>CP032575.1:7043958-7388958 GCA_008044935.1 Gossypium turneri | reverse complement strand
TTGGTGAGGAAGCGTTGGGCTAAAAAAAGTGTCCCTGTTTCAGACAAATGGAATGTAAAACAAAAGTATCCCTGCTTCAGACACACACATGCCGCCTGGTAGCGTATTGACCAAGTTTTTTTAGCTCTTTAGGGGGGAAGTGACATTGAGCGAGCAGGGTTTATCCAAGGCACTACCCACGCCCATCGCATGTCCGGACGTCGGTGCCCCCCCACCACCGGTTAGGTTCCCGGTAGTGCTCCGGCGATCCATCCCGGGGAGTTATCCCAGAATATATGAAAACGATGAACCGAGTCCCTCCCCAATACCAAAGGTAGAATTCAAATATCGTTACATGTTCGGTACCCAGAATGAATCGTCCAGGTCCCTTCCCAATCCAGCTAAATTACACTTTATTAAAGACTTATTTTATGTTGAATGTAGTTTTCAAGGTCAATTATTTTTATTATCTATACTAATATAACTATTTTGAATTAATTTGTTGTCATGAGTTAAAAATATCATCTAGTAAATTACAAATAAAATTGATAATTACTTACTTAAAAACTACTATTTATTTTTTTACAAAAATAATATGTTTTTATTACAAAGGGTAAACCACACTAGTAGTCACTAGTCACCCGACTATTAGTATTTTTTTTAAAGTCACTCAACTATAAAAAGTTACAAAATGGTCAACTAATTATTCGACCTTTTTCTTTTTTGGTGACAAGCCGTTTAATATTAATAGAACGATAACTTGACAGATTTTAAATTTGACATAATAGCAACTTTAACCGAATTTATACATTGAATCAATCAGTCTTGATTCTAAAAAATTGAACCCTCAACATTTACGCATTATGTAATTTGATCTTTTTCTTTTTTTTTTCTCTTTTTTTTTTTGCAGCTTTACTTTCTTTCTTTCTTTTTTTTAACAGTGAAGGTCAATTTTAAATGAATGAGAAGCGATGAAATTATTATCTTGAATTTTGAATGTTTCTATTTTTGGTATATTTTCAATCAAATTTAACTGATAAAATTTAATTTTATAGCTTTTTAGGTGAAAAGGTCACAAAGAAAAACAATATTGCAAAAAAAAAAAAAAGAAGATCAAATTACATGATGGGTAAACGTTGGAGGTTAATATTTTTTAGAATCAAATGCTAAATACATACAATATATAAATGTTGAGGGTTAATGTTACTATTATACCGCTAGCTATTTAACAACTGGTGACCAAAAAAGACAAAATTGAATAATCGAGTGACCATTTTATAACTTTCTATAATAAGGTGACCAAAAACGAATCATAACAATAGTTGAGTGACTAATAGTGTTTCAAAATGTATTAATTATTCTATTTGGACCATGTTAATATACAAATTCCTTTGATTCACCACTATTTATTAGTAGTTATTGGTCCATTCCTAACTAAGCATACATTAAATACATGCCATTAACTAATTACTCATTTGGGTCAACCCCCATTTATTTATTTATTCTTGCATCTGCCGTAATCCAAATGTGATAAACATGAACACTTGTAGGATTATTGTCCAGTTCTTCTGCCTATATGATCCAACTTTGGATATAAAAAAATTGTTTCCATGTCAACTTCACTTAAATTCAAATTAAATAAAAACTTATTTAAATTTAACTATAATATATAAAAATATTTTTATTATTATGTGAACTGAAAAAGGAATTGAAAAATTCATTCAAAAACCGAACTGTAACATGAACCAACCTAGTTTCTTGACAGTTTGGCACTCAATGTTTTTGAAATCGGAATAGTGATCGAATCAAACAGATCATTAGTTCACAGTCCGATTAATTTAACTGATTTAATTTAATTTAATTTAATTGGTCCGTACTAATTTATGAATCAATTAATTTTGTATCTCTTAATAAATTTTAAATTTAACTAATTGACTAATCCAATTCAATTCAGTAAGATTGTTTGCACCGTATTTGCAATGTCATTAAAGAAGTATGGTAAGATGCGGAAATATTAAATCCGCCGGCTCAAGCCTTTAGCTTGAAAATGTTCACCTAACTCAGCCGACCTAGCCGGTTGGTAAATTATTCAAAATAGTAGATTTACATATTTTTAAATTATTAATATTTTATGTAAATGATACTTATCGAATTTTAAGTAAATTCAAAAAAAATAGATGTTGTTCATTGAATGTGATTTTATAAATTTAATTATTAATTAATTTTTAGAGTAAATTGTAAAAATAGTCACTTTTGTTTGCCTCATATTACATTTTAGTCACTTATGTTTGAAATGTTACGTTTTAGTCACTTATATTATCGTTTTGCTACGAAGTGATCACTTTATTGTTAAGCTCCATTACCTTCCTAACGGTGGTCCTACGTGGTAGTCTAAATGGGTTTTAAATGTTAACTTGGATGTCTTACGTGGCAGTCCAAATTAAATTTATTTAATTAAAAATCCATTTTTATCTCAACAATTGAACATCCAAGTTGGCACTTAAAACCCATTTGGATTGCCATGTAAGGCTGCTGTTAGGGAGGTAATAGAGTTTAAAGGTAAAGTGACCACTTTGTAACAAAACAATAACATAAAACGTAACATTTCAAACATAAGTGACTAAACTGTAATCTGAGACAAACAAAAATAACTATTTTTGTAGTTTATCCTAATTTTTAAGTCATTATTCAAATTGTTTGAACATATTATTTAATAATTCAATCATAATAAAAAATTTAAAATTTTAATTAAAGCACTATCATATTCAATGCAAAAAACAAATTTGCTTTAATACAAAAACATTATTCAAAATAAATTACTTTGATAAATCGCTAATAAAATGAAATAATATAATTAATAAAATCAGTTTCTGATTAATGTATTTTAATTATTTTTTAGTTATTTTAAAAATTAAATTCTTCATTATTGAAATTTCGTTTAATTTTTAATATAAATAATATTCTTAAAAATATTTAATTATGCTTTAACATAAATATAATTTATAAAAAAAACACTTACCATTAAAGAAATGTATAATTGGCATCACAAACTAATTAGCCAGATAAAAAATGTTGTTTTTGGTTAACAAAATCCAAAAATTAACATTGTTGGATACTTTTAGATATTACTTAACTTATAAAACATATATTAATATTTTATTTTACAACAAATACCTCAATTTTCCTCAATTTAAATTCCTCCTCAAGATTTCATCATCTGGAGAGGTGAGTTGACGGTCCGAAGTGCCTATAAACTATTACAGAGTTCGAATGAAAACCCTAGCGCTTATGCGTTACAACTTATCTATAGAAAATTTTACAAAAAACTTTGGAGCCTAAATCTACCAACAAAAATTGCAATTACAATATGGAGACTATCATGGAACTTCTTGCCTACAAAAGTGAATATGCAGCATAGGAAGCTATCAAATATCACAACATGTCCCTGATGTGAAGCACGAGCTGAAACAATGGACCATCTTTTTCAAGAGTGTCCTGTCACAAGTGATGTATGGATTGCGTTATCATTCCAAGGTTTTTTAATGGACCAGAGTATGGATTTCGTACAGTGGATTACCTGGGTATTTGAACAACTCAACCTTTGTCAAAGTCATTTATTCTGCTGCGCTCTGTGGGCCATATGGGGAGATCGAAACAGGAGAATACAAGAAGGAAAAGTTAGTAACGGCAAAGAAACTGCAAATTTCATCAATAATTACATTAATGAGCTAACTCACTTTGAAATAAGAAAATCAGCAAAAATCACAGAAAAACAGAGATGGCAGCACCCACATCGTGAGCTTATAAAAATAAACTTCGATGGAGCATATAATGAAAGTCAGTATTGCTCAGCCTCAGGTATTGTGGCCAGAGATGCCGAAGGAAGAGTTTTGTTATCCTATTCAGAGTTACAAAAAGACATTACCTTTGCATTTGCCGCTGAAGCAATAGCTTGTTGGAGAGCAGTCCAAATCGGAGTCGATCGGGGATGGCAATCAGTCATTTTTTAGGGAGATTCCCTTGCAATAATTAAAAAATGCAATACCACAAGTCAAGATCGATCAATGATAGGGGTTTATATTCATGATATCCAGCAGAAAATCAGTGAGTTTAACAAAGTCAGATTTCAATACACACCAAGATCTGCAAATAATCTCGCACATATTCTTGCAACCGAAACCCTAGAAAGGAAAGAGGAGGTTTACCTTGAAATGGAGGTCCCTGAGTATGCAAAAGATCAGAGAAGATATGACCGGTTGCGCGAACCAGACTAGAAAATGACAGAAGATGAGGAAAGAAAGGAAGAAAAGCTTCAAAACTAAAGAAAGTGAAACATTCAAAAGAAGCTTTGCCAGAGAAATCGTCAAAATGGAAATGAAATAATGGGAAGACGTGATGACAGATCTCAGCAAATTTTGATTGGGCAATAAATCAGTGCATTTATTATAGGTTCCAGAACTCTCTTTTTTAAATATCTAGATTTTTTTCAACTTCGGCCATCTGTTTTGGGCCGGGTTTTTCTAGGATAATAGGTTTATAAGTTTTGTTATAATGTTTTCTGTTAAAAAAGCCCATTCTTAATTATTTCAAAAAAAAAATTCCTCCTCAAAATATAATAAAAAAACCCTTTATTATTCTATGATTTGTGTTATACGTGATTTTTTTTTACCTTTTTTGAAAATGTTTTATTTTTTATAATAATTTTTTACTCATCATTTTAGTTTTAAGTTTAAATTTGTATTAATTATTTTTTATTTTATTTTTAATTATTTTAACACAAGTATTAATTAAATTTTTTCCTTATATTATTATACTAGTAATCAAATGAAACATTAACACTATATATAATGTAGTCAGCGAAAATTTTATTCTACTTTCTATTATAGTTAATTTTTTAAATGATTTTTTAATAATAATACTCCAAAATTGCTATGTTCATCGTTAGCTTAACTCAAATTATCATATCAAGCTCAAAGATTCGCTTAATATTTGAGAAAGTTTTAACATAAGTATTAACTTTAAAAAATGAGGTTGAGAAATAAAATTAATCTCATTTAAGATAGTATAAGATTACAATTTTTAAAATCTAAACTCGATCATTTTTCGAGTTTATAATATAATTTTTTTCCCTTATTGTTCTGTAATTTGTATTATACGTGAATTACATATTAAAAAATACAAAGAGTAAGAGCTATGAATTTTATAGCTTTATAGAAGCATAAGAACGCGACATACCTTAATGAGGAAGGGGAAATTTTTCCTAGCAAAACGGCCAACCCACCGGTTCAGTACCGGTTCAACATTTTCCCAATGATTCAACTCCAGAACTTTCTGGAAGTGGTCGCCTTCTACACGCAAATGATACCGTTTAGGGATATGGGCCTTCCTGAGTCCACTCACTTGAGTGGAAACCTCGTGCTAGCCCTTGTTGTAGTCAACGAACCCGGATTTATGTTCCTCAAACGTGATGTCATTATTGCGTTTCTTGCAAAGGATAAGGGATTTGGAGGTAGTGGAGTGAGTGGAAATTGGCGAGTTGAGAGGGAATTTGATAAGGAGTGGATGGGATAGAGTGGTCATTTAATTAGATACGGAGGTTTTGACGGTTGGAATGTTTGGAAGACCACCATAGGAGTGGAATGGTCATTCATTGTTTTGCGTTTCATTGTGTTTTTACCCACTAAACTATCCTTCCTAAATTGTAAGCTATCGTTATCGTTGTTGTTATTTTCCCTATTATTTTTCTCTTTAGTTTTACTATATGATTGATCTCTCTTTCTATTTCAATGAATCCATCACATCTATTGTTGTTCTTTTATTCCTCAACGATTTTTTCCGTGGATATACCCCATTTTTGTAAAATGGGTTTTCTTCCAAACAGAATATATTTAGGGGCAAAATTATCCATATATGCCATTTAAAAAATAAAAAAATCTTGGTATATTTTTATTTTGTTGATAACATTATTAGTTTTTTGAGTTCAATACATAATATTTTGAGTGTGCTTATATTATGATAAATAGGACAAAGACAATATAATTCAGATACATATACACAATTTAAGTGTCAGAGCACCATGCATTATAGAGTGGTACTTAAATGATGTAAGATTCTTGCATGCGTCTCAGATACATATACATATACTATATTTTGACCGTTTTGTTCCTCCAAGGTAGAGCCACCACTCATTTTGTTGTTATCTGTTGAATCTTTGTCCCTTTTTTTCTTCTCTCTTTTTCTTTTTTTTTTTCTTAACTCTAGTCACTATCGTTCATGGCCTTCTCTGGCCAATCGTCATTACCAAATGGCTCCACTTTTGCTCTTCTCAAGTCTCACTTCAGATTTCCCAATAAGCATTCAAAATATCAATATTAAAAAACTTAAAGCTTCGAAAAAGGCTTCAACAGATCTTCGCCGTCCACCGCCTGATCACCACCATATTCCGACCACAGCTTTTCTTCGACCAACCATGGCTCTTAACCACTCGGATCACCGACCTGGCTTGAGTTCTCCAACCCGCAAAACCCAAAACGAGTGTGGGTTTCTTCTCTTTTGATTCTCTTCTTTTTTAGTTTTTTTTTTTTTTACTTCCCTCTTTTGATGCAAGCCAATTTGGGATTCTTGCTCTTTTTTTGCTGGATTGATTTCGGATGCTTACTATTTGGTATTTTTGTTTTTGCTGATTTTTGTTGTTTTGTCGTCGATTTTGATTTGAAGCTTCATAACATCGCCACAAGCAGAAGCTCCAACTAAACCGATGCCGATGAATGGGTTGTGACGAGATCTCCTTGATGTTAGCCCAATTAGCCGTTTTGATGCCAGACTCACCATTTTCGCCGTCGATTTTTAATTTTCACTACTATGGAAAAAAATCATGCCTCACGATAGCTAAAAGCTTTTCTAGGTTTCGTCTGCCAAAACTTTTTCCCCAAATTTTTTTCCCATTCTGGGCCTAATTTTAAGTAAATTCCATGTCAATCTGCCACATAAGCTAATTGCGTTAATTGGGTTTCCAATGTGGCAAGTTAATTGTCCACATCAGCAATCCCATTCAGACAATAATAAAAAAATATTAATAAATGACTGATTTGTCAGTTTTTTATAACGTTAATGACTGTTTTGTTATTTTTCTAAAGTTGAGTGACTGAAATAAAATCTATGTAACTGTTTTGTCAGCTACCCCAAAGTTAGTGACTATTGGTGTAATTTACCCAAAATAGAATTTATTGCATCTTTATTTCATTTTTAATAATTTACAATATTAAAATGATAAAATATATAATTGTATACTATTATCTATTTATTTTTATAATGAAATTTAAATAAATTATTTTAAAAAATATTTAATTGAAATTCAGGTTAGGCCGGCTTGAAAACAAAAATAAATTCATTCATACACACAGGAATGGATCGTGGTTGTGGGAGTATACTAGAAATATGAGATGTTGCTCGCTGCTTGAAGCTGAATTGTGGCTCATATTGGACGGTTTGAATCTTCTTTGGATCCAAGGCTTTAGGCGTGTGGAGATTGAGAGCGACAGTGCTGCTGCTGTCCGCATCATATTGGATGAGTCTGCTGCTAAGCAGAGTAGATCGCACAATTCGAGTTCTTTAGAATCGGCAAAGGAAGGTCAAGGCACATCACATTGTCCGGGAAGCCAATGCGTTTGGCCTAAGCAGGCTGCTGAATCCACCACCTGCTGCACTGAGGAGCATTCTTTGCAAGGACAGTACAGGGACTGTTGGGGATAGGCTGAAATCACTACCCTCCTTTATATAAACATTCAACCCTTTATTACTCAACACACGTAGATCAATGCCATTAAGTCACCTTAATATTTATTTCAGTTCCTTTTATTCTCAACTCATGTTTAGTTGTTCATACAAATGCCCCTGCTTTAAAATTCACAAGCAATATTGGTTTTCCCCTAATTTCTTAACATCACCACCAAAAAGATCAAGAAGTTGCTAAGATCAAGATCAACAAGCTACACAAGTCAGAACAAAATCAACAATATTGAAAATAGACACTAAACCTCACTCTAGTTTCCACAATCTTTTATCACTCTGCAATGGTTATGTACAACTGATTCACATTGCAAGTGATGATCTTTACACAATTTGTGAAACATTTCAGAGCAAGATTGATTTATTAGAGTATATGATAAGATCCATAAATAAGGTGGCAGTGAATATATCTGCAGAAAAGCCCTTACCAACCATTTCCGTAAGAAGTTGTGTTGCCTTTGAAGTATAGCTGTTGCGAAGGAACCCCCGAATCATTACATTATAACAGCAGCTATTTCCCATGCTCCCAAACAACCTGTATGCTTCATCGGGCAATCCCTCTTTACACAGTCTATTAATCATTACACAATATGTGTAAACACTCGGTTTTAAGCCGTTGTCTGAGAGTTGATGAAATAATTCCTTGGCAAATTCGATATGCCCAACTTTGCACAACCCATCAATTAGGATATTATATGGGACAATATCAAGTTCCAACCCACTGTTTCGCATTGCTTGAAAAAGTCTCAATGCCTCTTCGATATGACCTGTTTTGCATAAACCATCCAGCAAAATCAAACAGGTCGCTATATCTGGAACTTGTCCAGAAGCAAGCATCTTTCTAAAAAGTTCACATGCAGTTGAAACTTTCCCTAACTGAAACAGACTCTGCATAAGAGTGTTGTATGTGACAGTATCCGGGATTGGTCCGTTTCGAGATATTTCATGAAAGAGTTCCATTGCTTTGTCTAAGCTTTTACCTTTGCAATATCCATTGATCATGGTGTTGTAAGTAACTATATTAGGTGCACAACCCTTCTCAATCATCAAGTTGAAAACTCTTCTAGCTTTATCCATTTTGTTCTGCAACCAATGACCATTAACTAATGCACTATAGGTAACAACATTGGGCTCAATACCTCGCTTTATCATTGCGTCAACAATATCCTCAGCTTCAGAGACCATCCCTTCCTTGCAATGCGCATCAACCAATGTATTATACGTGACAACATTAGGCTCAATGCCTTGCTTTCTCATCATGTCAATGGTCTCTACAGCTTTAGAAATCGTTCCTTCCTTGCAAAGTGCATCAATCAATATATTATAAGTGTCAATATTAATTGAAATATTGTTATCAACCATTTCATTCAAAAGCCTTGTTGCCTCCTCCTGCTGGCCCAAATTACACATACCATGAATTAAGCAGTTATAAGTAATGATATCTGATCTAATGCCTTTAACCTTCACTTCGGAGAAGAGATCGAGAGCCTCCTGTAACAAACCGTTCTTAGAAAGGCAGTCAATGACAGTGTTATATGCTACAATATCGGGTTCATAACCTCTGCTTTCCATCAGCCTTAGAAACCTAACAGCTCTATCAGTATTGCCGGTCTTACACAACCCCTTAAGTACTGTACTGTAAACAATCAAATTAGGTTGATACCCTTTTTCAGTCATTTCATCGAACATACAAACGGCCTCAGAAATCTTACTTTGATTACAAAGCCCATTTATCAAAGTTGAAAAAGTTACAACATCAGGCTCAACACCTAACTTCAGCATTTTCCCCAAAACAGAAAACCCAAAATCAATTCGACCTAATTGACAAAAGCAATTAATCAAGATGCTCATAGAATAACCATCGTGGGAAACTCCCAATAATTCGATCTGTCTATACTTAGAAACAACAATGGCATAATGTTTCATCTTAACAATGGCTCCTAATAATTTATTGAATTCCACAATTGAAGGCTTTGGGTACTTTTCAATCATCTTATTGAACAAAATCAAAGCATGATCAACTTTCTCGAAGCCATCATCCCTTTTTCCCTTTCCTCTAACAGGCATGGACATGGGTTTCTTACTTAGGCATTCGATGTGGGTAGCAATGGTGTTAGAAGAAGAAGAAAAAGAGTGGAAATTAGAAAGATGGCTTCCAGCATTAACAACCGAACGAAGAATAAAAGAAGAAGGAAGCTTACCCATATCTTGAAAGCATAAATGGCAGCGGCTCAATTTGAGGAGTTAGATCTTTGCAGAATAAATCAAGAAAAAAAAGGAAACTCTAAGGAAACTCTTTTGGTTTAATTTATTTATATATTTAATATTATATTCATTTATTTATATATTATATCTATTTTATTCTATATATTCTAACTATTTTAGTTATTTTTATATTTATATATTATTTTTATATATTATTATATATATATTTATTTCTATTTTTTGTATACATTATATACAATACAAAAAAGTAAAGTATGGATATTGATCCAATTCATGTCATTAATATTTGTAGTCCAATCCTTCAGTCGAGAAGTGGTGTTTAGGGAAAGGGTTGGGAGCGTAATTTGGGTTTTTTTATTTTTTAATGTGAATAATATTTAATAAAAAAATTAAACTTTATTTTGAAATGCAATCTTCAATTACTATTAACTTATAAATCTTCCTTTAAAATTTAATAAAATTACTATTTACTTTAATAAAATTATTAAATTTAAATTTAAATTTAAAATTTTAGACTAACTTGAAAAAATATACTAAGATTACAATACAATTAAAACTTAAATCTATAAAATACTCTATTTTTATAATTTATATTTTGTCGATGCATCTATGAGCTAGCAAAACTTGATTTCGAGTTAATCAAATCGAGTTATTCAATTTTTTTGAGTCAACTAGAATAAGTAATTCGAGTTTAAGTCGATTTGAATTTTACAATTCAAAGAGTCAATTTTAGGTTCACGTTAAAAAAATCAGAGAAAATTAGGGCTCGGGATCGGTTACACGCAAGGAAGGTATTAGCACCCTCGGGACGCCCAAAATTGGTATCTCGTTAATCGCGCATTGTCATAATTTTCAAAAATACAAGTTAAGTTTAATATTTAATCGTGATCTGATTGAAACATGAACTTTTTTTAAAACACGAGAATTTTGAAGCACAAAAATTTTTGAAACACGAAAATTTTTTAAAATACAGAAATTTGTGAAACACGAGAATTTTTTGAAAACATGAAAATTTGAAACACGAGAAATTTTTTTTGAAACATGAGAATTTTTGAAAACATGAAAATTTTTGAAACACGATTCTTTTTTTAAAAACGTACCGTATTTAACATGAATCGAGGATATTCACCTAATATAGCGATGAACTCGACAAATTAGTGTCAAACCGATTCAATTTAATATTTAACCGTGATCCTATTAAAACACGAGAAAATTTTAATAAAAAAACACAAGAATTTTTGAATATTTTCGATTTTTAAAAGGGCGTATCGTGTTTAACACAAACCTGTGATATTCACCCAACATAGCGATGAAATCAACGATTTAATGTTAAATCGATTCGTTGTCTTATTTATTGAAATTATTTAAAATAAAATTGAATTAAATTAAAAATATAAATACAAAAATATAAAAATGCATAAAAGTACCAATAATATTTAAAACGGAATAGCATAAAAATATATGCATCAAATTAAAAATGAAATAAATGAAATTACCGAAAATGTTCAAAAATATGAGCTTAGTCGAACGGATTACGCAAATTGAACCCTTTTTACTCCTTTTTCCCCTTTTTGTTTTCTTTTTTTCTTCTTCTTCTTTTTTTCCTTTTTTTTTCTACAGGGTTGGGCTTTGGTGGGCTGGCCTGCTTGCTGCTTGCAGGGCTGCTGCTGGTGCTGGGCTGCTGCAACAGGGCCTGCTTCACTGCTATTGGGCTGCACTGGTCTGGGCTTGGGACTGCTGGAGCTGGCCTGCTGGAGCTGCTGCTGGACAAGCTGGGGAGTTAGGCTGTGGCCTGCTGTTAGGCCTGCTTTGTTTTTTTTTCTGCTGCAGGCCTGCTGTTTTGGGGCCGCTGGAGTGCGGGTCGGGTCGCGGGTTGGTGGGTCGGGTCAACCGACTTTTCTATTTTTTTCTATTTTTTCTTTTTCTTTCCCTTTTCTTTCTTTTTTTTTTTTTTTTCTTCTTTCTTTCTTCTCTTCTTCTTCTTTCCCTTTGACCTTGCTCTTCCTCGCCGTCGCCGCTTCCTTTGCCTGGTGCGACGGTCACTGGTGTCTCCTCTTCTCTTCTTCTCTCTTCTTCTTTTCTTTTCCCTCTTCTTTTTCTGGTTTTGATTGCTGTTTTTATTTCCTTTTTTTTTTGCTTGTTGCTTTGCTTGTTTGAGTTGTAGGTGTTGACGACGGTGGTGTTGCGACGGTGGGCACAGTGGCGCTGGTGCAACGGCAGTGGGCCGCTGCTGTTTTGATTTTTTTATTTTTTTTGCTTCTATTTTTTTTTTTGGTTGCTATCCCTCCCCTGCTCTCTTTCATTTTTTCTTCTTTTAATCTTACCAAAATTGTCTTTTTTTTCTTTGTCTTCAGGTGGCAGGTAGCTAGGGAAGAGGGAGGCCATGCACTGGGCCGACGGCTGAAAATTGTGAAGGGCAGGTGCGCAAATCGCGCCTGTCTGCCAGAGGGACCAGATTACAAATATAGCAAAACTTTTAGGGCTAAAGTGTAAATTTTAGAAAATTTGGGGTCAAAATGTAATTTTTGGAAAGCTAAGGGTTAAAATATAATTTTAATAAAGTTTAGGGGTCAAAATGAAATTTAAAAAAAGTTAGGGGTCAAAATGCAAATGTCTTAAAAAACACGAAATTTGTCCCGGACAAAATTCAATGATTACAAAGTTAAATAATTCAAATAACATACTGATGTAAATAACCTTTTGGTTCTTATCAATTTTGAAAATAAGCAAATTAGTCTCTCTATCAACAAAAATTACAAATAAAATTAAAAAATAAAAATAATATTTAAATATTTAAATATTTAAATATTTAAATATTTATAAATTTATAAATTTTCAAATTTTATATTTTTAAAAAATTTTAAAATTTAAAAAAAAAATCTAAAGAATATATAAGGAAAATTTAAAATTTTCTAACATAAAAATTATGGGACCTAAATTTAACGTTTATCATACTAAAGTGTTTTTTATTTTGCTTTGATAAAGCTTTCAAATATATATATTTTTTCTCATGCACCTTCTCATTATCATATTTCTCACAGTACAACATTTGTATTTTCTCATTACCACACTTTTTTTTTTAATCGACCAACTATGGATCATTTTATATCTATATCACAATTATAACATTACATAATATAAATATTATAAACAATTATAAAATAAATATATAAAGAGATAAAGTAATTAAAATAAAACTGTCAACCAATGTTTCCATGGTTATATTTCTAGAAAAATAAATGAAAAAAAATAAAATTACATAATTTTTTTGCCATAAAGCATTCCTTGGATCTTCAACTGTCATCGCTCCATCTTCTCATTGTCATGACTTTTTCTTAATAAAGTAACTAAAAATAACCTAAACAAACAATTCAAAATGATCTAAATCTAATGTCAAACTCAACTAAAAAAAACCCAAAATGATCCGAACCGAAATGAAAATATTCGAAATAACTCAAACCCGATGGAATTTTGAAATCACAAACCTGAAACTAATGTAATTTTATTTTGAAATTTAGTTTAATGTAATCTATGATTGGAAGGGTTATGATATGTTTTCAATTAGTACCTTAATTAATTTTTAATTATTTTACAAGTATTTTTTTGCATTTAAGCATGAGTTAATGTTACAAACCAAATAACGCTAACTCAATTTCATAAAAAAAATAAAGCTGCTTCAATTGAAAATCAATTAAAAATTAAATAAATTTAATTAATAAATATAATAATATTTACTAACAATTTATTTTAAAATATTACTACTTGTCTAAGTCCTAAAGGCCCATTCGAAATTTGGATAAAAATATTAAGCTTGAAAATGTTTAAAATATATTTTAATTATTTTTTAAAAATATTTAAAAATATTTAATTATTTTTGGAAGTTTCTAAATAATATATTTTAATTAATTTTTAGTTATTTTAAAAATTAAATTCTTCATTATTGAAATTTCATTTAATTTTTAATATAAATAATATTCTTAAAAATATTTAATTATGCTTTAACATTAAAAAAAAAAAAAACCACTTGCGAAGAGACTTGTAAATTTCAAAAAGTCATCTTTACCATTAAAGAAACGTATAATCGGCATTACAAACTAATTAACGAGATAAAAATGTTGTTTTTGGTTGACAGAATCCAAAAATTAACATTGTTGGATACTTTTAGATATTACTTAACTTATAAAACATATATTAATACAAATACATCAATTTTCCTCAATTTAAATTCCTCCTCAAAATATAATTAAAAAAAGACCTTTATTATTCTGTGATTTGTGTTATACGTGATTTTTTTTTACTTTTTTTTGAAAATATTTTATTTTTTATAATATTTTTTACTCATCATTTTAATTTCAAGTTTAAATTTGTATTAATTATTTTTTATTTTATGTCTAATTATTTTAACACATGTATTGAAACATTAACACTATATATAATGTAGTCAGCAATAATTTTATTCTACTTTTTATTATAGTTAATTTTCTTTTTTAAAATGATATTTTTAATAATTATACTCCAAAATTGCTATGTTCATCGGTCGCTTAACTCAAATTATCATATCAAGCTCAAAGATTTGCTTAATATTTGAGAAAGTTTTAACATAAGTACTAACTTTAAAAAATGGGGTTGAGAAATAAAATTAATCTCATTTAAGATAGTATAATATTACAATTTTTAAAATCTAAACTCGATCATTTTTCGAGTTTAAAATATAATTTTTTTCCTTTATTGTTCTGTAATTTGTATTATACGTGAATTACATATTACAAAATGCAAAGAGTAACAGCTATGTATTTTATAGCTTTATAGAAGCATAAGAACGCAGCATACCTTAATAAGGAAGGGGAAATTTTTCCTAGCAAAACGGCCAACCCACCGGTTCAATACCGGTTCGACATTTTCCCAATGATTCAGCTCCAAAATTTTCTGGAAGTGGTCACCTTCTACACGCAAACGATACCGTTTAGGGATATGAGCCTTCCTAAGTCCATTCACCTGAGTGGAAACCTTGTGCTAACCCTTGTTGTAGTCGACAAACCCGAATTTATGTTCCTCAAACGTGATGTCGTTATTGCGTTTATTGCAAAGGATAAGGGATTTGGAGGTAATGGAGTGAGTGAAAATTGGTGAGTTGAAAGAAAACTTGATAAGGAGCGGATGGGATAAAGTGGTCATTTAATTAGATACAGAGGTTTTGACGCTTGGAATGTTTGGAAGACCACCGCAGGAGTGGAATGGTCATTCATTGTTTTGCGTTTCTGTAACACCTCTTACACGTATCCAACACCGGAATAGAGTACGAGGTATTACTAGAACACATACACTTATAAACGTATTTAACCGAGTTATAAAATTTCATCTAAATTAAAACTTTCAAAATTATTAACATGCTTTTATAACCATTCATAATATATCCTCAAAATATTATAATCATAATAAATAAGATCTACGAGACCTGATAAATATTCATGCAATTCACAAGTCTTAATAATTCAATGCTTCATTTCCATTTCATTCAATTCACAAATTTCTCATGTTCACAATTCAAATCATTAAGTTCAATACTAATACGTATTTATCATTTAACTCAACGTTTAATTGATTATACCATTCATTAATACATTTATTAAGTTCTCAATTTTGCAATGAAAATATCATTTTAGCTTATATAACAACATCAATTCAACTCATCATCCCGGTATAAATTCACTACCACTTATCCATTTACTATAATTCTTTTGGGACCATTTGTCACTTACCATCCTTAATCAAATTAGAGAACGGTTACGAAAAATTGAGTACTTCACTTCCACTTTGCCATAGTATTACTATGGTCTTGCGTATGATCACTTATCACTTTCCGAAGCCGTAGCCCTGCCACGGTCTTACACGGATCGTATTTATCACTTTTCACTTGTCCCTGATCAGATAAGTGTAGCTAAAGCTACCACTTATCACTTGTCCCTGATCAGATAAGTGTAGCTAAAGCTATCACTTATCACTTGTCGCTGGTCACTGATAAGATAAGTGTAGCTGAAGCTACTACTTATCACTTGTCACTGATCAGAAGTACTCAAATCCGGCGTTTCGCTCAATTTGATCATTTATTCGGTTTTCACTTTTTTATTTTATTTTCATTTCATCAACAAATATATATCATCATATACTATATAATTCATTAAATTGACATTTAATCATTAAAATTTCAGTCATATGAACTTACCAAGCTAATTTGCAGAAATACCAAGATACAAGAGCATTTTGGTAATTTTTCATTTTTCTCGATTTTCTACCCAATCTTGATCTAAATTAATTTTTTATTTAATAAAACAACTCATTTCATGCAATTTGGTCATTTTTAACATTTTTCCAAAATTACCCCTAAAGTTTTACTTTTATTCAGTTTAGTCCCTGAGCCCAAATCATGCAAATTAACCATTTATAATGCAAACCCATGCTAACAGAATATTCATATATTTATTTCCCTCCCCCTCCTCTCCATTCCACATCCTTAATGTGTATAACACACTTAAACAACATTAACTATAATTTCACTATTCACTCACATGTATATTCAAAGCTGTTTATTCGAGTCAGAGTCACTAAATTATTTTTATCTGGAGCTAAAAAGCTCTAAATTAAGATCCGTTAATTTTAACTGAAACTAGACTCACATATCTTCTTACTATAAAATTTTCAGAATTTTTGGTTTAGCCAAATAGTACAATTTATTCTTTAAAATTTCCCCTATTTCGCTGTCTGACAGTTTCGACCACTCTTCACTAAAAATGAATTATCTAATTGTACAGAATTCAGATGATGTAAAATTTTGTTAATATCATTATTAGTTTTTTGAGATAAATATATAATATTTTGAGTGTGCTTGTATTAATATAAATAGGACAAAGACTATATAATTCAGATACATATACATAATTTAAGTGTCAGAGCACCACATATTTTGAGTGGTACTTAAATGATGTAAAATTCTTGCATGCGTCTCATATGTTTCGTGGATGTGAATTGGAACTTCTATTTATCAATGCTTTGCTAAAGAAAAAGATATGAAACTCGCACATTCCATCTACCGTGAGATGAGTGCACCATTACACTCAAAGGTGTGGTATTACAACTCGATTTATCAATAGATGAATCAATCACTACAAGTCTAGTGAACCCAAAGAATTGAAGGCTAATTTGCAAATAGCTACCGCCCAAAGTGGCAGATAAATTTAGTAGTAATCAAACATATATAGCTAGAAAATAAATTTTACATATCTTATTCCAATAATTAAACCAATAATTATATAAAACCTTTTATTTCGATAAAATTTTAGAACCGATTCCTAGAACATAATTTTCTAAACAAAGTTATAACGAGGAGTATGCTTGAAACAAATTTATTAACATAGAATAATTGAACCTTTAGATTGAAAAAGGAAATTTGTCTTATCTATTAGTTTTTTGTTTTTAGTAAGCCTTTACTTGGTTTAATGAAGAAACATGTAATAGTCTCTTTTAAGTTTAAAACCATACTATAAAAGGTGAAAGAAATAATAAAACTATATTTTCTCCTTAAATAAAATAAAATAACACTTATCATGGCAGAAATAACTTCAGCTTACCTACTTTTTCTTTTATTTTATCTGCATATTCAACTCCACATCTTTTCTGTGAAAAGGAGACAATATCAACAAACATCCCTTTCGAAGGCTGAATTCCGGAATCCTCCATCCACTGAAGAACCTGCACAGAGATTTGTCGAGGAGATTTGAGTCTTATAACGTATTTTATACCATAATGCCATTGCAGAAAAGTAAGATGTTTGAGGACCTGCGTCTCCTAATTCAAAGGCCATTCAGATTTCAAACATTTAGCCATCATACCAGATGTTAAAACTAGAAAAACAGATGAACCCAACACCATTTACATCATTTATCTAAGAAACTCTATGGTGTGTGGATTGAAGATAGACGCTAAAATGGTTAACAGATAATACAGAGTATAACCTCGATATATTTCCGCCAATTTTCAGCTGCCAACAGATTTTTCAACAAGATTGAGTAGGTGTTGAAACTGACTGGAACACCTGATGCTATTATCTTGTAAAACAGCTGCATGTTTTCCAAAGAAAAAAAAATAGGAAGTGGAGAATAAGAATAATCAAACACCGAACCAACCTTTAACCTTAGTGGTAAGATAGAACTTGAGAACTTTGGAGTTTTTCAAAGACAGAGCAACAGCAAGGACTTCTATTGCATGTATAAACATTAAGGAAATCAAGTACCTTCATCATGGATTCAATCTTTCCACTCTTCCCAAGCAGATGAAGAAGCTGATTCAAAAGCCCAATGGAAACCAAAGGGAACCAAGGCTCCATTAGTTTGATCAGGTCAATTGTAGTCTTCCAATCTTGTAAACTTCATTTGAATCCCCCAATGTTAGTTTCTAGTAAGCAGATAAAGCATACTAAATGTTCAATTAAAAAAGGATCTATTTTGTCATGTAGGATATATCGTGAAATAGTGTACAGGCAAGCAAGGTTGGATGTGCCCCAACAAAATTAATTTCTTCTATACATGTTCTTCCTTTAAAAATGCAAAAAGGATACAATTGGGTGTCAATAGAATTGGTTAAATTAGATTCATTATCCTCAAATTCTGGAACTCTTTCAAAAGTTAATTTTCCTCTGCTATAAGAGTAAAATGGAAAGATCTGCATCAGGTATCAAGCACTCTAAAAAATAATAAACAATAAGCAATATTTTTTACAAAAGGGGAAAAAGCTAATGAAACATGATTTCTTTTCAGAAAATAAAGACATAAAACTTACATGCTACAAGCTGATACCATTTCAAAGAAAACAGCATCATTTAAAGGAATTGCTTTCTCTCTCATATACTTTGCCAAAACAAGAACTTTGGACGGTTGTCCTCCCTTGTTAAAAGCTCGCAGTAGGGCAGAACATGCTATAGAGTCTGGTTGGATACCATTTTCTTCCATCTCTAGGAAGATTGCAGAAGCTTTTGCCCAATTTTCTGTAGTTAATAAGACCAAGTTTTTAGTTCCCAAAGAAGTAGTTTTTCCAGCTAAAGAAGACATACTTACAAACAAATTGAACATATTAGCATGAGAAATAGCCAGTTCTGATGCAGCTTTAAATAAATGTCCAAGACAAAGTGGAAAATGTTCTTTAGACAAGTACAACCAATAAATAAAAAAGAACTAAGCTCACTCTGTACCATGAAATTAATCAATAAACTTCCAGGTATAGAATAAAAAAAACATTTTAAGAAAAGAGCAGCTATGATAATAAAATTTCTTCGACAAAAAGATCACTTCCTCCTATAGCTTGTACATGTATCCGGAATTGGTCTTCACAGTGAGTTAGTTACTTCAGAAGTGTATCGTGCAACTTACCTGCAGAATTATAAGCATGCAGCATCGCAGTATATGCAACAACATCAGGACAACAACCAGAAACCTTCATCATGTTGAACATTGATTCAGCTTCAGCAACTTGGCCCTGAAAAGGGTGTTAAAAGGAAGAATAAAATAAATAAGAAAACATTTCCCTCAAGTTGAATATCAGCAATTAAGAAGCACACCGTGCAGAAGCACCTGCCTGTTTACTGTAGACACAAATAAGAGATGAGTACACCTCCTTCGTTAAGGGAATTTTTAAACCAACCATGTCATCAAGAAACCCAAGTGCCTCACTATATCTGGACAGTTTATAGGAACCACTTATTAATACTGTATAAGTAACAGAATCTGCTAAGACTTTCCTTTTCCTCATGGATTTGTACAAAGCTATCGCCTTCTCAAACTCTCCGACATTCATATAGCTTCCAATCGCTGAATTGTAGGCAACTGTATTCAGTTTGATACATCGCAGCTCAGCTGCTGACAGTACAGCATCAATATTCACTTTCTGCCGACAGCGCCCACAGGCAGCTAAAAGGGTGCAAATTGAGACGATGTTTGGCTTAATCCCATCTTGCTCCATTTGACGCAAGACTTCTACAGCCTCAGCTAATAAACCATTGGATCCATAGGCATCAATCAATGCATTATAACTTACAAGATTTGGTTTAACATTGTTTCTCTTCATCATATCAAAAATTTCTCTAGCTTTTTCAGGTAGCTGCGATCTTCCATAAGCATTAAGTAAAGAAGTATAAGAAACAACATCTGGACGAAATCCATTTTGTTTTATCTGGTCAAAAACAGCAACTGCCTCTTTACTCATTCCATGTGAAGCATATGCAGCCATTAGTGTGTTATATGAAACAATATTGGGTTGTATACCTTCTGCAAGCATTGCATTGAACACAGCCTTACAGTTTTCTATCTGTCCGCAAACAGAATATAGGTGAATGATGCTAGTGAATGTAACGATGTCAGGTCGGGAATCTGCTCTCTCATCTCTCATGGAATTAAATATATCCATAGCTTTTCCATATTGTCCGAGCTTCACTAGGCAATTTATCACAATATTGAGTGTAGTTGTATCAGGACGAATATGTGTCCCTTTCATCAATTCAAAATAAGATAAAGCTTTTGAATACTGGGCCCCACTCTTATATGCTGACAATACAATGTTATGTGTCACCAGATCTGGTCCAACTCCATTTTCCGTCATTTTCTTGCAAACCTTCAGAGCTTCTCTCCAGTTTCCACTAGATCCACAAGCGTTTATCAAGTTGTTATAAGTTGATCGACTTGGAGGGATCTGCCCATATACATTAAGGTTACAAACATCTCTTGTTGAAAAGACATAAAATTTCTGAAGAGATGGAAAAAGAAATTAGGGAAAGAACAGTTGCTTAATAGAAAAAGCTAGGTTGATTTATTTTTTATAAAACAAGAAAACATCAAAGCATTGATGCTATCTATCTATATAAAAAAAAAATATGTGCTAACTTCACTGTTATGTTATCATGTACACTGCATGCATGAAAGTTTTATTTGGTTTCTTCCTCTATCTATTTTCCTCCAAATATTTATCAGAGAACTGGAAAAGAAAGAAGCACCCGTTATGCCACATCAATTTTGATTGCTTAGTCTAGTTTGAAGGGGAAACCCCTGACAAAACTCTTAAATCCCATCTAAACTTCCATAATTCTAAATCATATAATTTATCTCACTATGTGCAACTCTGAATGAATTTACAAACTTAAAAGTGGGACTTGAAGCATGTGACCAATAAAAATCATGCAAAGCAATCTGCTCAATCAACCAGGGGAAGATTATATGAATAGTACAGCCTGCAGACACCAAATTTGTATCAACCATAACAATAATTATAGTGACAACTAGATAATAATAGAAGCACTTTGTGGGTGTTGTTTGACCTTAACAATAATAACAGTGACCATTGCAAGAAAATGAACGCACCATGTAGTATTGTGAACATTTATTTTATATGCAGTATGATTTCAATGTGAAAATAACAAAAAGAAGCTCACTCAAGTTATACCCACAAAGAGTCATTAGGGATCAAAAATACAAATACACACAGCTGCACTGAGCATGTCTTCCATGATATTCATAGCCCAACGACATTGACCAACTTGACCATGTGCATGGATAAGAGCATTGTATGTCTCAACATCAGGCTTGCACCTACAGCAGAGATACTATGGAATTATCATGTCACCACAAAGTTAAATAAGATTTTTGAATGAGAAACCGTCAAATACTTCATAAGTTAATATTTATAACATTTGAGGATACAAGAAGCCTATTGCTTGGAAAGTTATAAAACTCCAAGGTTAACAATATATGCACATATCATTTTAGTGTCAGCCATGCATGTCAATCTGTCTCCTGCTTGTATTACACTATTTATGTCATTTCATGTAAATTACATTATAATCTTTGTTGTAAATAGGATATTATTTAGGCTAAATCTGATATTACTGTGTATGGGTTTTATTTACTTTGATTTATTTCTGTGAAATCGAGTGAGAGAGAAAAAGAGAAAGAAAACAGCCTTGCAGTCACTGTTTTGGCTGTAATCAGCTGTGAAAAAGAAGAAGAAAGGTAGAGAGTTGAGAGAAAGGGGTATTCTAAAATAATTTCTTGTGCCTATACATTATGCTACATAACATATTTATACTAGTACCTAGATATACAAAGAAGGAAAGGTACCTATTTTAATGCTAATTAATCCCTAGAATTATGTACAATAAATCTAAAGATACTAATAGGATCATAACAATTACCTTAAGTTGACTATAGTAACTTGTATAAATGAGATGCTCTTCTCATAATTTTCTTCTTACACTCTTCTCGATTCCTAATTTGGTTACATGGAATCAGTGCCTTTTGGCTCAATTTTTTTTTTTGGTTTGTGTTTCATTGTTTTTTGGGGTATTTTAATGAGTCACTTCTAAAGTGATTTTATAGTGTGCACTGCCAGCAAAAGGAGTGCCATCATTTCTTCAGCAGATTTGCAACTTCTGACAACTGGAAAGCAAGTGTGTGAAGCTCACACACCATCCAAAGCTGAGCAAACCTTCGTCACATGGCGGTGCATGGGGAAGCCTGGGAGGTTTTCTTTCACCGAATTCTTCCTCCGGTGCCGACTAGTCTGTTTGACCATAACCCAGCCTTTGGGTGCCTGATCAGAGCTGGGTTTCAGGGAATTTGTATCGGTTTGGATTTGTGCAATTGTTTGACCATTTTGTGGCTAATAAGTTTTAGGAAATTCAGATGATTCCCCTCTTCGGTTTGAAGTTGGTGGCTTTCCTTGGGTTATTTTGGGATATTTTGCTTGAAATTTGGTTCTTTAAATTTTCTTTACTTGTTTTATCCATTGTTACTTGGATTTAAAGGATGGCTTGTTTTATCCATTGTTACTTGGATTTAAAGGATGGCAATAAAACCTAAAGTCCTTACAAGCGAGATGATTTTGATAATGTTGAAAATTACAGAGCACAAATTAAATGAGACCAATTATCTAGATTGGAGCAAGATGGTTAGAATTTACTTACAAAGCATTGATAAAGATAATCACTTGGATAACGAACCTCCTACTGATGATACTAGACAAGTGTGGTTGAGAGAAGATGCTCAATTGTTTTTGCATATTCGAAATTCTATTGATAGTGAGATAATTTCCCTAATTACCACAGTAACTTTGTTAAGGAGCTAATGAATTACTAGGTTTTTTTTTTTTTTTTGTATTTAGGTAAAGAAAATATTTCTCATGATTAAGAAGTACGTCAACTAATTGCTTGTCAAATGTCACATGAACTAAAAGCATCTATAGTCAATTTCTGTTTGATAAAGTGATGATCAATCTTAATGTATTTTGTTCCATCATGTTCAACTGGATTTTGAGCTATGTTGATGGCAGCCTTGTTGTTATAGTACAAGGATAGTTTTCTGTTTTCTAAGAAGAGCACTATTATTAGTCTGAGCTGAATGAGTGTCTTCAATACACAACATTCTCGTAAAAGTATCTTGAAGAGATGAAATTTTAGATCCAGAAAGAATATGTGATTTGGCAGTCTCAAACTTCGAAGGAAGGTCAATGAGGAAACTCATAATTGTCATTTGTTCCTGTTAAGTCTGCTGATCTTTAACATTTGGGCTAAACGACAGTAGAACATTAAACTCTTTATACACCTTTTTAAACTCCATAAACTGATTTTTAGGGATTTCAATTTCTGATATTTGGGGATATTATTACAATTTACAACTTTACTGATCAATTTCTGATTCAGACAGCGATATACTTGTAAAGCTTTAAACAACATGATGAAATATTCTAGCAATCCACAGTGCCCTAAAGTTACTTAAGGATAATCAATCATGGCCGTATCATAGTTCTACAGCCAAATAGTCATTATTTAGGATATAATTAACATGGGGTTCAGAACTTTTCCAGGTTCCACCAATTACAGTTCCTTGGTCATTAGTATGAAGGCTCCCCACCAAAATGTATGAGTTCAGAATATTCTATAAAAGTTTATAATTAATTGAGATCTCATGCCAATTAAGCAATTGTATTGATGCAGTCTGTAGCTGTAGCTTTATTAGAAATAATTAAACTAGGATAATGACTTCAAAGATCTTGATAGAAAAACTACAAAAGGCTACTTCTTGCCCAGCATAAGAAGACTTCAAAAAGCTACACTTTTGTTAGACAGACATGTACTTGTCTACAAACAGCAAATTTATTCTTGACTTCTAACCATTTTATAAACATCATGAGATCCGCACGAGTAAAGTTTTGCATACGGTTAAACGTAGTTTATGTAAGTTGGAAATGACACACTAAATTCTATATAACATCAAACAAACAGAAAGCATTACCTCCACTTTTGCATTTCAAAGAACAACCCCCTAGCCTGATCTGTCCGTTTATGTCTAGCATGTAATCTTATCATCATATTGTAGATATCAGTTCGAGCACAGTAGTTCTTCTGCTTTTTCATCCACTCAAATACTTTTATACTATGTTCAATTGCACCCCTTTGTGTCAGTTCCTGCAAATCCAGCATCAAAATCACTCAACCGATACAATTTCAACCGCTAATCACTAATTATTCTTAGGCTTTGTTTGGTTCTTACTTTCGTATCTGCATTTTTTTTTTTCTTATTAAAAACGAGTAAATGAAGAACGTGAGGCGGGGAAGCATTTTTCATTATTTGAAAATTTTAACATTTACTTGTTCAACATGTGCACTTATGCTTGGAATTATTTTAAGGAAAAAAAAAGGCAAAGAGTAACAGCTATGTATTTTATAGCTTTGTAGAAGCATAAGAACGCGGCATACCTTAATGAGGAAGGGGAAATTTTTCCTAGCAAAACGGCCAACCCACCGGTTCAGTACCGGTTCGACATTTTCCCAATGATTGAGCTCCAGCACTCGGTCGACCACCTCAGATATGGTCCAGTCCTTCTGGAAGCGGTCGCCTTCTACACGCAAACGGTACCGTTTAGGGATATGGGCCTTCCTGAGTCCACTCACCCGAGTGGAAACCTCGTGCTGGCCATTGTCGTAGTCGACGAACCCCGATTTATGTTCCTTAAACGCGGTGTCGTTATTGCGTTTCTTGCAAAGGATAAGGGATTTGGAGGGAGTGGAGTGGGAGGAAGTTGGCGAGTTGAGAGGGAATTTGATAGGGAGCGGATGGGATAGAGTGGTCATTGAATTTGAGGGTCGGAATGTTTGGAAAATTTTAGTATTAGCAATAAACCAGTGGAATTTTTAATACAAAAATTAACACAGCAAAACAACTTCAAAGAAATATAAAAAACAGGGTTCAGATTTATTTAGCATAGCTGAAGATTTAAGGCTACCGTCGACGGTAAGTCGGAATCCCCAAAGCCTAAACCTGCAAAAATATCAAATATATTTAAGGCAATAAAATGTTAACAAAATTAAAAGGAAGAAGAGGAATATAGTGTCATTTACAGAAGGAGATGTGGAATTAAAGACTCCGACTGAGGGTTTTTGGGTGATTATTAGTATCTACCTTGGGATGCCACACTTTTTATGGGAGGATAAGGTTAAGAGTGGGTTGAATGGGTATGAAGCACATTTCCTTTCATTAGTTCTGCAACTTCGTTTGGGGAGGAAGGCTTGGCAGAAAGGAATGTATGTCGCAATTGCTCAAAATTTTGAACATTCTTCTTTTCAGAATTCAATCTGCCCCCTCTTTGGTGCTCTCTTCAAGCTTCTGTAATATCTTTTCTGACACGTATGAATGGTAAAGTATCACTAATAGTCCCCATATTTTATCGAAATTTCATGATTACAAATTTTAGTTACTTTTTCAATTGTCTTTTCCCCCAGTTTCAATACAATATTAAGACTTTGGTGGGAACTACAAGAAAATATGGCGTTGAATTTTTTAATTTCTTCTTTTAAAAAATTTATCTTTTGAAATTTTAATAAAATGTTGAGGGACCATTTGTGATATTTTCCATTCTAAGCCCAAAGCATAGAAAGCGCAACCACCAAAGAACCGCTTTTGAAAATTAAAATTGGATGGGCTATATTGAAAATTTGATATGCATTCAAGGGTCATTTATGATATAAAATCATTTTTCATCATTTATGATTTTACTAAATGGCCCATGAATGTATACAAAATTTTCAATATAGTCCATCCAATTTAAAATTATGTTTTTTGTAATTTTTTATTATTAGTAAAAAAAATACCAATATGAAAACCATTTTGTAAGTTTAAAAGTAACATATAACTTCCAATATAAAAGTGTAAATACAATTTCTTTAATTAGTAAATTTTAAATTCCCATATTTTAGAAGTAATTGAATTTCAATTTTTTAAATTTTTTTTAAATTCTTATAACAATTTTTAATTTAATTTTTTAGTGTTTTTTAGTTTAGAAAATAACATACTATTTTAAAATAAAATTTATAAAAGGAGGGACCATATCAAAATTTTAATAAATTTTAAAGTGGATAGACTATATTAAAATTTTGATAAACTTTTAGAGACTATTTTGATATTACTCCATTTATATTTGAGCATTTAATCTTCCTTTGCCCAAAGTGGAAGACGGTTTCCTTAGGTATAGGTAATTCTCGAAGCCCCAAGAGGTGAATTCAACATCCAGATCATAGCCTTCGACTCAACAAAGTTTGTATACCTCTTTTAATTTTGTCAAATGGTATATACCTAGTATTACTTAGTTCTAAGTTGAAAATGGTCAAATTCATGTATTAGAGTTGTGGACATAAGAAAATGATAATGGTTCATGCATGAAAAAGTTTTTGTTGATTTGAAGTTCTATATTGAACTTGTCATATGTGTGAAATGGTCTTTTGGGGACTTAAGACTTACTAATTGTTGTTATAAGTTAGGTTGAAATTAAGAGGAATTACAATTTTGGTATATGTGTGAAATGGTCTTTTGAGGACTCAGTCTGATGAATACTTACTATTTATAATTACGAATACGCTAGATTTTTTGTATTGACTGACTAATATGGCAGATTCACCTTTTAGATAACACTACTGGAAACTCTTTTAGGAAACAAGTTTTCATTTTCATTTTCTTGGTAAAATGGTGAAGAAAACATGTTGGGATAAAAAAAATTGAAAATAATTTTGCAAAATGAAAATAAAAATATGTGAAAAATTAGAGAATAAAAAAACATGTTTTTGTTATTTTAGATAAAAATGGTTTAGAAAAATGGATTAGCACAACTTAAACTCAAACTACACTGAGACGATAAACACCCTTAACCATTATGCCATCACATGGGTTAACATTTTTTCTTTACTTTCAATGTCTTTAAAAACACAATTTGGTTCTCATTAAAATCATCATTCAACTTGGTAAGGTTAAAAGAGTTATGCTAGTATTGGTCACATGGACTTGAACCGCTTAGGCTCCACTGATTTCTCATTAAACATATGTATATTTTTTTGCCACAACATTTGCTTTGATTATTTAGTTTAAGGTTAACTTAAAGTTTTTCTTTGGTTGCCAAAGACGCTCATAAGAATCTAAGCACCAGAATCACTGTGGTTCTCTACACATCTAGAAACCGACCCTTTATCCATCTGCACAAGACTAGCAGTAGCATTAGGCAAATTTTCAAACAGACTCAACACCATTCCTAAATTTCTTCCAATCCTAGCCATAGAGTTTGCAACTTTGTCATGTAGTTATATTTATTTTGTTAAACCTATAGTTGTAATTTTGAATCTAGTAGAACAAAATAATATAAAATTTACATGGTGTTTAATGATGGTATTGATTGGTTAGCAAAATCAGCTCTATGTAGGAAAAATTATGGTATTGTGCGGCACTTGTAGTTGGTTTTGATTTTGTATATGGTATTTTATCATGCACAGGCATCAATCAAGAGGGAAAGAAGAATTATTTAATAAGGTATTCTTTTGGTAGCGATTTCATCAAGAGAAGGGATTTTATCCGTAAGGAGGCTGAGGAAACTTAGAGAGTCAGTAAATTAACCGGGATGACAACTAAAGTGGATGATGATTTAGTCATGAAAAAGTTAGTAGGCTTGAGGTGCGACTTCTCTCTTATTTCTTATTCTTGTAGATGTGCTTTTTATCTGCGGCTAAATGAAGTTGGTTTACTCAAAAGTGGTTTGGTGAAGAAATTAGTGGTTAATTCGAGACTTGATCTTATCATGTTAACTTAAAACAAAAATAGCGAAGGTGGAAGATGGGATTGTTCAAATGATTTGGACAGATTCTAATCGTTGGTGTGATTGTGGAGCTTTTAAATATTGTTATCCTACGATGTCTTTCCTTAAGAATAGAGGCATTTCGATCTCAGATGAGCATGTTGTTTGTCATTGGTGCAAAGTGGAATCTAAGGATGTTAGTCACATTTTGCTAAACTGTACTCGAGTTAACAAATGCTGAGGTATTTTATCCTTTCTTTCGTTATGCTTTGATAAGTTGGTGTCTAAACCTCTGTTTAATTAGTGGATGATGTCTATTATGGTTGCCTTGTGGACCATCTAGAGTGCAAGAAATGATTCTATGTTTAGAGCAAAAGATTTTAATTTGAAGTACATTTTTTTTCTAGTTAAATTAAGATCTTTGCATTGGATAAAAGTCTTGCCAGAATGTATGAATTTTGTTGTGTCAATGTGAAAGGAGGGGGTGTCCGCGAGATTGTGAAAGGAGTATCCGTAGCCATCATACCAAGAGTGTGACGCGTTGGGAACCTTCAAACGAAGGCTGGTTAAAGTTTAACAATGATGGTTCAACATTAGGTAAATTTGGCCCGACGGAGTGTGGAGTGGATTTTAGAAATTCGAAGGGTCATGTCATTACTATGTTTCAAGTCCCTAAGGCGTCCAAGATTCTAATTTCACTGAAATTATGGCGATTAAGTTAGCTCTTCATTTCTTCTTAGACTCTTAGTGGATTAAAGACTAAAAGCTTATGGTTGACTCCGACTCCATAGTCGCGCTTACTCTGTGTATCAATGAGAAATCTAGGCCTTGGAAATATTGGCACATTTTTACAGGCATTGATGAGATTAAGATGTCCATTCATGAGGTACTGTTTAAAAAAATTGGGAGAGATGCTAATGGTATGGCAAATTCGTTGGCGAAATCAGGGTGCTTTCGATCTCAAATGTTTTTTTGTAGATTGGTGATGAGCATCGTTGAGTTTAATTGAGATGATAGTTTCATTGTTATTTCATCGAAGAAGATTCACCAAATCATTTGCAGCGATTATTAGACTATCTAACAATAGTATTTTGTGCCTATTTGAACGTCAGTGCTGCTGTTTTAAGGTGTGCTGCAGTTGCAATAATCATAACCAATAATTCTACAAAAATAATTGAGTTAACTAAGTTTGATTAAAGATAAATACTTTATTTTACGATAATTTTGGTAATTAAATAATGAAAAGAAATATTTTTTCTGTTATGAAAATATTTATCTTGTATCTGTTTCACTTGAAACAATTTTCAAAAAATGAGTTCAAGAAAACTTATCAAATACTGTAAAATGTTTTACATAAAATCATTCGGAAAATATTACATTTTTCCGAAAAGCATACTATTTTCCGGAAATCATTTTCTAGAAAATGTTTTCAATCAAACAAACAAACCCCAAATTTGATTGAATTCCACACTTGGAGTTTAAAGTTCTGAGCAGCCGGAAATTATACTGATGATATTGTCATTGCTACAGATATTGGTTTTCCCCTAAGTTCTTACCATTACCACCAGCAAGATTCTCACTTACAACACAAAGTCAGAACAAAATCAACAATATTGAAAAAAGACACTAAAACTCATTCTAGTTTCCAGAATCTTTTATCACTGTACAATGGTTATGTACAAACTGATTCACATTTGCAAGTTATGATCTTTACACAATTTGAGAAACATTTCAGAGCAAGATTGATTTATTAGAGTATATGACAAGATCCATAAATAAGGTGGCAGTGAATATATCTGCAGAAAAGCCCTTACCAACCATTTCCGTAAGAAGTTGTGTTGCCTTTGAGGTATAGCTGTTGCGAAGGAACCCCCAAATCATTACATTATAACAGCAGCTATTAGGCAAACAGTCATTATCTCCCATGCTCCCAAACAACCTGTATGCTTCATCTGGCAATCCCTCTTTACACAGTCCATTAATCATTATACAATATGTGTAAACATCCGGTTTTAAACCATTGTCTGAGAGTTGATGAAATAATTCCTTGGCAGATTTGATATGCCCAGCTTTGCACAACCCATCAATTAGGATATTATATGGGACAATATCAAGTTCCAACCCAATGTTTTGCATTGCTTGAAAAAGTTTCAATGCCTCCTCAATATGACCTGTTCTGGTTAAACCATTCAGCAAAATCAAACAAGTCACCAAATCTGGAACTTGTCCAGAAGCAAGCATCTTTCTAAACAGTTCACATGCAGTTGAAACTCTCCCTAACTGAAACATACTTTGCAAGAGAGTGTTGTATGTGAAAGTATTCGGGATTGGTCCCTTTTGAGATATTTCATGAAAGAGTTCCATTGCTTCGTCTAACCTCTTAGCTTTGCAATATCCATTGATCATGATGTTGTAAGTAACTATATCAGGTGCACAACCCTTCTCAATCACCAAGTTGAAAACTCTTCTAGCTTTATGCATTTCGTTCAGCAAGCAATGACCATTAACTAATGCACCATAGGTAACAACATTAGGCTCAATTTCTCGCTTTATCATTGCGTCAACAAAATCCTCAGCTTCAGAGACCATCCCTTCCTTGCAAAGCGCATCAACCAATGTACTATACGTGACAACATCAGGCTCAATGCCTTGCTTTCTCATTGTGTCAATGATCTCTACAGCTTTAGAAATCGTTCCTTCCTTGCAAAGTGCATCAATCAATATAGTATATGTGACAATATTAAGTGAAATATTGTTATCAACCATTTCATTCAAAAGCCTTGTTGCCTCCTCCTGCTGTCCCGAATTACACATACCATGAATTAAGCAGTTATAAGTAATGATATTTGGTCTAATGCCTTTAACCTTCACTTCAGAGAAGAGATCGAGAGCCTCCTTTAACAACCCGTTCTTACAAAGGCAGTCAATGACAGTGCTATATGCTACAATATTGGGTTCATAACCTCTGCCTTCCATCAACCTTAGAAACCTAACAGCTCTACCAGTATTGCCGGTCTTAGACAACCCCTTAAGTACTGTATTGTAAACAATCAAATTAGGTTGATACCCTTTTTCAGTCATTTCATCGAACATACAAACGGCCTCAGAAATCTTACTTTGATTACAAAGCCCATTAATCAAAGTTGAAAAAGTTACAGCAGTAGGTTCAACACCTAACTTCAGCATTTTCCCCAAAACAGACAACCCAAAATCAATTCGACCTAATTGACAAAAGCAATTAATCAAGATGCTCATAGAATAAACATCATGGGAAACGCCTAATAATTCCATCTGGCTACACATAGAAACAACAATGGCATAATGTTTCATTCTAACAATGGCTGCAAATAATTTAGTGAATTCCAGAATTGAAGGCACTGGGTACCTGCCAATCATCTTATTGAACAAAATCAAAGCATGATCAACATTCTCGAAGCCATCATCCCTTTTTCCTTTTCCTCTAACAGGCATGGCTTTCTTACTTAAGGCTTTGATGTGGGAAGCAATGGTGTTAGAAGAAGAAGAAGAAGAGTGGAAGTTAGAAAGATGGCTTCCACCATTAACAAGTGAACGAAGAATAAAAGAAGGAAGCTTACTCATACCTTGAAAGTAAGCAAAAAAAAAAAAAAAAAAAAAAAAAAAACAAAGAGAACTGAGCTTGAAAATGAAACCTTATTTGGGTTCGTTACTCTCCCGGCTGAAATAGCCGTAACAGAGAGGCCCCGGAGATTTCAGCTTCCTCACCTTACTGTCTACTCTTGTGTCGATGGTGGATGGATGATTAGAAACATCAACGTTGGGCACCTCTCCCATAGCCCTAACATTCAGCCCATTCTTGGCACCCATCATTTTTTTCATTTCTAAAATTTCAATCCTCGTTTAAGTTCAATTCTATTACTTACAAAATTTTATCTAACAAATATATTATCACATATTAAATATTACATCAGTTTATTATTTTCGTATAATATTTATAAAAAATCATCTTATTTTAATTAAAAGATTTAATGACTAATACATATATCACGAGACTGATAATAAAATTTTATCTATCAAATTCAACTGTTACGGTTTACACTAAAACTAAAATTTTAAATAATTATTTATGTGTGTATATGTCCATACCATACATACATGCATTTGGAGATAGCCTTTAAGGTTTACGGTATAAATAGTACGTTATTCTTTAATGTGAATTTTTTTTGGTAGGCTTGAATTTAAATATTTATTGTTTTATATTTTTTTCGAAATATTTATTGTTTTATATTTTTTTCTCGGATCAAATCATTTGTAATATATATGAAAAGTAAATACATGAATATCGCAGATGTTAGACCTTGAAATTGTGATGGTTGGCTTTTTGAGGGTGTAATTGAAATGTGAGAGGAAAAAGAGAGAGAGAGGGAAAGTAGAAGTCAGAGTCGGATCATGTCTCAACAAAATTTTAGGTCTGTTTTTTAAGTTTAGGTTCGGTTTAACACCGAAAATTGGCTTGAAAATTACCAAGTCTAGTTCAAATTATAAAATCTAAACCCAAGCCTAACCCTTATTAAATTTTTTGTTATAAAAGTTGAGATACAAAATTATGTCAAAAATTAAAATATAAAAAATAAATCATTTTGCATTTTAGGCCGAGTTTTGTAATATTTAGGGAAATAAATTGATTTTGGAGAGAGCGTGAAAACGTATCCAGCTGAAAGTGTTTTTTACATAATTGTCAGGAATCTACATCCAACTAGACGCATTTTCCCTTTAAGACGCATTTTCTGATTTTATTTTTAATAAAATTAGTTACTTTGATCAGATGATTAAATGTTAATGATTCTGTACGATTCCTCTTTTAAGCACATTTATAATTTTTATTTCATCATGTTTCAAGCTTATTTATTTATTTATTTTTAATTAATAAATATATTGTTTTGAAGTTTTTTATTTTTAATTCATCTTTTTAATTAATGTCTCTTTTATTTATAAAATTAAATAATAAATATGTAATTATATAATAAAAATATATATTTTATATATAACTTCTTTATATATAATATAAACATCAACTAATTTTGTTGATATATTTTTCTTTATATATAATATTTATATGTCAAATATTTATTTTCTCTACGTATATTGTGGGTCTGATGATTTCTAATATTATAAAATGAAATAATTATTTCAAATATAATTATTATTTTTATATGTAATATATTTCAAATATTTTTAACCATTTGACAAAAAAACTAATTATATTAAAAAAGTCAGAAAATGTGTCTTAAAGTAAAAAAATCGGGATAGTAAAATCAAGAGTGGTCACGCTTTGTTTTTAAATTAAGGTTGTAAAAATTTTGTAAAGTGAATTAATTTGGTTTTGTGATTAAGTGTTGTGTTTGTCTATGAGAGATCCAGTGTTCAACTTTTTTTCCTTGAATTTTTGCTATTTTTGCCCTAACCCCTCTATCCTTGAACGTTTGGTTCGTATATTATTTTCGCTTAATTGATGACAAGAATGAGCTTGTTTGGTTTAGTGGTAAGGCTTCAACTTTTTTAAATGTGTTGTGTTTAAATGTTGTTTGTGTAAAATAGAAATTATTTTTATTTTTATTTTAAACTTTGAGAAAAATATGATAAGGATAACTAATCAGATTTAGTGGGAGTTAATGGGGATCTGTGTAGTTTTCTGATAAATCTGTTTGAAATTATTTTCCCAAAATTCTCAATTGCCTTGCCACTCTCCACTCTTTCAATTTTGGCTTTTCAAGTTAGATTACTGCATAAGATTTTCTTTGTTTTCTTCTTTTTTTCCCTTTTTCTGAAATTTTCTCTTTTCCTTCCTTCTCTTATCTTTTTTTCCTTCCTTCTCTTATCTTTTTTTTTGTCTACCATCATTGTTTTGGTGAGTTCGTCACTCGAATTTTGTAACCGGTCTTGTGTTTCTGAAGTTCTTTGATACAGTATTTAAGTCTTACGGTAAGTAAAATCTATTCTTGTGGTTGGGAATGTTGAATGTGAAATTTGGTTAATGATTTGTGAACAATTTCTTTTGGGTTAGTTTCTTTTGTGTTTCTGTTAGGAGAGAATCGAGAGATGCAAAACTCTCATTCTGTAACACCCCAAACTTAGCCTAGACGTTATGGTTGTATCGGCAATGTCACACGATAGTGTTTTTGAAACCTCATTGTTACGATGAAAACATTCCATGTTATTATCTTTAGTAAACTTTTGTTAGAACTTATGAAGTCGCCTTTATTCATTTAAAACATTTGTTTTGAAACATCTCTCGTTGCGGAAGCTTTAATAAAACAGTCTAAGTGATCATGCGTTTAGAAAATACATTAACTTTTTGAAAACCGAATTTCCTACGACCAACAGGTATAAATCCATAAAGTAAAATAAATAAATAAAAACCTAAAATATAAAACCAAAGTCCCAGAGAGTCCTTAAATTATAATCCAAATAATCAATAATAATCAAATCATAAATCGTAAATTGAAAACCATGTACTCCAAAATTACTGTGGTCACCGCTGAGTCCTCCGTCGCACCGAACCATCTAAGTCTGGGGATTACCTATGCACATTAAACAAAAAGGGTGAGTTTACGTAAACTCAGTGTGTAATCCTATAGAAACAAACAAGCAATCAATATTCATAGCGCACAGTTGAACAGTCTTGGGCCTAAGCCCCTTTTCAGTATCAGTGACAGTTTGGGCCTTAGCCCATCTCAGTACAGTGTCAAAAATGTAGTAGGGCATTAGCCCATCACAGCATCAATAGCAGTAATAACTATGCAATAGCAAAATCCTACCCAACCAGCCTTTACATACCATCTTCGTCTAACCCTACACTCCATGTGGGGATATAATCAACCCACCCATCCCTACACTCCAAGTAGTACCGAATGTGGCACAAAATAGTAGTTTACAGCTGAGCTGCCAGTAAATTAGGCTTAAAGCCTTTCAGTACACTTCCTCCAAATAACAACCCCCAACCCAATGCAATGCAACATACCATAGATGATATGCTATTGTGCAATTTCAGTACATATATTCAGTTCAGATATTAACATGCTCAGTACAAATATCATTCAGTCAATTTCACTTATTTAGGGGTCAAAATAGCGCTTACCGACCTTATAGTAGGTTCACAGTCGACTTGGGCGACCCGTGCAACCTTAGAATCATTTCGGTAAAAATGGGCCCATACGCCCGTGTGTGCCCGTGTGGCCCACTCGGTCCAAATTGGCCTTGGCTGTGTGATCCATTTTTAATGTAACCTATGCTAGCTAAATATTCGTATATGTTTTCACTATATACTTATATGATCATTCAGAGCTGTCTACTTGAGTCATTGTCACTAAATTATTTATATCTTGAGCTATAGAATTCCAAATTAAGATCTGCTTGATGTTTTCAAAACTAGACTCAAATATCTTTCTACCATAAAATTTTTAGAATTTATAGCTTATCAAATAAGTACAGTAAAATCTTCAAATTTATCCCTATTCTGCTGTTTGACAGCTTCAAACTTTCCTTACTAAAAATTATTTATCTCTTAGTACGAAATTTGGATGGTATTTCCATTTATTCTCTTGAAAATAGACTCATTAAGGATTTAAATGTATAAATTTATTAAGCCCCTAACTACTTTTTTACAATTTTTTATGATTTCCCATAGTTAGAATAGGGGAACCCGAAACCATTCTGACCTTGTCTCACAAAATTCGTCATATCTCATAACTTACAATTTCATTGCTTACATTGTTTCTTCGATGAAAAATTAGACTCAATAAACTTTAATTTCATAATTTATTCAACCTCTAACTCATTTTCCACTATTTTTTATGATTTTTCAAAGTTAAACTACTGCTGCTGTCCAAAACTATTTTAGTGCAGAATGTTGATTTCCAAGTTTATAACACCCTTATTTCCTTTCTCTACAATTTTTTTTCGTATCATTTTCTCTTATTTCTCTTATTTCTCGACAGCAAGTAATTTCGACTTTTCTTCGAATCCTATTTTTTGCGTTTCGGGTACACACCTAATATTGTTTCGCTGTGCAAAGTAACCCGAGCCTTCAAAAACTTATATCTGACCAATATATCCCTTAATTAATCACTTGATTCGTCAATCAAACCAAATATCCCCAACATAAAACTCGAGAAACTAAACCAACAATGATTCGAAAACTTACCGCGACGAATTTGATAACCAGTCGTCTCCACATATTGGAATATTTGCTTAAAACCTTTGAATAGCACCTAAACGAGAGTAAAACGAGCCCTTTGTTAATTGTCTAATCGAAATACGATAACTAAGGGGAAAATTTCCACTTACCGAAATAGATGAAGTCGAAAGTTGCACCTAAAGAGATGACTCACAAAAAAAATACAGAAACGAAAAGAGAGGGGAAAGAAAAGAAACAAGATTCAGCCAAAGGGGAATAAAAAACCAAAAGTGAACAAGAAGGGAGAAGACACGACAAAGAAAAAAAAGTCTAACATCAGAAAATTTGTTGGGGAAAAAATAGAAAACTGATAAGAAAAAAATTCTTATTTTGATAACTTCTCCCCAATTATCTACTAAAAACACTCCCTATTAACCCACTAAAACACAACTACGCAGCAGTCCGGTTTAATTTGAACTCTACCACACCATACGCCTCAAACAAAAATTAATTCCGCTGCTTGCGCAGGGACTCAAACGCAGGACCTCCTACACACTGCTACTCCACTTAACCACCAAACCAGTCGGCCCATTCTAATAAATTTTTACCAACAATCAAATAAAAGCCTACTGAACAAGAGTAAGACCTAATTCATTCAAACTACCAAAATTTTCCCAAGTGAAGGCTTGAACTTGGGAACTCTCAAACACTTTCAGAACACATAACCACTAAAGCTGACAGATATTTGTGATATTTTCATAATAACGAAATTAGAAATTTTGGGGCGTTACACATTCAATGATTAGTGAGCGTTAGGAACTATTGCTTCAAATTGGGGTAAGAGACTAAATGTTTGTAAAGGCATGATTTTTGGTGCTAAGGCTAAATGTTTAGTGTGTGTGGTTGAAATAGTGTCTGGCTTTTAGTATATTGAGATTTGATTTCATATATAGTTATTAATTAGTTCGTTATGAATGCTAATTTTTAGGGTTTGGAAGTGTGTTGTAGCATTGTTTTCCATTTTTATTAGGTGTGTACCTTTAATCCTGAAAAACAGTGAACGACGCGAAGTCGAAAAACTCACTGTCAATGCTATACGGCCGTCTGGGTCACACAGGCTAGGTTAAGTGGGTCATGTAGGCCACATAGGCGTGTGTTAAGCCGTATAGTCCACACAGGCTGGGCTAGTTAGGTCGTGCGGGCCACACGTGCGTGTAGGCTCATTTTCAATAAAATTTCGTTAGGGATGTATTAGAAGTGCAATTCAAGATCAGCCACTTCGTAAGTTCCAAAATGTGTTATGTATGACTTATAGATATAAAAATTGATATTCTACATATCCTATTTTTTAAAGCATGATAGGATGATCTATTGTATATAGCATTTATGACTTTTAGACATGAAATTCAAAATACTGATTTAGCATGTGTAACATCTGAAAGCATATCTGTGGTATAATTTCTGCATTTGATGTAACACCCCCAACCCGTATCCATCGTCGAAACAAGGTTACGGAACATTACCGGACTTATAGATCAAATAGACAAAAATCTCAAACATTTCATATCATTTAGTATTCATGTTAAAAACCAATCGACATCATACATATTGTCCCTAATACTAGCCATCGAGGCTCTAAATACACTTTAGAAACAAATTGGGACTAAATTGGAAATTTAGAGAATTTTTCAGAAACTTATAAAATTTTAAAACTGCAGGGGACACATGGCCATGTGAGCATACTGGCTTGCTCTTTTAAAAGATACAGGGGACAGACAGCCATGTCACTTGGCCGTGTGTCACACACGGACGAAAATAGGCCAGTTTCCAAGCCATATTTCTCACCCAAATTGGTACCAATCTAAACACAACAATTTGCATATAACCAAGTCATAAATAGGCATCCAAAACCAACCAAAATCAAGCTTAAAATATGTAATATTATCACATACAACCAATATGCTCTTAGGCACCTCAAGTGACAACTTATTACATGTAAATCTAAGTATTCAATTCATCCAATTGTTTGACTAACTTATATACATATTTGTATTAAAACTTACCATATAGATCATAAATCAAAAAATAGCATTTAATACTATTTATGTACTTGATCTCTAGCATCAAATAGTCATATAAGTCACTTATAACTTGTACACCAAAACACCAATACAAATCATTCAAAATCTAACATCATTTCACATATGTGCTTTCCATAACAAGCACTAAATCACTCCAAAGTAATATACATATACCCACATCAAACATGATAAGACTGTTTATACATACATAGCAAAATATTCTAAAACACAAGCCAATTCAAATGGCTAAAAACATAACAAAACATGTAGACTATCATTAGCTAAAATAACCTATACATGCCATTATAACCAAAATTAGATAACCAAAAGTACCAAAAGAGCCGATAGATAGTGTGATATAGCTCCGCCAAACTTTCAACCTGAACGAGCTTCAAAATCACTATAAAACACGAAAAATAACACAGAGTAAGAATTTAAGCTTAGTATGTTCATATAACACAGAATTTAACTTACTATTTAACCACAGTTCAGGTAAGTAACTCAAAGCATATCACAATTCAATTTGGCCAAAGCCTAACACATATTCATCAACCAAGTTAGCCATGTAATTCATATAAAAACTGAAAATCATGTATGAGTTCAACAATTATTTAAATTTCATGTATATGTAACATCTATGCCATGTATCCGTATATCATATATAAACCATTTCCATGTAATTCATGTAAATACCTGTACTAGTTTGTATCGAACTCATATAAACTCATAACAGAACTGTGCCCGTTAAACCACTTAGAATATCGTTAGATACGTAGGTAGTACACACGAGGTGTACTGAACTGTAATTCATCAATTCCTGTACATGTATGCTCATACGAGCTATAAACTGTAAGCTCTTTCGAGCTGAATAATGGTAAGCTCCTCCTAGTTGAATAACAGTAAGATCATACGAGCTGAGTATCGGTAAGCTTATAAGAGCTGAAATTGGTAACCCTAATGACATGTCATTTGTATCCTACGAATTCCTAAAGTTCAAACAGGACTCGGTAATCATCTTACATTGTCGGATATGCGATCAATGTTCATATATGATGATAATACAATTAAAATAAATTTATTTCAATTAAAGCATATAATTACACAATTTAATTACACGAACTTACCTCGATAAATTTAAGTAGATTCGAAGACGACTAATTCGATTTTTTTCCTTTGCCTCGATCTAACTCTATACGAGGTCTAATCGGATCTATACGAATGAATTTAACTCAATTCAATGTTCTACTTAGTTCAACACATATTTTTGTAAAATAACCATTTTGCCCCTATACTTTTAATTCTTTGCAATTTAGTCCTTAGGCTCGAAAAATGAAATTCATTCAATTCTATCCCTACCCAAGCCTTTAAACATGCTTATGGCAGCCTATACATTTAAAAAATTCACACTTTTACCACACAATTTATCACGTTTCTCAATTTAATCCCTAATTGATAATTTCATCAAAAATTCCTTTACAAAAGTTGTTTATCTAACAACAAACATTATTTTTCTACCACTAAACTTCAAAAACCTAACATATTCATCAATGGAAAAAGCTCAAATACTTTAATAGCATTACAAATCAGTCCTCGGGCTAGCTAGATTAAGCTACAATGATCCTAAAAACATAGAAATCATAAAAAATGGGACGAAAAATACTCACATGCAAGCAAAATAGGGATGGCCGAATGAAGCTTCATCCATGGCTTCTTTTTGTTTGAAATTTCGGTTGAAGAAGAAAAAAAAAAGATGAAAGCTTTAATGTTTTGTTTATTTTATCATTTATTACCTATTTACAAAATTACCCTTATCTAACCTTAAAAATTACACTAATGCCATGCACATACACTATCACATTTGATGGTCTAATTACCATATAAGGACTTCCACTTTAAATTTCTATAACTATTTAACACCTTTAGCTATTAGAACTCAACTTTTGCACTTTACGCGATTTAATCCTTTTTATCAAATTGAACATGTAAATGGTAAAATTTCTTAATAAAATTTTTATATGGTAATACTATCATGTTGTAGACCATAAAATAATATTAAAATTACTTTTTTGACCTAGGATTTGTGATCCCGAAACCACTATTCTAATTTCACTAAAAACAGGATGTTACATTTGATCTGTAATTTGTGAAATTTGTTTAAGCATGATGGTATGTTTTGATGTGTATAGCATGTATGACATATGTGCATCTGTTATTTGTTTAGGGATTGCATGTGCATTGGGGTAGGATTATAATGTGATGGAGGAAGTGTTGGCAATTTAACTGCATATTGATATTAGTAAGCCATCGTTGCCAGGCAACTCGAGATGGCAAGTCATTGTTTTCGGGCAACTCGAGATGACTTAACTGGTGGTATAATCACATATCTATTTTGGTGGTTTGACCATACTTATCTAGTTCTGGCAAAGTACCGCACCATATCTGGCAGCATGACTACGCTATTTTGAAAAGTGACATACACTCTCTTATAGGTGTATGGGGTTGGATGGGTATTCGTTACCCTAATTGGTCTGTAGGGATGGACGGAGATGGTGTGTAGTAGATGAGGGTAGGATCTGTATCTACACCTGTGTCTGTATCTGTATCTGTATCTGCACCTGTATCTATATCTGTATATGTATATGTATATGTATATGTATATGTGTATGTATATGTATATGTATATGTATATGTATATGTATATGTATTTATATCTGTAACTGCATCTGTATCTAAAATTTTCATTTGTATCTATATCTTTTTTTTTGTGGGTTGAGTTACATACTGAGCTTGTTAGCTCACCCAATTTTTTGACTTCTTAGGTAATCAACAAACTTAGGACCAAACAGTGTGGGAGCTCGGATTGATTTTCTAGTTAATAATATAAATCGGTTTATGATTAATTTATTTATGATCTTTTGGATTGTAAATTTGTTTTTGGACTTTCTTTATGGTTTCTGCTCATTTTGTTGAATTTTGGTATTTTTATCATAAGACTACGATAACGTATGAATTATCAAATTAGAAATCAGTTTCCAAAATTAAAACTCTAAAAATTTCTGCTGTAATGTGATTTGGTGGTTTTTCTATAAAACAAGTGTTTTTTCGAACATGAGATTTTCCAAAAATATGTAAGAGTTTTGCCAAACTTATATTTTTGACACACACACTAAGTTAGATAAAATCAGAATTTTTTTTTAAGAGTTAATGTAATTCCTCAAGATCTAGTCATAACTTCTACGTCGAGTGTGGGGTGTTACAAAACCCATTCCTTGAAGCTTCCTCCCCAAGACCTCCTCTTACATATTGCTTGAACCATCAATACCTAATTTAAACCATGATTATAATTTACACAAATTAATAAATATTATATAAAAATAAAAAATTAAATTAAATATAATAATTATTAATATTATTAAATATAATATTTTTTGTTAGAAAAAAATATTTTCTTTAACATATTGTTTTCTTAAATCTCGTTTAGTTTATCTTGTTTGATGAAGCCAATTAATTAAATTACTTTAAATAAAAAACTTAATATTTATATAATTAAAAAATATCATAATTAATATGAATTTATTTTATAATATGGGATATAATTATATTTAGTACATATTGTATTACAAAAAACATATATACATACATGTTTAACTACATATAATATATCAATTATTATATATACGTAAAATATGAATATTTAGTAATTAATATACAATTATGATATTATAATGTACTTTCTTTTATTAAAAATATGTAACCTAAACCTTAAACGTTAACTAATTTATGGTAATTATAATATATACAATTAACATTATATAGTAAAGGTAGATTATTAATGATATGTATTCATATATACAACTATGTTATTATAATGTACATTCTTTATATTAATGATATACATAAACTTACACCCTAAACGAGTAACTAATTTTATGGTAGATTATAATATATTCAACTTTTTTTTTATCTCGTGCGATGCTCGAATTTAGTTGTATGTATCAATTAAATATATTACATGTATTCGTGTAACATTTTAAAAATTTTATGATCGAGAAAGTAAAAAGATACTCACTTGGCTACATAATTTTAATCTAAACTAGATTTTATTGATTATTTTATAAAATAATCAATATTATTATGAGGTTATTTTTTTCATTTTGAATTAGTAAAATCTAGAAAAATTCATTTGATGGTATTCAAACCCAAAACACCATGATATTTAACATTTTAATTTTATGATTTCATCGGAAGTCTAATTTGTTTTTATATTATTTTTAAAAATATATATATTTGTTAAATAGTTTCTTTCAACCATATCCTAAGTATGCCATAATCTAAGATCATATGTATTGACTATATTATGTTTGTATTGTATTTTTATACTTGTGTTCTATATTATAATATTCAAATTAAAAGTAATAAATAGCAAAATCTAACATAAACCATTAGTGGTGCGTTTGATTTGTCGAATCTTCGATTATGTTTTGCAATAAAATTACGAAAATATAAGATTACGGATGGAATGCAAAATATCTTATTTGGTTCATTTGCTTAGAATGAAAGATTCGTGTATTCGATTGATGAAATTTAGGATTACCTAAAAGAAAATTTTACTATATTTTCATTGTTAATATTTTTTTTACAAGTTCACTTCCTTTAACCTTTTTTAGTCTCAATTTTTTCAAAAAGTTATAATAACTTAATAAATTCACCATTTTTTCATATGAATTCAAATGAACTGCCTAATTATGATAACTTATTTATAGGATTTATGAATTGAACCAGCAAAAATGTTGGGTTTTGGAATCAACATCTTTCACTTTCTCATGTTAAAAACATGATGCAAAGGAACAATTCATGACATTGACTTCAATTAGGGTTAAATCGAATTTCTCACAAATTAGGGGAAAGAAAGACAAAAACTGGCATAGGATTGAAAATACTTTGCAACCTATATTTGATGAGGTCATTAAGGTGGTGAAGCAAAAGGTTGGAATTAAAATAGTTAATTCAATCATATAGGTCGAAATATAATTTTAACATTGTAATATTTTTTGAAGATACGATACGATACTATACTATAATTTTATTTTATTTTTTAAAATGTCACCTTGCTTTAGAGAACTCCATTCAAAGAGTTAACACATGAGGTTAAAAAGTCTAAATTCATATAAATTTCATTAAAAAATCCAATAATGGATTTTGATACTAAATTTTAGGAGGTTTAATTATAATTTTTTTTAAAAAATAAGAGTGTAATGATAATATTTTAAAAGAACTGAGGGTTTGATTACAATTTTTAAAAATATGTGAGATTAATGAAAAATTTTTTAAAAAAATACGAGAGTTTAATTAAAACTTTCAAAAGAAATTTAAGGGAATATTGAATATTTCCAAAAGTTTTGGCCCATTGGGCACCATTACTGTCCTCCCCTATGTAATAACCATGAAGAAAGAAAGAGAAGAAAAGGGAAAAAATTAGAAGATTAATGAAAAGAAGTAATGTGGTTTATTTTATTTTGATAGATAAAATTTGTAAAGGAAACTAAAAATTTCTAATAATCCTTTTATTCTCAACTCATGTTTAGTTGTTCGTACAAATGCCCTGCTTTAAAATTCACAAGCAATATTGGTTTTCCCCTAATTTCTTAACATCACCACCAAAAAGATCAAGAAGTTGCTAAGATCAAGATCAACAAGCTACACAAGTCAGATCAAAATCAACAATATTGAAAATAGACACTAAACCTCATTCTAGTTTCCACAATCTTTTATCACTGATTGACATTGCAAGTGATGATCTTTACACAATTTGTGAAACATTTCAGAGCAAGATTGATTTGTTAGAGTATATGATAAGCTCCACAAATAAGGTGGCAGTGAATATATCTGCAGAAAAGCCCTTACCAACCATTTCTGTAAGAAGTTGTGTTGCCTTTGAGGTATAGCTATTGCAAAGGAACCCCCGAATCATTACATTATAACAGCAGCTATCAGGCAAACAGTCATTATCTCCCATGCTCCCAAACAACCTGTATGCTTCATCTGGCAATCCCTCTTTACACAGTCCATTAATCATTATACAATATGAGTAAACATCCTGTTTTGAACCATTGTCTGAGAGTTGATGAAATAATTCCTTGGCAACTTCGATATGCCTAGCTTTACAAAACCCATCAATTAGGATAGTATACGGGACAATATCAAGTTCCAACCCACTGTTTTGCATTGCTTGAAAAAGTTTCAATGCCTCTTCGATATGACCTGTTTTGCATAAACCATCCAGCAAAATCAAACAGGTCGCTATATCTGGAACTTGTCCAGAAGCAAGCATCTTTCTAAAAAGTTCACATGCAGTTGAAATTTTCCCTAACTGAAACATACTCTGCATAAGAGTGTTGTATGTGACAGTATCCGGGATTGGTCCCTTTCGAGATATTTCATGAAAGAGTTCCATTGCTTTGTCTAACCTTTTACCTTTGCAATATCCATTGATCATGGTGTTGTACGTAACTATATTAGGTGCACATCCCTTCTCAATCATCAAGTTGAAAACTCTTCTAGCTTTATCCATTTCATTTTGCAAGCAATGGCCATTAACTAATGTATTATACGTGACATTAGGCTCAATGCCTCGCTTTATCATTGCGTCAACAATACCCTCAGCTTCAGAGACTATCCCTTCCTTGCAATGCGCATCAACCAATGTACTATACGTGACAACATCAGGGTCAATGCCTTGCTTTCTCATCGTGTCAACGATCTCTACAGCTTTAGAAATCATTCCTTCCTTGCAAAGAGCATCAATCAATAACGTATATGTGACAATATCAAGTGAAATATTGTTATCAACCATTTCATTCAAAAGCCTTGTTGCCTCCTCCTGCTGGCCCAAATTACACATACCATGAATTAAGCAAGTGTAAGTAATGATATCTGGTCTAATGCCCTTAACCTTCATTTCAGATAAGAGATTGAGAGCCTCCTGTAACAAACCGTTCTTACAAAGGCAGTCAATGACAGTGCTATATGCTACATTATCGGGTTCATAACCTCTGCTTTCCATCAGCCTTAGAAACCTAACAGCTCTTGTGGAAATTGTGTATTTGGTAAAATTTTACTCATATTTTCATTTGTTCAATGAATGTATTTATACAAATTACAAGAGAAGAAAACTGACTAAACTGACTATTAACAAACTAAACTATAGTCTGTTAATTCTAACAAACTTTGACTATTTCGACTAATTAAATTAGCAATATACTAATTTAATATACTAACATCCCCCCTCAAGCTAGAGAATGTATATTCAACATGCCTAGCTTGAACAAATTTTCTCGAAATGGAGCAGTAGCCAAGGATTTGGTAAACATGTCAGCCAACTGATCTTTAGAAGAACAAGGCAACAATTGTATCACACCAGTTGAAACTTTCTCCCTTACAATATGACAATCAATCTCGATGTGTTTTGTTCTTTCATGGAATGTTGGATTAGCAGCTATCTGTAAAGTAGAATTATTATCACAATACAATCTTGTTGATGAAGAAACTGGTTGATGAAGATCATCAAGTAGATAGTGCAACCATTGAATCTCACAAGCTGCTGCTACTAATGCTCGATACTCAGCTTCAGAGGATGAGCGAGACACTGTGGTTTGCTTCTTTGATTTCCAACTAATAAGGGAGTCACCAAGAAAAATACAAAAACCACTTATAGATCGTCTGGTTTCTGGACAACCAGCCCAATCAGAATCACTAAAGCCTCAAAGTAGCAAAGAAGAAGTTGCTGAGAAAAATATTCCAGAACTAGGAGAGTTCTTTAAGTAGCGCAATACACGATGAGCTGCCTGAAGATGCAACACAGTTGGTTTATCCAAGAATTGACTTAGCTGCTAAACTGCAAATGAAATATCTGGTCGTGTTGATGTAAGATAAATGAGTCGACCAACCAGCTGTCTATAGAGTGTATTATCGGTAAGTAATTCACTGTCATCACTTCGTAATTTTGAGCTTGATTTGGTTGCCATTGGAGTTCTTGCTTGTTTACATTCCATGAAGCCACTATCAGTCAAAATCTCAAGACAATACTTCCTTTGAGATAAATGAATTCCTGCAGTTGACCTTGCAATCTCGAGACCAAGAAAATACTTAAGCTCACTAAGATCTTTGATTTTAAATGCCTGATCTAGAAAACCCTAAACTGTAGAAATTTCATGTGGATTATTACCAGCCAATATCATATCATCAACATAAACAAGCAAGGCTGTAAAAGAATTATTTTTCTTTTTGACAAAGAGAGAATGATCAGAGGAGGATTGTTTGTAGCCAAGAGATAAAAGAGAGGCTGTAAGTTTGGAAAACCACTGTCTGCTAGCTTGTTTTAAGCCATATAGAGATTTTTGTAATTTGCAGACTTTGCTCTTGTTTGATCCTTCAAATCCAGGGGGCAACTTCATGTAAACTTCCTCATTCAATTCACCATGTAAGAACGCATTATTGACATCTAACTGTAGGAGAAACCAATTCTGAGATGCAGCTAAAGCAAGAAGAAGTCGCACAGTAGTAATCTTTGCAACCGGAGAGAAAGTGTCAAAATAATCAACACCTTCTCGTTGTGTGTATCCCTTAGCAACCAGGCGAGCTTTGTATCGTTCAATTGAGCCATTAGCCTTATGTTTGACTAGAAAAACCCATTTGCAACCAATTGCTTGCTTACCAAGTGGTAACTCAGTAATAATCCAGGTCTTAGTTTGTTCAAGAGCATTAATCTCAGCTTGCATTGCCTCTCGCCAATGTAAATGTTTTACGGCTTGTGTGTATGTTTTTGGTTCAGTAGTGGCAGTAATAGCTAAAGTATAGTGTAAATGTGTAGTTGAAAGGTTTGAATAGGAAAAAGTTTGAGTAAGAGAGTAATTATTACCTGGGAGAAGATTGGTACCAGCTGCAGAGAAGAGCATTGATAATCATTCAAATAACGAGGTGGTTGTCTGTTTCTTGTAGGACGGGTTACATTTGTAGTTGGTGGTTCAATATGTGGTTCATCATGTGGTTCAGTATTTGTGGGTGGTGGTTCAATATGTGGTGTTTCAATAGAAGGAGATGAATCTGATATAGGTTCATCATAGGTAGGAGAGGAGGCTAAAACTGGTAATGAAGGTGATAAAGGAGACAAGGAACTGTGAAGAAATGGAAAATGGTGTTCATGAAAGGTTACATTTCGAGAAATGAAAATGATTTTGGTATCTAAGTCAAAAAGTACATAACCTTTAACTGTAGGTGAAAGGCCAAGAAAAATACATGTTCGAGAACGAGAATCAAATTTATGCCTATGAGCTGTTAAAGTAGATGCATAAGTCAAACAACCAAAAACTTTTAGAATAGAGTAATCTGGTTTGGTTTGGTGAAACTTTTCATAAGGTGTGAAGTTGGAAAGGAGAGGTGTAGGTGTTCTATTTATGAGATAGACAGCATGTAAGACTGAATATCCCCAGAAATATTGAGGTGTATGAGAATGAAACAAGAGGGCTCGAGTAACATTTAAAATATGTTGATGTTTTCGTTCCACCAAGCCATTTTGTTGTGGTGTTTCCATACAAGATGTTTGATGTATGGTTCCTATAGAAGCATAAAAAGAGGGCATAGCAAATTCAGAACCATTATCAGATCGAATCACTTTAATTTTGGCTGAAAATTGGGTCTCAACCATTTGGAAGAAATTTTGAATATGTTCTCGAACTTCAGACTTTGTTTTTAAAAGAATAAGCCAGGTATAACGGCTGTAATCATCAACAATTGTCAAGAAATATTTATGGCCATTAATAGAAACAAGAGGATTAGGGCCCCAAATATCAGCATGTATAAGATCAAATCTCTTTATTGAAACAGAATTGCTTACAGGAAAAGAAAGCTTTTTATGTCTTGCCAAGTGACACGTTTTACAAGCTGAATTATCAAAAAGTTGTAAAGTAGGTATTTCTGGTAAAAGAAGTTTTATTCTCGAGTCTGAAAGATGACCAAGACGAGAATGCCATACATCTGTAGTAGGAGTAGCAGTAAAGGTTGTAATAGAAAGGGTAAAAGTTTGAGATGGATAGTCAAGTAGATAAAGACCTCGATATGCTCTAGCTGTACCAATCATCTTCCAGGATGGGAGAGCCTGTATCTTGCAAACATTAGAATGAAAGGTAAAACAACATGGCAAAGTAGTAGTAAGTTTGGTTACAGAAAGCAAATGGAAGGTAAAAGCTGGAATATAAAGAACATCATGTAAACATAAATGTTCATGAAAAATAACAGTACCAGATATACATGCTTCAAGTTTGGTACCATTAGGTAAATAACAAGGATGGGTTTAATATGTTTATATGAGGCAAAAGATGATAAAGAATAGGTAATATGATCAGTAACACCAGTATCAATGATCCAAAAAGGAGTTAAAGATATACCTTCAGTGGTAGCAAGAGTAAAGTGAGAGTCACGGATAACATTGTTGGTTAAAGAGGTAGAAGAGGGAATGGATGGAGAGGGTGATGGTTTGAGTAAAGCAAGAAGCTGAGAATATTGCTCTTGAGTCAAAGTAAAACCAGAATTATTAAATGAGGAATCACTTAGTGTTGAAGTAGGTAGAGGCTCAGCAACATCATCAGAATAAACATTGTTGATACGAGCCTGACCCTTTGCCCTGTATCCATTATTATAACCATTCTTGCGAAAACATGTTTCAATTGTATGACGAGGCCTTTGACAGAAAGTACACCATCTTTTGTCAACAGTTGAAGAAGAAGCATCAAATCGCTTAGTAACAGCAGTCACACTAGAGGTATTATCAGAGGAAGACAGATTATTAACAAACACCTTTGAACTTCCAGTATTAAACTGTCTTTCTTGTTGAATCACCATAGAAAAAGCCTTATTAATGGATGGCAAAGGATCTAAAAGCATAATCTGAGATCGCGCACCAGTAAATTTATCATTAAGACCTTTAAGAAAGCGAATCACATCGTCATCATCATGATAACGCTTGATAGTAGTCAAAACACCACAAGAACAAGGTGTATTGCAAGAACAGCGAGGAAGAGCCCTAAAATGTAACAACTCATCCCAGAGAATCTTGAGTTCAGTAAAATAGTCTATAACTGACCGATCATCTTGCTTAAAAGATGAAATCTCATCTTGCAAATTAGAGATTCGATAAACATCACCTTGAGAAAATTGTTCTCGAAGATCATTCCAGATATCAAATGCAGTATTAACCCAAAGAACACTGCTAAAGATGCAGGAACTGATAGAGTGATTAAGCCAAGAAATTACCATGGTGTTACATCGTTCCCAAGCAGGATAAAGAGAATCAGTGTCAGATGGTACTGTAATGCTGCCATCAACAAACTGAAGCTTGTTCTTCGAGAGAAGTGCAAGACGCATTGCACGAGACCAAGAATGATAGTTGGAACTATTGAGAGCTGGTGAAACAAGTATAAGCGAAGGATTTTCATTTGGATGCAAATAATAAGGACTGGAAATAGGAATTGTAGGATCAGAAAGCTCAATCGTTGATGAATTAACAGGCATAATGGAAAAAGAATCCAGGAAAATGCCAAGAAAATGCAGAAAAGTAGAGAAAATGCGGAAGAATCTTTAAACGTCTGATACCATGTGGAAATTGTGTATTTGGTAAAATTTTACTCATATTTTCATTTGTTCAATGAATGTATTTATACAAATTACAAGAGAAGAAAACTGACTAAACTGACTATTAACAAACTAAACTATAGTCTGTTAATTCTAACAAACTTTGACTATTTCGACTAATTAAATTAGCAATATACTAATTTAATATACTAACAGCTCTACCAGTATTACCGGTCTTACACAACCCCTTAAGCATTGTACTGTAAACAATCGAAGTAGATTGATACCCTTTTTCAGTCATTTCATCGAACATACAAACGGCCTCAGAAATCTTACTTTGATTACAAAGCCCATTAATCAAAGTTGAAAAAATTACAACATCAGGCTCAACACCTAACTTCAGCATTTTCCCCAAAACAGAAAACCCAAAATCAATTCGACCTAATTGACAAAAGCAATTAATCAAGATGCTCATAGAATAAACATCATGGGAAACTCCCAATAATTCGATCTGTCTATACTTAGAAACAACAATGGCATAATGTTTCATTCTAACAATGGCTGCAAATAATTTAGTGAATTCCACAATTGAAGGCTTTGGGTACTTTTCAATCATCTTATTGAATAAACTCAAAGCATGATCAACATTATCGAAGTGGTGGTCTCTTTTTCCCTTTCCTCTAACAGGTATGGACATGGGTTTCTTACTTAGGCATTCGATGTGGGTAGCAATGGTGTTAGAAGAAGAAGAAAAAGAGTGCAAATTAGAAAGATGGCTTCCAGCATTAACAACCGAACGAAGAATAAAAGGAGGAAACTTACCCATAACTTGAAAGTAAGCAAAATGAAAGCAGAAATGGCAGCGGCAGTAGCAGAAGAAGTGTAAATTTTGGGTTGCAAAGTGGTGTTTAGGGAAAGGGTTGGGAGCGTAATTTGGGTTTTTTTATTTTTTTAATGTGAATAATATTTAATAAAAAATTAAACTTTATTTTTAAATGCAATCTTCAATTATTATTAATATTATTATATACTTATAAATCTTCCTTTTAGATTTAATAAAAATTTATTAAATTTAAATTTAAATTTTTAGACTAAGTTGAAAAAATATACAAAGATTACCATACAATTAAAACTTAAATCTATAAAATACTCTATTTTTATAAATTATATTTTGTCGACATTTTTTTAATGTCGATGTATCTTTTTGTGTGGCATCTATTTGCAGATATGCGTCAAAGCCAAGCATAATTCGTTATGCAAAAATCGCCCTGCAGTTACAAAATAAGACAGTCCGGGATGTGGCTTTGCAGTGCAGATGGATGACTGTAAGCGTTACTGTTCTCAAAAGTCAATCTAAATTCATCACTTAACTGTTTGCCTGAGTTCTAGAATATATAGACTCATAGACATATTTCTCGAGTGGCTTAAAATGCTGCTGCAACGAGGCAGGTTGTAATCATTGGAGTCAATTTATATTCCATAATTCTACTCTGTGTTTTATATAGTGTAAAATGTTTGTGTACGCGCCTGCATGCATATGTGTGATAAGAGAACAATCTGATTTATGCTTGATGCAGAAAAAGGAAAGTAACAAGATAAGGAAGGAAGAACATAACATATGCACATGTGTGATAAGAGAACAATTTGATTTTTGTTCTGTTATGAGCTTTAATAAACTACCAATTTCTAATAAAGAAAAGAAAGAGAGAAAAGTGAAGAGGAAAATTTGATGTTCTTCTATAGATACATTTTTTATCACAGAATGCAAGTAACAGAAGAAAGGGTCCAGTCTTCTAGCTCAGTCTTCTAGCTATGACTTCTCATTGTTGTCCAACTTTCAGAAGATTGGACGAAATTGAAAGGAGTGCATGATTTCTCTGTAGTTAATACAAATGTCTTGACTGATTCATTTATTTGGTCAGCCAGCGTGTGCTTCCGATGTATTTAGATAAAAGCTTTCGTTATTCTACAATGAAAGGGTATGCATCATTATTTTCAAATATTTATGATATTATTTAAACCCCCGATTGAGTTGCTATCACGAGTCGATCGAGCTCCAATTCGGTTAGAGAAATTATTAAAATGTTCTTCCTTAATTAAAATAAATTGTATTATTTGAGGGTATTTTAATCTTTTTATTTAAAAATAATAATAAGTTTACATGTGGTGGGATTATAATATTATATTTGTATTTTAATTGTATTATGCTTACTTTATTGCTTCAATGAATTGTATATCTGCACTTAAAATAAACCCTTGACTAGGGAAATATAAAAAATTTGCATGTGGCAGGATTTAATTTGATTAATAATTAAGTATTATTATATATTTAATTTGATTTATTTATAAACATTACAATATATGTAAAAACAATTTAAAATATAAATTTATTAATTTATGTAAAAACAGCTTTTCCGGAAAATATTTTCAGGAAATCTGGCAAACAACAAAAAATATTTTATACAGATTCATCCAAACACTAGAAAAGCAAACATTTCCAGAAAAGTAAATCATTTTCCAGAAATCATTTTCCAGAAAATATTTTACTGGCAAATAAACGGAACCTTAGTTTATCGAGTTTTGTAAGAACTCAATCTTGGTTGAGATTCCATTACAATTGTTGTTTCAAGTTCAAAGATGCTTCCACTACCATGGTGGCAACGATCTAAACATAGACTTCACGCATCAAGGTTCTGGTCACCTTGATGCCCGAGTGTGCCAATGTAACTTGCTGAAGTCTATTCTTGCTCCCAATTATCGACAAAGAAGCCTGATTCAAGTAGGGGTGTTCATTCGGTTAACCGACCCGAAATAGCATTAACCGAATTAACTGACCCTTCAAAATTTTTAACTATTAACCGAACCGAATTTTTTTCAAAAAATTAACCAACCCGAAATTTTGTTGGTTAATTCGGTCGGTTAACCCAATCAACTGAAAATTATATATTTTTTATTTTTGGATATTTTTGCAACAGTTGAGGATATTTTTTTTCAAGAACTTCAGAGAATTAGGTACACAACTTGTTTTACTGAATGATTTATTATTTCAACCAACCAAAAGTGTTGGCATCAACAAAGAAGTGTATCCCATTTACAAGCAAGGTGTAACAGCCCGGTTTTAGCTAAATCTAAACAGTGATTTTCGAACCACAAATCTGATGTCAAAAAATTATTTTAATATTATTTTATTTGTTTAAAGCATGTTATTTGATATGAGTGAAAATTTCCTGAGCTAATTTTATCGTTTGGATGTCTAATTTGATAAAAGGACTTAATCGCGTAAAATGCAAAAGTTACATTCTACTTGTTAAAAGTGCTTAATTGCTATGGTAGATTAAATTAAAAGTCCTTCTGATGATATTAAATCATTCATAATGTAAGTGGACATTTATGTGCATGGTTAGGTGAATTATAATGGTTAAAATTCAAGGTTATTACAGTAATTGGATAAATATATGTTAGTAAATTAATGAAAGAAAAGTATCATCTTTCTTCCTCATTGTTTTGACCGAAAATAAGAAGAAGAAAGACTCCATTGTTGCATTTTGAAGGTTCGACCATTGTCTTACTTGCATGTAAGTGTTTCCTTGCTCGGTTTTTAAAGATTTATATGTTTTCGGCATCATTGTAACTTAATCTAGCTAACCCAATGACTAATTTGAGAAATTGTTAAAAGTATAGGGTTTTGCCATTGATAAATAAGCATATGTTATGATGTCTAATGGTAGAAAATGCATGGTTGTTGTTAGATAAACAACATTTGTAAAGGGATTTTTGTGAAAAATGTCAAAAAGGGATTAAATTGTGAAAAATGCAAATTGAGTGGTTTAAATGTGTAATAAATGAACGTTTTGGGCTGCTAGGGACCTATAGGAAATTCGGCCAAGCTTGGGTTTAATGAAAATTTGTGAATTTTGTGTATTTGTGAAATAGGGACTAAATTGAATAAATGTGAAAGTTTAGGGGCTAATGTGTAAAAATGACCAAATATGTGTTTAAGGATTCAATTGAATGAATGATTGTTTAAATGAGTTAATTTTGAATACATATAAATCAAGAAAGAAAGAATTCGAATTTAGATCGGGGGAAAAAGTAAGGTTATCGAGTAATCGATCTGATTCGTTAATTCCGAATACGAGGTAAGTTCGTATGTGGTAATTTCATTATAAATGCATGTTAAATGCTTTGATATTCATAAACTGTGATTATGAGATTACGGATATTGTTTGAATTGTGAATACAATTCTACGGATGTGTTCGACGATGAAATTGACAAGTGAAACTTCCCAGTTGAACCTTAGGAATAGTTTAGGATGCTAGTGACATGTCATTAGGCTATCATATTGGCTTATGGCCATGATATCGGCACTTCGGGTGCGAATAATACCTTGATTTGGCCACGGGCCATGGTATAGGTATTCAAAGAGGAGTTACCTTGATTTGTCTACGGGCCATGGTATAGGTACTGTAGGATAAGTTACCTTGATTTGGCTATAGGCCATGGTATAGGTACTTATCGATTGAGATCCTTGAGTATCCAACTTCTATTCCAAATGGTTCAATGGGTAAAAGAATGACGTGGTTGAGAAAGAGGTTAGTACGTGGTGATACAGGTACGTACGGAACCTATTCCAGTATTACATTGAGAAAGTTCAATGAGATGGCATTTAATCATGTTTTGAGACATGAGAAAGGTTTGTGTTAATGTGATGTTGATTTGGTAATGTGTAAATGGTTGAATTACATTTATTTGATGAACTGAGTTACTCACTTATGAGCTTACTAAGCTATGAAGCTTACTTTGTGTTATTTTTCTATGCTGTATAGTGAATTGAAGCTAGCTCGGATCCGAGAGTCGTCAAAAACATCATCGCACTATCAAACACCTAAGTTGGTACTTTTGAGTTTTGTATATATGGTATATGGCATGTATAGGCTAGTTATGGTACGTTGGTTGTGAATATAGCCATGAGAATTGGCTTGTAAATGTATATGTTTGTTTTGTATGTATAGCCATGAGTGATGGCTTATTTTGGTATGTTTGGTATAAATGTGGCTATGTTTTCATAATTGCTCAAATGGTTATATTTTGAGTTTGGTAAATGATCTATATTGAATGATTGAAGTTGAATGAATGATATATGTTTGGAATGGATTGGTTTAGTTGGATGAATTATACATGTGAATTATGCTTAGTAAAGCAAGTTAAGTTGATTAGTATTTGAATAGGTAAATGGTATTGAATTGGGTATCGAAATGGTTGAAATTGTAATACCCCCTACCCGTATTCGTCGCCGAAATGGGGTATGAGGCATTACCAGATTTTACCGAATAAATTTTTTGCAAAATCCCAAAGTTTTTTTTTTTTGAACTCAATATAACCCCTTTACAAGTATCTAATCTTCCCTGCAATTTTAAACCGAGACCAATCCAACACAACCAATCCATTTCAACATATTTTCAAGATAGATTTAATGTATTCATAAGATAACCTCATCACATACCAAAACCAAAATTTGTTAGCCATACAAATGGCTAACCATACATTCGTTTTACATTAAAATTTACTTTACTAGCTTATACATGCCAATGATTTCCAAAATAAAGTTTCTTTATATACCGAGATCCTGAGGTTGATAGTGTGATGAGTCTCCGACCAAATCTGGCCTCCGAGCTCTTAACACTACAAAATAGGGGAAAATGAAACAGGGTAAGCACTTTGTGCTTAGTAAGCTCATGTAACAAGAATTATACTTACCTAATATTTTCAATACAATGCAATAAACATTCATACATCCATTCAATACATTATTCCCCTAACATGCACAAACTCAACATTTAAGTTAGTTCAATAATTTCCATGTATCAATAATATATATATCACGATTGATGAGCTCATCAATACCATGATTTCCATTCCCTTGTTATTTTTTCATATTTATCCCGTTGAATTTCTCAGAATTTCGATGGATTTTCAGGGGTAAACCTAAGTGTACAAATCCGGGTCCGTCAATTCATATTCATGTGTGCACATTTTCATTTCAGAGAGCACACTCCCGCGAACCTCAACCTTACAGCGGGATTACCAGTCTAGGCTAAATCCCTTGTAATATAAACTCATAGAGTATTGTCGGGATTACCAGTCCAGGCTAAATCCCCTGCAATGACAATTACTCTAATGAGCTTGGATCTGAATTACCAGTCCAGGCTAAATTCAGACCCTAATTTGGATTACCCGTCCGGGCTAAATCCATTTTCCACATATTCTTCGGGAGGGCTATATCAGGATAGGATCACCCGTCCGGGCTAGATCCTTTTTACCGTCAATTCCTTTTCAGAGATCCATCGAATTTTCCTTTCATTCAACCGGGATTTATTTTCTCTTTTCATCAAGAATATCAATACAATTATCATACAATAAACATCTAATTCATATTCACATCAAGAAAAATATATTTCAAGCACTTAAGAATATAATTCGAGTTACATGAACTTACCTTGATACTTGTTCGTAAACAAAAATCTACTAATCCCGAACTTTTTCTTTTCCTCGATCTAGCTTTGTATTTGAATTTTCTGGATCTAAATAAATAAATTTAATCATTAATCTAATACATTTCATGTTCATATGTAATATTCCCTATAATCCCATTATTATTTATAGTGCATTCAAAGCTGTCTCATTGAGTCATAGTCACTAAATTATTTATATCTTGAGCTACGGAACTCCAAATTAAGATCCACTAATTTTACCAAAAACTAGACTCACATATATTCTTACCATAAAATTTTTCAGAATTTTTGGTTTAGCCAATAAGTATAGTTTATTCTTTAAAGTTTCCCCTGTTTCACTATTCGACAATTCTGACCCCTCTTCACTAAAAATTAATTATCTCATTGTACAGAATTCAGATGATCTTCTTATTTGTTTATTTTGAAAATAGACTCATTAAGAATTTTAAATATATAAATTTAAGCCCCTAATTATTTTTATCCAATTTTTGATGATTTTCCAAAGTTAGAATAGGGGAACCCGAATTCATTCTGATATTGTCTCACAAAATCTATTATATCTCATGATTTACAATTCCATTGCTTACACTGTTTCTTTTATAAGAAACTAGACTCAATAAGATTTAATTTAATATTTTATTCATCCTCTAATTCGATCTCTACAATTTATTGTGATTTTTCAAAGTTAACCTACTGCTGCTGTTCAAACTGTTTTAGTGCATGATGTAAATTACCATTTTTCCCTAAGCTTTCAATAAATGATAATTTCATCCCTGCTCAATTAACCTCTCAATTGAGCTGATTTTTATCAATTAACACTTTATCCCATCACTTTAAACTACTTTATAGCCTTTGGTAATCAGAATTTTAGTACTAGACTTTGATTCCAAACTTTTTCACAATTAGGTCCTACAAATCAATTTCTATTGAAATTACCTAATAAAATCATCTCATAAACAAATTAAAGCTTCAATTTCATGCTATTTTATCATAAAATTACAGCACTCAACCATGGTGACTTTCAATTTTATTCATGAAATAAAAAACTAATGAATTTAGTAATAGGACCTGGTTGTAAAAGTATTAGAAACATAAAAATTACAAGAAAAATGTAAGGATTAACTCACTTGGTGCAAAAATTATGAAAAACCAGCTTGAATAAACCCTTAGGATGTTTTTTGCTGATGAGAATGTAGAAAAATAAAGAGAATTCTAAATATCCCAATTTGGTCCCATTTTTATGTTAGTAAAATTTGTTATTTTCCCATTTTATCCTTATTTCACCAATTCTCCTGATTTTTCTCAGCTTATGCCGCCCAAAATATCTCCTTTTGGGCTTATTTAAAATTTATGTCCCTCCTCATTTAACAATTGAGCTATTTAATCCTTCTAGTAACTTTTACACTTTTTTCAATTTAGTCCTTTTCACTTAATTGACTACCCAAACATTAAAATTTTCTAACGAAATTTTAATACCATATTACTAACATTTCTTAAATATTTGTAAAAATATTTTTGACTTGGTTTTATGAGATCGAGGTCTCGATACCTTGTTTTTACCTAATTTCTTCAATAATTTCTTTTTCTAACTAACCATTAAACCGGTAAAATTTTTCTATCGATATTTTCATACTATTTTCCTATCATATCAATATTCATGCAAAAATATTAAAATATATTTATCTTTAAATCAGATTTGTGGCTACAAAACCACTATTTCGATAACCTTGAATTTAGGCCATTACAGAAATAGATTTGGTATGATTGTGTATTGGTTGATGACTATTGGCTACATATTTTTGTTTCAAAATGGTACCAATTGATTTTACTTAGGTTTGTGCAAAAATGGTGGCAAATTGGTTTTGCAAATGGCCTATTTTTGTCCACATGGGCAGAGACACGGGCGTGTGTCTCAGGCCTGTGTCCCCTGGTGTTGAAATTAATTTGAATTTTGTATGCTCCACACGATCTCACAAACAGGTGTGTGATTAGCCGTGTGGTACAAGTCAATATGCCCCCTAAATGGCACACGGCTTAACACACGGGTGTTTGACTTAGCCGTGTTGCAGTATACCCTACAGGATTGGCACGGCCTAGTACACAGCTTGGCACACGGGCGTGTGTTGCCACTTCGAAGGACACACAGGCTAGACCCATGGGCGCGTGGTCGGCTGTGTGACCCAAGTCAATATGTATACCCTATTTTCACATGGCCTGGGACACGAGCGTGTATGGAGCCGCGTAAGGCACACGGCCTGTTCACACAGGTGAGTGACCCTTGAATGATTGAAAATTTTTTAAACTTTCCAAGAATTTTGTATGTTATCGGTTTAGTCTCGAACCACTTTTAAAGCATGTTTAAGGCCTTGTAGGCCCTTATAAGGGACAATGTGTTTGTATTGAATGGTATTTGAATACGGATGTATAAATGTATGAATTATGTTTAATAAATGAGGTGTATTGATCGGTAATACCTCATAACCCTATTCTGACAGTGAATACGAGTGAGGGGTGTTACACAAGGAGAGATTTGTTGAGACTTAAAAAGAATTGAAGAAACTAATACTGGTTTAGTTCAAGGAACAAATTTCAACATGATGAACTTAATCAAAATACCATTAACAGAAGAGAAAGAATAAAATTACTAAAGAAAAACTTACCTGAAATCTCAAAATGTTTAGCTAACAATGGCTTCAAATGAAAACAATGCCCCTTCAGGTATTGGCGAAGCGGCAGTAGGGAGGATTTGGCAAACATACAGAGGGTTCTAGGTTTTTTTTAAGGTTAGAATTAGAAGTTTAAATTAGGGATTTTGAAGTTTAAGTTTTTTTTTTTTTTTTGGTTGTCTGTTACTTTAGACACTTTTACTTTTAGTTTTAGAATTTTGTTTTTATTTATTAAATTATTTGTAATTTTTACGATTGGGTTGGGTTGGGTCGGGTACTTGGGTTTATATATATTAAATTGGGTTTATGTTGAATTGGGTTTGGGTGAATAGTGAGCCTATTTATATATTATAATTTTATTTATTAATTTTTTAGGTTAAACCGAAAAAATTCGGTTAACCGACAAGTTTTGAACCGAATTAATGGTTAATCGAAAACTTAAAAAATTATTAACCGACACCGATCGAATTAATTCGATTTTATCCGAATTTTACACACTCCTAGATTCAAGTAACAGTGGCTTGTTTTCTCTTAATATAGTGACAAGTGTTACTAGCCTTTGAGGACTCCTCTATGACCTTGATGGCTTTCATATTGTATGAGACATTTAATTCATATATTTTTATTTTTTACTAAATATAAATAGTAAGAAAAATGAGAAATTAATTTCAAAACATTAAATAGGTCAACTAACATCTAATACGGCTTTGAATGTCATACATCTCCACGAGCATTCAGTTTCAACTTTGAAAATATAAAGCAATAAATGGTTGCCTGTTTATGACTAATGAGGTAGTTGAATCGCATGCATGCACTTACTATATCATATATATGCACACACATCGAGAGATGTGTATGGATTTTTTTTTTACTTTTTATATGTCATATTAAAGAGTAAATTGATTTTTTTCAATTCAAATTTTTATTTATTTCTATTATTAAAAACTGATGTGGTTGACGGAATAATCAAATAGTTACACTTAACGTACCACTTGTGTACCTCATTTCTATATATATGTACTAATTTTTAACAGTAGGAATGAATGATCTTTTAACAAAATGACAAATCTATTCTTTAATCTAATGTACAAAGATTAATTTATTCATTTTTTAATTAAAGGGGATCAAAAGGTAAACCTGATCACTTGGTATTATTACGAAGTCGTTCAAAGATGATGACCTCAATAAATAGCTACTCACTTGAACAGATAGATTAAATCTCTCACTCCAAAAGAATATCTCTGAAGTCCATAATATAGATCAATTAAATAATCACCTCAATTCATTCGATTAGATCTTCTATTTATAATTGTTTTTATCTTATTTTCTTAATTATATAACTCAAATAAGAAATATGAAATAATATAGATTAGAGCGTTAAACTTGAATAATAAAATCGGAACATTTTCAAACTTAAAATGATCTAACTCGAAATATCATATTAATAAATCTAAACCCAAAACTTAAATTAGAGGACTAGCTTTTGTGAACCAAGTGGAACAAAAGAGGTAACCAACAACTATCCCCCACTTGCATCTTAAACTGGTAGAACAAAAGATGGAACTGGTTGGCAGCTCTTTGTCTGCTGCAAAAACTGTTGGGAATTCAGACCAATGACAATGTACTTCTTTTAAACACCTTCACATTTTCTCTGCCCCCTTTTTTTGTTCTTTTTTGAACTTCATTTTCAATCATAATCACACCAAAAGTCTTACATTTCCACTTTAGCCTACTTTGCATGTTCCCTTTTTATAATAAACTGAAGTACTTGAAAGACAACAAAAAGACACACACACAAAAAAAAAAAAAACAAAACAAAACAAAGAAATATAGAAGAAAATGCATGGAAGTTCAACACATGTGGGTCATTTATTTCTTTATCTTCACAGTTCCTCACCAACCTTGCCTACCAGTGGTACCTAAAAGCAAATTGATTAAAGAAGTTTTTCACTTTGGTTTATAAATGTGTAAAGCTTTGCCGATTTCATTTACTTATTTATTTTTTACTGACTCAATCATGCACCAATTCCCTTCTTATTTGAGAGGATTGAATACGTCTCCAAGAGACATGTCAAATCGAGGGTATCTCAATTCAATTAAATGGGATAATAGTTTTTCATTCTTAATCTGTAAAATAATAATTTCAATCAAATTACACATTGTAATAAACTAGATCCTCTAATTCTCTAAGATGTTTGTCTAAAAGATTGGTGATATGACTAGGAAGACGTTTGAAATACTATACATTAGTTGCTGAACATGCCAGGCTTATGTATTCCATTTGATATCTTCGTATTCGAGAATCAATAAATTTAACTCCACATTATTCACAAAATTCAGGGCCCTCTTTTTGATTTCTAGTTACTCGATAATTTTCACAAACGCAAATTCCACTTTTTTTAGGTTCAAAAAATCATTCGGGTCTCAATTCAGTTAGGAAAATTAATTTAATATCTTTTTGTATTTAAAATAAATTAAATTATTTGAGGGTATTTTGATCTTTTTATTTAAAAAATAATAAAAATATGCATATGATGAGATTTAAACACATGCCAATTGAGTTAGCAAAACCTTAAATTTACCTTTGAACCAAATTTTTATTTTGATATTTTTATACATATTTTAACCTGATGTATTCATGTGTTTAAATTTTGTTTTAGTTACAATTTAATCTAATTTTTTATTTTAATATCGTATATATTTCATATGTTATTATTAATTAGTTTCAAATCATATATTTTATTATTTATTACATGTTATTTTTAAACAGAAATCTAGTTCTAAATACGTGATTTCCACACACATACGCGTGTGATAAATTTGACCATTAACTTACACTTACATGACTAATAGTAGCAACGAGAAGTGGACATGTGGCATGACTCATGAATGAATATACTGACATGGCATGCCAGATCATTTATATTTAAAAAACTAAAAAAATATTTAAAAATTATTAAAAATTTATTAAAATGCATGTCTAAAATGTACATGGACAAATTTAAATGTCCCAATTCATTTTAATGTAGACATTTTTTTTGTCTAGATTCATTCTAGATACATTAAAAAATATAAAAATTATTAATAACTAGAAAGAAATTCTGAAAAAAAATAATAATTAAAAAATTATCATATATATATATATATATATATATATTGAGAATTTGTGTACTCAAACAATGTTGCTGTTAACTATTTCACCCGACCACCTAACACCGTTAGTCAAAAAAGCATTTCCCCAATCAGAACTTAACAATCACCGGCCAGCTGTTATTTTTAATATTTAATTTTGTTTTATAAAAAAGTGGGAAAAATAAAAATAATGGTTAATTAAAAATATTAGTATTAATATTAATTAAAAATAATATTAAAAAAATAAAAGAACATTTCCCTCCCTCCCTCCCCCCCCCCCCCCGACCGTCCCTCCACCCGCCCACTCCGACCCTCTTCCTCTCCATTTTAAACGTCGGCTATTGACTTATTGATCCTTCGCAGGACTTTCGAGGTGTCGATCGTATAATTTTTACTATAAATTCTCATAAAACTTCATTTATATTTAACTACTTTCTCTCTTTTACCAGCCATAAAGTTGGTTTGCAGTAAGTTTAGTTATATTGATGATTAAAGAACAATAAAAATTATACTGTTCGTCTTACCCAAAGAATTAGGTAAATAGAGAGGGAGAGGAAGGGGAGAGCGGTGGTGTGGGAGGGAGCCGAGAGGGGTGGGGGCGGATAATCTTTTATTTTTTAAATATTATTTTTAATTAATATTAACAATATTTGCTTGTCAATTTATATTTATCTTAGTATTATTTAAGTATAATAACTTTTTAAATTTATTTTTAATTTATTCGAAAATATTTATTTTAATATTTTTAGTATATTTTGTATATTATATTTTTTTAAAATTTTATATAAAAAAATAATATATGTGGGCCAGACCTGAGTTTTAACATTTCGTCCGAGACGAGTTTGAGAAAAAATTTAGGCTCATTATACGGGCCCAAACTTATCAATCGGGCCTAAAATTTTGTTAGGCATGTACAACTCTACTTATGAGTAAAAGAAAATTAAAATAGGTAAATATATCATATTAACAAGATTAAATGAACTCCAATTTGGTGAGAGAATATTTTATATTAAAAGTTATTTTTTTTAAGTTTACTTAAGAATTATTATTGGTGTAGTGGTAAAAAAATTATTTATAAATACATTAAACATAAGTTTAATCTCTAGATATATTAATTTTAATCTATTTATTTAAAAATTATATAAAATAAATCTAGACAAATAATTGTTCACATTTAAATATATTTTTGAGCATCATTTTATCCATGTACATTTTAAATATATATTTTCAGTAAATTTTAATATATATTAACGTGTCATGCAAATCAACATATTTATCCACTTGACATGTCACTAGCCAACTCGTTAACTGTCACGCCGATCTAATAAAAGGGTCTAATTAATTTTTTATAATTTAATTTAATTTAATTTAATTTTTTATTTTTAATGGCTTTCACTTTAAATTAGGCAACATGAATATATATATATTTTAAGAATATAACATAATCCAATTTAATAGATTTTGTTTTGAGGATATTATGAATTAAATCAATAGGGTAGAGAGGCTAAATCCCTATAATCCAATATAAATTTTAAATGTGAAACAAAAATAGAGAGTGTAAAGAATAGAGGGATGGAGAGCATAATTAAACAAAAGAAAACTGCCCAAATTTTCAGTAAATTGGACTCAAATGGATAAATTATTAAATGCAGCCAAAAGTGTTCATGGTGAAAGGTCAACAACAATGCCTCACTTTTTTCTTAAAATATTAGAAAGAAATCAACATTCTTACAACTACTTTAAGGGCTGCTATCAAAGAAAAACTTTAATGGCTGTACTAATTTTAGGGACTTAAAAGTAAAAAAAAAAAAAAAATTAGACTCATACAATTACTTATCTGATACCCCTTTTTGCAGAAATGTTAGGACAATCAAAATATGGTATGCAAAGGAAAAGAAATATCATCACAAACCACAAGAAATAAAGGGAAATTGATATAATCCAAGAAAATTGGTTTACCATAGATCAAATCATACAACTGAAGAAAGATGTTTTACCTTTGTGTTTTTTCTTCTTCAATTTTAGCCAATACCCATCATCACAAATCACTCAAAAATTACAAAAAGCAATTCATTAAGAAGAACCTGAAACTCTTGGTGATGTGAGTGGAAACAATGGCAAAAGCTGAGGCTCGGTGTCTCTAGGAGTAGACATAGGTGATGGGTGCAAATAAAAGCCTTTCTCAGCTATAGCTTTCTCTTCTTCTGATGAATTCCCTAAAGAAGGTGAAGACTTGTTGAAAGGGTCTTCATTTAATGGTGTAACTGGGCTAAGTGTTAGCTTTGGGAAGTCAAGCAAGCTTGGGGACAGCATCTCTGCACTCCTAGAAGGCACAAAGGTGTTGATCATCATGAGGCTGTTCTTGAGGTTACTGTTTCTCCTCTCATAAAGTTTGAAACTTGGTTTTCTGGGAGAGTTTGTTTTCATGGGAGGTATAGGGAAAGATGATTTTGAAAGCAATGGTGGTGGTGGATCCTGTTTTTGCTGGGGTGGTGATGGGGCTTTTGGGGAAGCTTGTTTAGCAGTTTCTGAGGAACCAGTGAGCATTTGGACAACTTGTTTGAAAGTTGTTGTGTCAGCTTGGACAAAGGTTGTTGGGTAAGGATTGGTTTCAGATCTGGCCGGGTGTGGTGTTAACGGTGGGGTGTGAATTTGGGCAGCCCCATTGTTGTTGTTGTGTGGGGAGTTTAAAGGAGATGATGGGAAGTTGATGTGTTCTTGAAATGACCTTGTTGTTGAACTTGAATTCTCCATGAATGGATGATCTCTTTAGCAGTTTCCTCAGACCCTCAAAAGAGAAAACAGAAAAGGGGAGTAGTGTGGTATGGAAGAGAAAGAAGAGATGAGGAGTGCAATACAAGGATTGAGTCATAAAGTAATAAAAGGTTGCTTCTTTGTTTTGTTTTCTTGTGTTGTGGCATCAAGTAAGGATTAGAGTTAGTCGTTGGGTAAATAACTGCCGCACACATACTAATGATTTGATCTCAACCCACTCAACTCAACTGTCCATCAGCAATAAATCAAATGTTGGCTTTAATTTATAAGCTTAATCAAATAATTAATCTAAAATTGTTATTATAGTTGGATTGAATTGATAATCAAAATATATTTAGAATTAGGCCGATTGAGTATTGGCTCGATTGGTATGGGTATTGTTATTAATCTAGGAGGACGCGGGTTCGAGTGTGCTGAAGCGCATTATCTTTCTATTGATGGGTTGCATGCTATATGTAGTTCTAAGTATTATATTAAAAAGAACAGATATGATCAGAACCTATAATAAAATTATTAAAAATATATATTTAGAATTAAATTAAAGTAATTTAAAAAAAAAAACTAATATCTAATCAACTGGAAGTGATATATAAAATTATGAAGGATTTAAATAAATACTCATATTTATATTATTAAAATATTCATATTTTAAACTATAAAATATTTATTAATAATATTTATAGATTGTAATATACTTTTTATTAAAATATTAATATAGCTTTTTCAATAAATTATTAAGAAAATTACTTAACATTTAAAAATACTATTAATGTTAAAAGTTATTATTAAAATATAAATTTACTATTAAATAGTTATTAAATGATTAAAAATAAATATGCATATTCAATAATATTAAAAATTATAATATTTTAGATTAATAGTTAATGTTTTAAATATTTTTTTAAAAATTAGAAATAAGATTTTATTATTAATGTAATAATATAAACAGAGGTAAATTTATGGGGGCTGGCAGGTCTCGCCCCCTAAAATAGAAAAATATTATTTAGGCCCTTTAAAATTTTTTTAAATTTAAATTAGTTGCACTTTGACCCCTTAAAATTATAAAAATTCGATTTAATCAATTAAAAATTATAAAGATATAGATTATAAAAAATTAAAATTTCATTCGGACCCCCTAAAAAATATTCGGGCTAATTCGCCCCTGAATATAAATTGAGTTACTTATAAAGAATTGTTTTTGAAAAATGGCTTATTCTTTAAAAAAAAAGAAAAGAAGAAGTCGTTTTTATTTTTTATTCACTAGTAAGTTCATCAAAATAATTTTTACAAGAAAAACACAAAAAATACAGAAAATATTTTCAATAAAACAAAAACACCCTTAATAGATAGAGTGTGACTCTTCCATTAGATTTTGATGTTGCTTGAAAATGTGAAAGCTTATGAATTCATCGTCCATACTTTTCGAACATAGTGTTTCCAACGTGAAAAATAGCAGGAAAATACCTGATAGTACATTATTTCATGGTGAATGACGATGAATAAAACAAATAAGAACGGCTAGTGTGGCAATTTCTTTGTTGTTGTTGTAAAGCATTACACTTTATTGTGAGGCATTATGTAGATTAAACAATGTATGTGAAGTTGTCTCTTCTCTCTCCACTTTGAATGCATCGAAAGAAAAGGGATGAAGGTCAAATTAATCAATTTTAAATCATTTATAATCTATATATTTATAAAATAAATTTTAAAATTTCAGCAAATATGACTAATTAAATGAAATATATTATATATAAATTTTAAAATTAATTATTCAAGTAGGTTGAGTTAGCTAGAATCGCATTGATATTTTTGCTACTGTAAGAGGACGTGGGTTCGAGTGTGCGAAAGCGTATTATCCTTCTATTCTGGAAGGGGTTATGGGCAGTTTTAGACATTATAACAAAAAGAACAAATATGAAATCTTGCACATTTACTTTTATTAATTATAAAAAAAACGACTTTAACATTATTAATTAGGGATAAATATCAAATTTATCCATGAATGTTGATTCAATGTGTAATTTGATATATGAACTTTGATTTGTAACAATTATACACGTGAAACTTGAAACGGGGTTCATGCGTATACATAAAAGTTTGGTTTTGATTCAATTGTACACGTTTAAAGAAATGAATTCATACATTTATTTTCATATTAGATTAATATAATTGTTTGTGCATGCGATATATTAATGTAAAATTGTGCCAATTTGATAATTTTATTAGTGATTTGTTAAAATTAAATCAAATCAAAATTTCATATATAAAATCACACAAAGTCAAAGTTCATTAATCACTTTACGCATTAAATCAAAGTTCATGTATAGATTTAATATTTATCCCTGTTAATTATTATCATATATATAAAAATTATATTTATTTAATTAAAAAACTTGGATTTTTATCATTTTTAATTTATCTTATTACGTTCAATGATTTTATAGAATTATAAATTTATTAATTAATAATAAATTATGTTATTTTTTGAGTAGAACTTTTAAAAGTAATTTCACATTAATATACTATCATATTAATTAAATTTAATTAATGTTATTTTTATTATTATCTCATAATAATACCAATAAATTATTATTCTAATATCAATTTAGTAATATAATTAATAATCATCAATTCAAAAGTTTCTCCAAATTTTTATATATATTATAGATCAGAGTCGAAATTCTTCTTCTTCTTCTTCTTCTTCTTCTTCTTCGCAATTGGCTTTGTAACTATAATAATATTTTTTCTGAAGATCCACAACCGCTCCGAGTTAAAAGCTGTCAGAGGGATCATGGACGCCTCGTAACACTACCATTGTAGTTGGAATCTATCGTTCTGTGGGTACACAATAAGACCGTTACAGTTGGAATCTGCTAAGGCTATGAGTACACAACGAACATTTGCTTAACCGTGGAGTCATGACCGTTAGCAGATAATAGCTATCAGAGGGATCGTGCAACACAGTGAGATTGCAATTGGAATCTGTCGTTCTATGGGTACACAGTTAATTATTCATATATGCAGTCAATATGATTTGCATTCTTCGTCCTTTCATATCGTCCCCCCACATACATATGCAATGCAATTGTTCTTTAGTGCATTCATTCATTCCATCATTAATACTTTCAATATCCTATTTCATTGCATAATAATGATATTCACGATTTTATCCATCAATCAATAGTTCAATCATTTAGGCATACGAGACGTTTATTCGACATTTATAACATAAAATTATTCATGGATCAAGCAATCAATCAAAAGCAATTAAAATCATAAATTTATTCATCCATATATTCAATCATTCTAATCTTAGTCCAAGGCCTAATTGCATAATCTAGTTCTCTAGATTCCATTAAAAACCTATTCAGGGACTGATTCGCATAAAATAATAAAAGATAGGGAAAATTGGAATTTTTAAGTTGCAGGGGCCACACGGCCGTGTGCGATGCGAAGGAGTTAAGGAGTAGGAGATACACAGTCGTGTATCCAGGTTGTATGTGAAGCCTTCAGGCCATGTGCAATGGATTCACACGGCTGTGCGTTCGACCGTCTGCCGGGCCCTATGCTATGTGCGATACGAAGGGAATGAGCTGTAAGAACCACATAGCCGTGTATCAAGGTCGTGTGCGAGTCTCCATGCCGTGTGCAAAGTGTGAATGCAAAGGAAATCAATGGGGCATGGCTATGTAAGGGACTGTGTGTTCCACACGGATGAGCCACACGCCCGTGTGGTAGACCATATGTACCTGGGCAGTTTTGAATTTTGACTCGATTTTTCATTAAAAGACACACAGTTGACTTTTCGAGACCTCAGATGACTATCCCACGTTCATGTTTGATCCAATTACCTACAAGGGTCTTTTCAATCGATAAAATTCAAGAATCAAAAACGAATTTTCAATATTTGTGGAGGTTTTTGGTAAAAATGTTAAAAGATTTATAGTCGGATTGAAGGATTTATCAAAACGTGATATCTTCCAAATTTGAAAGGTCCTAATTGACAGGGGAAGAGATACTTATTGATCTTGATAGAGATTCAACAATCTAATGACTCAGATTTTGACAATTTGGAGAAGAACAGTTGCTGAGGACTTGGTCGAATTTTCCAAAAAATTTAAGAGTATTTTTCAGCAAATTTTAATGGCTTAGAAGAGTTTTGAAGTAGAGAAATTTGAGAGAAAGCTAAGGTATAAATAGAGAGAGTTAGGGTTTCAATTTGATAGAATAACAAATAGGGAATTTTAGTTAAATTAGAAAAGGACTTAAAGAGTTAAGTTGAGGAAGAGTTTGAGGGCTTATGGGAAAATAGCCCATTGGATGGAACTTAGGTTTGTGAAGGGAAAATTGGGAAAGCCTCAACCACTGAGCTAGTGCCCACATTCATGTTTAAAACACAGACAAATACATACATAAACCATGTTACTTAGGTTCTATATGTGTAGAAAAATTAAAAAGATGAAATCACATTTATAAAACTTGAACCCAAGTTCTCAAGACTTCCTCATAGGCTTCTAAACAATAATGCTATGTTTTAATTCTTAATAATTTTAAGAATTCTAACCCCTAATTTTTAGGATGTTACAGTAAAAAGTACAATTTAATTTTAATCCTCTAAAAAAATTTTCTGGCTTCACCCTTAATTCAATCATCATGCTACCATAAAAACCCTTTAGCAAATAACCAAAAAATGTATCCAATCAACAAAAGACAACCACCAAATGAAATAGCTACACCATCTCCCCCTCAAACTCAACAACTCATTCTCTCTATTTGTAAGACGCTTGAATTTATCACAAGTGTTGTAATAGTCGAGCACATTCTACTTCAATTCTTTCTGCAATTGCAAGTGGAGATCCATTAGCACATAGCTCATTAGAGTCTAAGTCTGCATATTCTTCATCAAGACTTGGAGCATTGACATCGTGTTTTCCCTTCAACCATTTATTAAAAAACTTAAGCTTCGAATCCTTAATGAGCACATTCTTTTGGCTTAACAGGATTTGGAAGGTTAGTGAAGGGAATGGAAGCATATGCCTCTTGGTCTTAATCTCTACATGCTTCACTATTTCATTAAAAATAGGGTGCCCAAAATAAAAAGGAATAGAATAGACTACCTAGTGAAGCAATTTTTTCATTCTTTTATTACTTTTATAGGATATTCTTAATCTCTTTAGAATAAATCTATTCTCTTAATCTTATGGTACTAATCATTATATTTTCTTTCATGAAAAGCTAATTACTATCAAATAATAATCAAATCATTTATCACTAAAACAAATGACTCGTGATCATAGAATGATTAAACTTGAAATATTGCCCTTGAACGTAAACTTGTATGCATTTGTCTATTATTAGGACCAATGGTTGACTTCTAAAGATTAGAATAAAATTCCAACACCACAACATTGACATAAGGCTTCACACAAGCTACTGAATACAATAATCTCTAGTTCTCTAGTAAAACATCAATTTTATGCTCTTAAAAACCAATCGTATTGAGGTATCTATCATTAATGAAGCTTTTCTTTGCCAACAACTTTATCCTCTTGGCACAGTTAGTGTTTATAAGCTTAGAATTCTTCGGAACAAGAGTGAAGCCCACATCCTTGAGCATCTCTGCAACACCCATCTTCTTGAGTCTCTTCTTTCTTTACTTTAAAGTCAAGGGCAATTTAGGCCTTTTGATTCTATTCTTGGTAGCTTGAGACATGAGAGTAGACAGAGGCAAATTTTTTAGGATTTGTTCCCATAAGGTAGTTCTTTCGTCATAATTACTTGTATGTTTTAAACAATACCAAATTAATAAAATTTTCACATGAATCAATTTCAGTAATATTTGTATATATTATGTACTCAAATAATTTTATACATAAAAAGAAAAATTATTAAATAAATATTGGTTAATTGATTACCTAATGTTTACCTAAAATTAAGTGGCATAACAAATAATTTTTGTAATACAAAAGATAACTTATATTGATAGGTAATATAAATAATCTGTAGTCCATAGGCTCATGATTGAGCAAATGACTTATGTTAGGACTGATATGTCCTCTATAAGTCCAAATGAGGAGATAACTTCTCTTGACTATTGGATCTAGATTTACTCCCAAGACAGAGATATAGATATAATTTTCTAGGCTTGCAATGCATTGGATTGTACCCAATATGAATTCATCCTAAATCATTTTATCGATTAACTCAATTGTGATGTTCGAAGTGTGACATACCTAAATCCTAAGTAAGTGAAACCTATGCATAACTTATATGTTTTAGATACCTATGCATCTCAAAGTAGTAAGCTGAAAGTTGGTAGTTGGGTATACAACATATGCATGACATTGCTTCACTTACAAAAGTAGAATCCTAACTCATTAAATAATAAATTATATCCTCTCATTAAAATTGTACGATTTATGAAAATGGAACATGTTCATAGGTCATTTGTCAGTAACAAATGATTTAATTATTACTAGCTTGAGTAATAAGCATTTTCAATATAGTAGATACAATGGTGACCATAATATAAAAGTGATCCAACTAGGCGAAAAAACTTAACTTTAAGGGATCATAGATATCCTATGAGGGTAGCACACATAGGACATGATCATTGACTAAAGCTTAATAATATAAGTAACTTTCATAATGGAATATAATGGAGAGTTTAGTCATGGTACTTTTAATGATTTGATTCCATAATTAAATATATGCATAATTAATAGAGGAAGAGTTAAAGTTAATTACAATTTATTTTAGCCCTAATTATATATATATATATATATATATATATATAATATATATATATATAATATATATATATATATCAAATAGGTCCCTCTACTAGCTTATTACAACATTGTACAGATTACATATGAAAACATTGAACACATAGATAAATCAATTTTGGAGAAATAAATTGCATGTATTACTGTCTATAATAATTGAACTTCTTGGAAGGCAATAAATGACCTAGGATTAATTTAATTTAATTTAATTGATTATTATTTAATTGGATGAATAAAATAGTCGAGTCTAAAATAAAATAGGTAATTAAATAAGTTTGCACATAAATTCTAATAGGGTAAAGTCATTAAGATTTTAACAAAAATAGAATAGAATTGTATAAGCTATTTAATTATATTATTTAATTTTAATTAATTAAATTTTTATTAACGTAAACTACATAATTAGTCACTTGTGTATAGTTTAAATTATGTTTTGGTCATTAAACTTTAAAAAATTACAATATGGTCTCTAATATTATCAATTTGTTATATTTAGGTCACAGTCATTAATGTAATATAAAGTTGACATGTCTCGTCATATCATCATTTTAGACCAATAATTATGTCAAATTGCACGACTAGCCCCTATACCTTTTTGTTTTAAGAAGTTTAATTCTTTTTCTTTTAACTTTCCTTTCTCTTTCGTTTTCTTTTCTTTATTTTGGCCTCATCGTCAAGCAGAGTTTCATCGAGAATAGAGGCACTGCGCTGGTAGGGTATTAATAGGTTCCTAGTTGATCAAGATGATAAATTGAACATCAATATCAAAATTGAAAATATTTAACTATTTTTGTAATATTATTAGCTTTTATTTTGAAGTTAAATTTTATTTTTTTTTCTAAATATAATTTTGTTTTAATTATTTTTAGGTAGTTGAATTTCTTCAATTCGCTTTTAATTTATTATACATATTTAGAATAATATTATAGATATTCTCAATTTTTTATGGAAATAAATATTCTAAGATTAATTACTTTTAATTGGTTATTTTTTATTAATAATTGTTTAACTATGACTAAATTGTAATTTTTGAATTAAGTTTAACAAGTAATAATTAATTTGATAATTTCAATCATTATTAAAATTTAATAAAAAAGATATTAACAGATAATATTCATTTTAATTTAAAAAATCTATTATTATTAATCATATAAGCTCTTTTTTATAGAATGCCTAAAACTACCCATAACTTCTTCCCAATCCATAAATAAGAGAATAATGTGCTTCAGCGCACTCGAACTCACATCTTCCTGTATTGACAACAATGTCTATGCCAATTGAGTCTTTATTATTTTAATATTATACAATTACTTTAATTAAATTTTAAAGTTATTTTATTTTATATTTGATATATTTGTAATTATATTTAAACATGATTAGTTATATAAAATAAAATATTTCATATAGTGGAGGGGCCAAAGTTCCATTACAAATTGCTATTGTTGAAAAGGGATCAAATTCTCTGTTCTTTCAAACCAAAATGATTATATAGTATAAGATTGTAGAGTGTGCTTAACATTCTCCAATTACTTCAACCATCCCATTAATTTCTTCAAAATCATTAAACCACCCAAAATTAATCAATATGCTTACAAAGTTCATTTTACCATATCAAGCAAATTCCTCATTCCACCTAAGTTCACTATATTTAGTGTGTTCATTCCTTTTTCCAAAAAAAAAGGAATAATATCTTTTTGGCCCTCCAACTTTACAAAAAAGTTATTTTAGCCCTTTATTTACTTTGTTAACTTTGTTGACCAATTAATTTTTTTTATATTTTTATATTTTAATAATTTTTAGTTTTTTTAAAATATTTTTTTGAATTTTTAAATTAAAAAATAATTAATTACTAACATGGTATCCACTTGGAAATCCACATGTATGCCACTTTAGCAAAGTTAACAAACGTTAACTTTTCCATCCATTTTACGGTGAATTAACAAACAACACAAATTTAAAAACTAAAAAAGACAAAAAAAATTAAACGAAGGGCTAAAATAATTTTCTTTTATAAAATTAGAGGATGAAATAAATTATTATGCCTTTAAAAAAATATCTAAAATATACTCTCCTATTCAATTTTATAAATCCACTTGATTGTATATTCGATTTTGCATTAGATTATATTTAAAAAGATTATGATTTTCAAAAGAATGACATCTCCTTTTCAATTTCATTCCAGAGCTTTTATATTTGCACAATCTATTAAGATCTCCAAATATAAATTTCCACTTTTTTTCACACACTACTAATAGCATTTTTATTAACATCTCGAAATTTTTAATAATTTCTAAAATTTTTATTTTTATTATGATTTATAATATTTACTTGCCATGTCAGTTTCTACGTCATCAGTTTTCATATAAGTTGCCATGTCATTTTCTATATCAACACTTAACAGCCCGTTAGGGGTTTTAACAAAAAATTAATTCAACGAGCTCAATTGAGTATAAATCATAATTCTTTTTTTCTTTTTTTAAATATGTACAAATCATGATTAAATGATTCAATTAGGTGCACTTTTCGAAGAGAAGCTTAATTGATTTTTTAATTATTTTCGAAGGATTTATTTGACATTTTAGCTTAAAAATTACAAATCATAATTAAATAATTTTAACTATATTTAATATAAAATATATTTTTACATCATATAATTAATTAATACAAAGTAACATTACTCAAAATAAAACCTAACAATTATTTTTATCATTCAAATATAGTGCTAATAAAAATATTTCTAATCATTATTAAAGAATTTGTAATATATGATAAATCAAAATCTTCACTATCCAGTTTTTTTTTTTTTTTACCTTTCTTTTCTTATCAAGTAAAATTATTTAACCAAATATTTTAATAAAAATAATAAATATTTAAAATAATAAATTTTGAAATATACTGAATAACAAAGATTATGTGCTTCAAACTCGTGTTTATATAATATATAAGAGAGAGATTCACTTACATTATGTAAAATTAATTTAGTTTCATACTATTTTATAATCGAAATAAATAAATGGTTGAGATTAAATTAAAACTTCTTTATTATAGGTTAAAACATTTTATGAAACCTTTTCCCTTTTGACTTCCCTAATTAATCTCCACCGTAAACTAATTTATATTTTTTTATGCTAATCATTCCCTTTTCCCTTTATTTCTCAGATTTGCTTTTAAATCTTAAGATATTTGGCTTTTTGTTCTTTCATTGAGATCCATTCAATATTTTGTTCATCTTTTAAGAAACAATTGCAATCTAAATTCATTTTTCATCATAATTTCTTTCAATCTTTTTTGCCATTTGGAGAAACAATTCCAAGCCAAGGTATGTAATTGGTGCCAACTACGATCTCCAACTTACATTTCATGAAATATTTTTTTTTCCTTTTTTCCAAAAAACTTAATGCTATCAATCATGATTTCGCAGTGGAACTAAAGAAGCAAAGTTATCATATAAGTTGTTTTTGTACTGATGGAATGTTTTCCAGCTTCTTATTCAGTATACAGTGTGAACTTTCTATTATTCAAACATCGCCAATCATAGTTGTATTATAAGATTTAAATAAAAAAATAAAAAATCATGGTTAATTTCATGAATGAAGTTCAGTAAATCTATATATATGCATGCCATGGTATGTGTAATGGATGAGAAGTTAAGTTGACATCATAATATATAAACACGAAACAGATTTAAAAAAAAAAAAAAAAAAAGCAGAAGATTTCTATTAGGTTGAAAAATTGTCATGAATGAGTTCTCATGATTCAAGAAAACAATGGAAGTCTCAATCAAAGAAAATGCAAAGTATATGTTCAAGTTCATCAGATTTAACTTGGTGTTGTGATCATCACACTAATTAGACTAGTACTCAAATCTAATCATATCTAATTTCACAGATAATTGACTAAATTCTCTTAACAACGGGGTGATTTGGGTGATGGTGTATAGTTTAGGTGTCATTTTGAGTAACAAAACAACAAAAAAAAAAAAAAAAAAAACAAAGACGAAGATTGGAACAAATTCAATAACATTGAGTGCAATGATAGGTGGTGATTCATAAGATGGAGAAAAAGGAAGAGTGGCTCACAATAAGTTTAAACAAAGTAACAAGTTAAAAGAATTTCATAGAGGCTATTTTGAGAGTTCAAAATGCCAAAAATCTTTATTGATTGTGAAGGACTCTCATTTATAGTGTCTCAAGAATGAGAGCTACAAAGTTGACAATTGATGGGAGTAATGAAATTAATTTTCAATTACAATGACATTAATGGTTAAAAGGGAATGGTGAAGGGCTTTGTTGGTGATTGTAATGGTGAACAGTAAAGAAGAGCTCACTATGTTTTCAAAAGAAGGGAGAAGCACTCAATGTTACAAGAAAAGGTTAAGAGCAAACCCCTGAACTACCATATTCTGGGGTTACTTTCACTTCTACTTTGGTGAAGGATACCATGCGAAACATCTTTCGTGAAATATCTTTTGAAATGCAAGACAATGGTTGTTCTTGAATGAGAATTTTTTAACTTGTTCGAAACATGAGTTGCTCTCAAAATAGTTGTTCTCAATGTAGAAGTTGTCCCAAAAAGGAGTTCATTTGTGGTGATGCTTTTTTGAAGAGCTTGTTTTGAATAATTACTTTTTTGGAAGAACAAAATTTTTCGAATTAGAAGTTGTTTCAAACAATGATTGTTCTAAACATAGTTATTTTTGAAACATCATTACTCTAAATAAGAGTTGTTCTCAAATGACAACTACCTTGGATGACAATTGTTCTAAATTGAAGACTTGTTCTTAACATAGTTGTTTCAAATGTAACTATTCTCAAACAACGGTTGTTCTGAACAACTATTTTGAATAATTATTTTTTTTGTTCTTCTGGAAAGATAGTAAATGAAACAACGTTGTCACTTGCTCCAAGCTTAGTAACACAATTTCCTAAAACAGTAGCCAAGATCAAGTGCCATTTTGTAATTTAAACCTATAAAATAAAACTAAATGAATTAATAGTAAACACCTTAAACATTGTCGTTCGAAATTGTTACAATTTTTTTTTATTGTTTTATTGCACTAGTTTGAAAAGTAGTAAGGGAGGCCCGCTTCTTCGAGAGAAGTCTTTAAATCCATCTAGAGTTGACGAACTTCTCAATAGGTTGGTGTTGTCCCCAATGGAGTTTTATTTTCAAATTCTACCAAGAACTTTAGTGTCAAAAGAAGCAACACGTTAATAAAGTAAGAGTGCCTCATCATGTGTCTAAGAAGGCGAACCATGCACAAGGCACACGATTGCCTGCGAAGAAAATCTCAACATTTTTGCTTTGTGAGACTTAAGCCCATGCTTATAACTTATAAGGCATTAGGCAACTACACTACCTCTTGGATCTTGTTTTTGCTCCGTAAAATTGTCATCTTTTTAGGCATTCAAACTCAAATAAAATCAAAAGTGATTGGCCTTCTCAAATACCCAATAACACTCCCATTTTGTGAATTATTCATCTCTTCAAAGCATTTTTCAAACATTTATACAATCAAGAGACAACTCCCATCGAGAGCGATATGACCTTGCATTGATTAGATCTTGAATTCAAACTTCCATAATCTCTTTCTTTTTTATTCCTTCATCAGAAAAAAAAAAAGAAAAAAAAGAGGAAACTTCTTGGTGGTTGATTATTTTGGTTGGGTTAAAAAATTTTGATTGCAAAGTGAAGGTGGGGGACCTTGACTTTTGTGTCCTATCATTTTATTACAAAGTAAATAAATAACTTTGAAATGAAAAAAAGAGAATAATTTATCCATGTCTTACATTACATGGTTTGTAAGTCAGAGTAGCATGGCCCTCCACTATTTTACTGTCTTTGAATTACTACTCAATAATGACAATTGTGGGTAATCATCAACCTCATGAGAAAATAAAATAGGAAATAATAAAATACAATAATGAAATAAAAGTTAAAAAAGGATCTAGTAAAATTTCAATTGCTCAATGATTCATATGATTACAAAAGGCAATGAAATAAAAGTTAAAAAAGGATCTAGTAAAATTTCAATTGCTCAATGATTCACATGATTACAAAAGGAGGAAATTGTTGAGCCGAAAGAAAATTTGATTGCCACAACAGATGCAAGCCATATACAATAACAGTAGCTATTTGTTTCATAATCTAATTACCAAAGTCACCATTATAAAAGCAAAGCTCATGAACACCACAAGAAAAAAAAAAACTGGTGGATACATCATACATATCAAACATCATTAAACAAAATATAAGAATGACTTGTTCTTTTTTCACTAGATGTGAAGCCCTTGTGCTTGGAACATTACTTAAAGATTGAAAGAACCAAAATCTTGTGTTTTATTCAGAGTGATCGAGCAACATTTTTGAATTCAGTTAAGCAAGATTGAAGTACCTTTTGACGATTTTGAAGGGATTGTCGTTTGTGTTGCAGTACTTCAATGGTGGCAGGAGAAACAAACATGTCCATGAATTTCTCATCATTTACAGCAAACAAATCCAACCCAAGTTCCACCACAAGCCTGTCTCGGCTGTACCATAAAAAGTAAGAATTAACAAAGTTGATTAGCTCCAGCCTGAAGTGATATGAAAGTACTCACTTCCTAGATAAAGATTGAAAGAATAAAAAATGAATGGTTTCATTCAAAAGTTTGAATGGGCTTGGTGCGGGTCGGATGTGTCTAATACGAGTATGCTCAATATTCGGAAGATCATGGCCTCATTCCTATATCTAAATGTGTCAAATAGAAATGTTTTAGGGTGAGTGTGAGTCATTAGTAAGATACGAGCATCCTCAATTTTTCCATGTCTTTTAAAAAGATTATAACCTCATTCCTATGTTCAAATATGTACAAAATAAAAATACTTCAGCAAAAATGAATATGAAGGCCTATGTAGTGTAGACAAAACCCACCCAACTTTTAGTTTTGGTATAACTACAGGTGTCTTCATTCATTTTACGGTACGAGACTTGTCCTATTCAGGCCAAGAGAGGATGCAAGTAAAGCCCTCCCAACAATGTAATCCAAGACTCAAACTTGGTTCAAATGATTGGACAAGTAATCCACTTCCACTTCTTCCGACTACTTGTTGGTAGAACACAGCCCTCTCACATGAAGGAGAAACTGTCCCATGGATTAAACTGAATCCGGTCTTATGGTAGTTCTTCATAAAGTGTATGAAAGTAGAGATGAAAGAACTTACCATGGGGTCAAAAATCCAGAGTTAAGAGTTGATGTCACACTGCGCTCGACAAGAACTTCACGTATCCGTGCAAAATGTTGTGCTGCTAATGAGCAGATTTCAGTGTAAGCTGATCTTGAACCACAATCTCCATTACCAAATAAAAGACTACCACCATTATGAACTTTCATCAATTGTTCAGGATTTCTATTGCCTATTCTTGCAATACGCTTTCTTGGTCCAACATCAACCTTTACTCCATCACAGGGCTGGTCAGGAGATGGGGTCTCGGGCACAGTCATTTGGCTTTCCCGGTGCACATCTCGAGCTTCTGTGCCTTTCCCTGGAGTTTTTTGCCGTGCATTGTTTTCAGGAGGTATGTTCTCCTGATCCCTCATCCTCTCATCATGCGATACTTGCCCACAGTCTGATAGCTCGAACCAAATTGAACCAGCTGATGCTTGGTTATGTCTGAAATATGAGTTTGCACTTGAGCCAAAGCTTCCATGAAAGTCATTCTCATAAAAAACCTGAGAATATGGGCTTGTAACTGAATCAAGATGGTGTCTAACTAGCTGCTTGCACTGTTTAGCCAAATCCTTTATAATGCTATTGTATGCATGTCTTAAAGCTGCATGAAACCCAACATAGCCTTCCATGTCTCCAGTTTTCCTACCATCTGTGCAGTTATAAGAAATAAATAAGTAATGATTTACTAAAACATAGTTGCAATCAATTTGGAACAATCAACATTCTAAAACCAGAGATTTATGATTTAACTATATACGCAGGTGTGACAAAAATTGTCAAGTGATCAAAGATTTAACTATCATAAGTTTTCTTTTCTATAATAAAAAACAAACGATCGTAAGTTGTCTCCATTTGCCTTTCCTCCTCAGTGGATGTATGAAGACCACATGAAAAACGATGATGGCTAAAATATCTCATGTATTTCTGGTTTACAGTGAATTTAGACACCTCAAAAGCATAACATTTCTTCTATATTTGAAAGTTGAGAATCCTTATGGATACACCCTAACCTTATGTTATAAAGAAATCAGAAAGGAGTTAGATAAGGGAGGTAAATGCTCCATGCAGTTCATGAACTTGTTACAGAGTGGGATAATTAAGATTTCTCCCTGTAGATACCAACTCCTGGAAGATAATTACTCTACAAAATTATGTTTAAAAGTTCTGTTGAAGGGGAAAATGGTTATCAACTATAGTTATGAAAAGAAAAAAGAAACTTCAAGAGCTCCTTACATTCTGATTCTCGGCTGCGGTTTCTCTCTATAGCAATGTCAAAAAGATTGCCTAAAACAAAAGCAAGCCGATCACAAGCCGTGTCAAGGAGAGGTGCAAGCCATGAACGAGCAGCAGTACGTGCAATTTCTGCAGCAGCCTCTGCTACTCCTCTGCCCCCACCACGACCAGCATGTGCAAGTAAGATATTTGCCACCTGTTTCAGGAAAAAAAAAATCTATTTACTGCTTCATCCACTATCAAAATCAAATGCTCAACCATGACATTCTTGGGGCCAAATTTCATAGTTAAAGTATCTACCTTCTCTCTTGAAACTGGGGGACATTCAATGGAATATGCAGCGCAGCGGAATTCATGCATTACCCTTTCAAAAGCAGCTCCACCATAAAGACGAAGAATAGCATTAGCAGGTTTTATATCAACGGTGACACCTGGCCAACTCCCTATCCCACTCTCTGATCTTTCCTCCTCTGTTGTTTTCCCCCACTGCTCTGGAGCGGGATCAGCTGCTCCATCAATCAAAACTCCCTTAAGCAACAAAAAAAATAGTCAAAAAAAGGGCTTTATGACAGAAGCAACAGTTCAATTCTAAAACAATCAGTTGGGGCTTGATGAATTCTCAAACCCAAGTCTGAGCAAATGATTATGAGACTGTTTATCTGCAACAAATGAAAACCTGTGTGATAGAGATGTCTCACCACTTGATTGCTGATAGAAGCTGCATGCATCATGGCTGATTTTCGAAGATGAGAAACATCAGAAGTTGTTTGTATTTTGGAGTCCAATCTCTCCAACTCAATGTTGACTTCACTGCAACGTTGTTCAAGCAATGCCAGTGTCGCTGGAGCAGCTTCTTTGTATCTCTTTTGAAGTTCTGATTCTAAATACTCCCTTAGTGAACAAAAACCAATATAAGGTTTGAACTTTTCTTCATCGTAACCTCCCTTGATTCCATCATGCAGATGACCTAAAACTTCAGAATCCACTTGGGATATTTGTCTACGGAATTCATCATTTGAAACAGTGCTCCTATCCTTCGGCAATGCTACAAAAAATGGCCGAGTAGTTTCTCCAAGATAACCACTTGCACTCAGATAACGATCCACTTCCCATCTGTCACTAAACTCCTGCATTAAATTTAATTCAATTACCACAATCAAATTCCTCAGAAGTTACACACATATATCAAGCAACAAGTAAGGCTTATATTTCCCTATAACATCCTCGAAAATCCTTTAGTAGTAGACAAAATTTTCAAAATAGATAAAATGTGATGGGAAAATTTAAAAACTGATGTAATGAAAAATAATAATCCGGAGTATAGATTAAATTGTAAAATTTTATAAAATGTTGGGGTCAAAGTAAAAAGTTAATAGTAGAAAAGGATTAAATTGAATTAGTGGTGAAATTAGTGAAAAATGGAGAATAAATTTACTTAGAGTTGGGGGTAATGATAAGAGATAGATTTTTCTTAGTTATAATATTTTATTTTTATCATCATTACTATTATTATATTAAATTGAATTATTTTATTTTATTTTATTAAATATTAGAGATATTTTAGAAGAAGAATAGAGAAAATTTCCAACTTTTACCCATACACATTACCACCATTGGGAGAGAAAAAAACTATCAAATTTAGCTACAACCTAGCAAGTTTAGATTTTAGATAGGGAGTTCATGTTTGAAGAGAGAAATTTTAGATTATGTGAAAAATTAATATTTTAAGAGAAAGACAAGAAAAAAGCTATAAGTAACTTAGACAATAGAAAACAAGTAGACAAACTTGAAAGAAGTATAATTTAGCTAAATTAGTAAGTACTTTAGATTTCATTTTTACCTAATTAGATTTTTTTAAAATAATAAATTAATGAACATGTTAATAAATGTGAATAATTCGATAAAGTGATAAATGATTGTGATTATTGTTGATGTGATTAAATCGGCAAAAAGAAAGAACTAAATTATAAAATGTTGAAAACTTATATTTGACTATGAAATTATGAAACTTAATTCGAATATTGATTTTATAATAATGTTAAAGTTCTTGTAGGCAAATTTTGAACTTGTAAGATATAATGGTTGATTGAAAAATGAATGATGAAATTAACTTTATTGCTGCTGTGTACTTTATCTTTGTTTTAATTATTGTAATAAAGATAAATATGTTTATTTATTTATTAAATTAGTTAATTAAATCAAATGGTAAAATTCTTAATAAGTTTTCCCAAGTTTAATAAGTTTATTTTAAACGCGTAAGTTTGATAAAAATCTTTTGTTGAAGTATATAAACAATTTCATTACTATTTAATAGCTGAAAAGTTTAGTAAAAAGTTTTAAAGGTATAGAACTTAGATTTTGGTAATAGAATGGAATGTATATAGGATTACAACCATATGAATTTTGGTAAATTTGAAGGGTGTAAAATTTAGATTTTGGTAATATCATTTTGTGCTTTGGAATGATTTTTCTTAGATGGATATATAGGTTTTTATGAAGTTTTTGAATGATAATTTGACAAATTTTGAATCCTAAAAATGTTTAATAGTGTTATGGAATGATTGATGATAGTATATACTTAATTTTATATATTTCAAATATGTTTTGGGTAATCTGCCTTCAATGTCTCAGCATTTGAAATTAGTGTCACAACATCAAATGACATTAGAGTTATTCTATCCTAAGTGTCGTGACATACATTTTCCAATGTTGAGGTATTGACCCTATCTATCCCATTTTGACTTAAATAAGTCCCAAATGATTCTAGTTTGTAACAAAATTTGAAAAGAAACCTAGAAATGACTTAATTAAAATGAATTTATTTATGTTAAAATAAAATTTTAAAATTGATGTTCAAACTAAGTAGTTTTAGTGTCTAAATACGACATCCTCTGCTCGAGATATATCAGTTCATTCCAAGAGAAATATGTTACAGATGCATATTCAGACATGAGTATAGGATAATGGGTATATGAGGCTCTAGAGACCAGCTAAATACATGACAAAAAAGCTTGAAAACAAGTCGAATATGCCCGTATTGAACACATTCCCCGTATCGGACACTTACACCTAAGTACAAGTAACATTGGTTGTTACATCCCTAATATTTTGAGTACTATGTCAACGTAGTGTGAATGTGTCAGCTCAATGTTATATCTCATAGATGACAAAGCCAAAAAGTAAAGGAACAGAATCTGTACCTTAAGTCTGTTATCAAACTTGGAGACCACAATTACTGTCCTTCTAAAGGTTGGATCAATTTCCCTAATTGAGTCCAACCATAATGATGAGCACCATTCCACACTACTCTGCTGAAGGAACAACAGAATACGATGGGGAGGACTAGCTAATGACTTCACCATGGATAGAATCTCCTGTGGAGTATTCTCTGGTTCTCCCTTCTTCGCCTGCCAAAAAATTTCCAACCATAAGATCATTTTACTACAAAGATTTCAATCAATCCAAGTCTGAATTTTCCTTTTTCAGATATATCAGCAAGCTACCTTCAGAACAAATCCTGGGGTATCAATGATGGTGAGGTTAGGACAGTGTGCAAACTCAGCTCTCATTACAATTGGCTTAGGAGAAACTGAAGTTTTAGTCTTCTTCAGAAGTGCCTCGGTTCTTGATTTTATGACATCCGCAATTGTTGATGCTGAAACAACTGGACTTCCATATTCTTCAGAATCTTCTTCCTGTTTTCAATTGTCAATTTTAAGTATCAACGAAAAAGAAGACAATGCAAACATAGGAAGCTGCTCAAATGGAGCATTTACTCAATGAACACCCAGATGTTACAGAAAAAACTTTTTTCTAGCAAACATTAACCCTATAGTTTAAGATTATTCAGATCTAAAACAAAATAAATCCTTGGTAAATAGCTACATTATCGATATTTTCACTTACTTTATAACAAAATTGATCCGTCTATTTTATTATAAAGAAAAAGCCTTAAATTTTTTTATCATAAATTCTAAATATTTCTTTTGATTATACAATTTGAAACTCTTCCATCCAAAATCCAGTTATTACTTCATATAAATTAAATAAACACAGATAAAAGCCCGATTCAATATATAACAAAATCAATACAAAACTTTAAATAGAAACATAAAAACAAACCCCCAAAAATAAAGTCATTAAACCAAAAGCACCCAACTCCAAAAGCAAAAACCACCTGAAAGCGACAACGAGGCTCAAGTGCAGAAGGGTCATGAACCATCTGCAAAATGAGAGGTCGACGAGTACCCATTTCAACTTCACGCACATTGAAACGGAATCCAAGCAAAGCTTCAAGGAGAGAGCTTTTTCCATCAGATTGACCGCCGAGGGCTACGATTTCCGGGATCGGCAGCTTCTCTCCGAAGGCCACTGCCATGGCTTGGAGGCGATTGTAGGCTTCGAAACGGGACCGAGATGAGGAAGAATCATCTGCTTGGTGGTGAGAGTGAGATACTCTAGATTTGTCTACTGGGGTTTTAGTTGGAGTAGGGGTCGCCGTCGCCATTGAAGAGAAAAAACAGAGAGACGGAGGAGATGGAAAGTTAGGCGCTTTAGATTTTGAATTTAAAAATTCAAAATATAGACGTTGAAGAATTTTGGGCCGAGGATTATAAAAGGTTGGATTGGGCTGGACTTGACATCGGCTACGCTCACAGCTTTATTGGGTTATATGCTATTTGTAACAATTTTGGGTTTTTTTTCCTTTTCGTTTTAGATTTAAGATTTTTTTAAGAAAATAATAATATTTTTTTTACATTATGCACATAAATTTATAAATTAAAATATTTTTTTATCCATAATAAAGATAATTTATATTAGATTAAAGTTATCAATTTTCTCTATGAGAAAACCCAGCAACTTCGCTCGTCTTGCAATCCACGCCTCTTATCTACCACCATCATTCCATCTTTTGTCAATCTATACCAATATCGTCCGCGATGGGTTCTTGTAGAAGTAGAAACTGTCGGAGTTTCTAGATGTTTTATTCCTCTGACCCATTTAATATTTAATATTTTAAATGTATTTGATAATTATTTTAATTTTTTTACTTAATATAATTTTTTCAACAAAAATGTGTTGAATAAAATAAAATAAAATAAAAATAATATAGAAAATGTTAAGTTGATTTTATTTTATTAAAAAATTGAAGTAATTTTTTTTATAAAATGAAATATTCAAATTAATATATTTATCTGTCATCCAAAACTGTTCAAAATAATATAAAATATTATATTAATAAGATTAAAATTAAAAAAGGGTAAATTATACCAACAGTCACTCAACTTTGGGGTAGCTAACAAAACAGTCACTTAGGTTTCATTTCAGTCACTCAACTTTTAAAAAATAACAAAATAGTCGCTAACGTTATAAAAAAGTGACAAAATAGTCACTGATTAACAATTTCCGTTAGTGTCTTAACGGGACCGCTGATGTGGCAAGTTAATTGTTGATATGGCTAGTTAGCTTGCCACATTAGATGTCCACAGTGAAAACCCACCCAATTAAGAAGAAATTGAAAAAAAAAACCTTAAAAACCCTTAACAATAGAGAAGAAGAAGAAGAGACTGTAAAGAAAAAAAAAAGTCTTCTTTGCCTAATTTGGCGGGGTCTGATTCTTTGCCATTGAAACACTATGTCTTTGCTCTTCTTCTTCTTCTTCTTCTTCTTCTTCTTCATGGCTCTCTTCCTTTGTCCTTTTATTTCTTCTCATCTTGTTCATAGTGTTTGATCATTGTTCATCCATAAACAAAAAAAAAGGGAATTCAATTTATTTGTTATTTCCATAAAATTTTTTGAAAATGAATGTATATAACTAAAAAGAATACATAAAGACACAGACCCATCAAGTATAAAGAATCCAATTTTTCAAATATTGAAGATTTTGTAGCTCAACCTCTATTAAACCTAATATCATACCTCACTTTACTACATAATTTTTGTTTAAATTACTTATGAAAATAAATTATAAATCTATAATGTTAATTGCAATTCTTAGTCACTAATTTTATAAAAGTAAAACCCAGATCCTAGATATAAAAAGTAAGAAAGAAGCAAGGTGGGTGAGTTTAGGGCTTTAGTTGGAATAAAAGAAAAGCTACTAGAGATATAAAAATAGAAAGAAGAGGAGTTTGGAGGAATCACTTACAGAGATGCAATATGGGATTGATTTGAAAACTAGAGGCATCTTCATTTTTTCTCTTCTCCTCATCTTCTTCTTCTTTTTCTTCTTTTATTCCTTTTCTCTTCTTAAACCCTAAATTGGTACTGATAGGGTTGTTAAATTGGTGGTAACCGGTCAACTGGAGAGTTTTTTGACACTAAGCATGTCGTCATCTGCCATGTCACTTTGCCGTGATGTTTGTGACGGAAAACAACAAAAAGGACTATTCTGTCACTTTTCCAAAGTTGAGTGACTGAAATGAAACTAATGTGATTGTTTTGTCAGCTACCCCAAAGTTGAGTGACTGTTGGTGTAATTTTCCCAAAAAAATATTATCTTTTAAAAATCAATGATTACTTTTATCAAATAACATAATTATATTAAGTACTTATATTTACTAATTTACCAAACAATTTTTTAATATAAATTTAGCACTTATAAAATTTAGTAGTAAAAATTCAACACTTAATTTTTCAGTTTATCAAACACAACTTTAATTCTGAGGTACGTAAACTCCTTTAAGCTTAAAAACTTAGCATGAACACATCCAAAACAAATGATACATATTTGTTTAATAGAAATGCAAAAGAGGCTCAAGTTCATCATTTAACTTTACAATTGCTCGACTAATCTAAGCTTTGTATACATGCCAATAATCCAATGCAAATGGTATTTAAACACTTGGATTATAACCTTAAAAGCTTGTTGGATAATGCAACGCTCCCAAGCCAACACCATGACATCTATATAAGTTCAAACCTACATGTTTTAAACAACTAACGTTTATTTTTAATTGAAGCGCACCCAGTTGAATGTGCTTTATTTGCAATTATCAAAAAACATGTCCAACTGGGTATGCTTTCACACACTATCTTCAAAAACAGTCTATTTTCCTAAATTTCAAAAAAGTTGGCCTATTTTGTCAATTAATGTTTTTTTTAGCATATTTGACTAATTTAGCCTTAATTTTATTAGTAATTGTATTGTTGAATTCTTTTTGGATTAACATAATATACATAATGATTTGATTTTAGGTTTTGTTGCTTTTTTTCAAGAATTATTGATAATTTTTTATAACAATTAATGTTTTTTTATAATTTAAAATTAAGTAATTATGTAGTTGCAATTTATACTATCTCACATCATATAAAAATTATGGTGTAATGTTAGTAACTGTATGAAAATAGAACAACAGAGAGTAATATAGAATGAAAACGACTGAATATTCTAGTATCATTTTTACTTACTTAGATCAGTACAGAAATAGAACTTAAATACGTAAGTGAGTGTGACTAACTACTGTTAACCAATTCTATAACAATATACCAGATTGTATAACTGATTACTAACAACCTAACGTAATCTTATACTCTAACATTCACCCAGCTTCTTAATAGGTAAGACTCGAAGTAAATTGTGTGCAACACCCCTTACCCTAGACCATTGCCGGAGTCGAGCACGAGGCATTACTTAGCTTATTTTACTAATTCGGAGCATAAAAATTTACTTTGAAAATTAAATTTCACTATTTGCAGCAAACCTGTCCAATCGCGCAGTAGTTACTTATTTGATTATAACTCGAGCTACGGGACTCAAAATTTAATTCCGTAAATTTTCTCTGAAACTAGACTCATATATCTTCCTACTATAAAATTTTTAGAATTTTTGGTTCAGCAAATTAATACAGTTTATTAGTTAAAGTATCCCCTGTTTCATCAATTGACTGTCCTGACCTCTTGCCACTAAAAATAAGTTTTCTCATTGTAGGATTTTCATATGGTGTTCTAACTTGTTCCTACCAAAATAGACTCAATAAGGAATCTAGACATATAAATTATAACTCATAACTATTTTTTTTACAATTGTTAGTGATTTTCTAAACTCAGAACAGGGGACTCCAAAAACAGTTCTGACCCTGTCTCACTAAAATTCACATATCTTAAAATATAAATTTCCTTTTGTTACACCGTTATTTTTCTACGAAAATAGACTCAACAAGCTTTAATTCCATATATCATTCACTCTCTAATTCATTTTATACTATCCTATATCATTCCTACTGTGCTGCCTGAATTTCTTTGCAAAATTTTACCCTTTCATGATTTCCATGCATAATTTGTCACCTAGACTTTTATAACAACAAACACCTTCATACTTAACCATTTTAATAACCATTCATCATCAAATACTTACACATCAGTCTTTAGCAAAATCATAATTACATACATGCAAAATAACTATATCCCTATACATGCCATAACTCAAACGTGTTTCATCATAAAATACCGAGTAGTTGTTCTTGATAGTGTGGACGATCTCCGACTTCTTTAGGATCCCTGAAGCAGCTTTGCAATACTATAAGAGAAAGAAAAATAAAAGAAGTAAGCATTAATCTTAGTAAGTTTACTAGCAAATAAATAACAACATTTAACACAATTAATTAAACTCAAGTAACTTTATCTCTAGTTTCCTCTTTAGTTAGTCTCATTCTAGTTCTTCTACTTGTTTACTTCGTATACTTGTGTTTATAACTTACTCTTCTCTTGCTACATCATTAAATATCAATTGTTAATATAATAAATTCTTAAATCTTATAACTCACCTGAGCTTGCCATTTTTACTTTTAACTGAACTTTCGTGCACATGATTCGTTTACTAGCCCGTTGAGCTACATTGGAATAATAAGGATACTCGGGTCTCTTCTGATAATAACATGCCAAAGCCATGTCCCAGACATGGTCTTACATGGGATGTACTCATGTCGGTGCCCATGCCATGTCCCAGACATGGTCTTACGGGGGACCTCTCATTTCGGTGCCAATGCCATGTCCCAGACATGGTCTTACATGGGACCTCTCATCTCGGTGCCAATTCCATGTCCCAGACATGGTCTTACATGGGACCTCTTTACCCCAATGTCATGACATTCGTATCCAGTACCATCCTTATGTATCAACGGGACTTTTATAATTTTAATTCTCTATCGTTTCATGCTTGGATCATCATCAAATAAATTCATGAAATAAATTAATTGTTGCTGGAAAATAGCTACATTAATAATAATTATTGAAATATTGCATTTATTTACTGTAAACTTACCTTGGTGCCAAATATAGCCCAATTCGCCAACTTTGTCTTCAACTTTATTCTTCCCTTTGTCTAACCTCGAGTTTCGTTCTTCTTGATCTAAAATAGCAAATTTAACTTATTTAATACTCACATTAATCAAAACAGCCCTCGACTCTAACTTTATCAAAATTATGATTTTGCCCCTAAACTTTTACATAATTACATTTTTTCCCCAAGGTTCGGAAATTAAACTTCATCTCTTATTATTATGTTTTATAACATGCTGAACATTTTTCTCTTCTATGACAACATCAAATTCTCACTCTAACATGTACTTGTGAACATTAGGTATTTTACCGATTATGGAGTTTTACTCGTTTTCGCTTAAAATCGCTTAGCAAAAGTTGTTTAACATAATTTCTAGCTTCATTTTCTACCTTAAAACATCAAAATAAACACTTTTCACCTATGGGTATTTTTCCAAATATAAACCCTAGGTTAAATTATTGCTAGAATAAGCTAAATTAAGCTACCGGGAGCTCAAAAACGTAAAGAACATTAAAAACGGGGCTTAGAATCACTTACTATGAAGATTGGAACCTTTAAAAAAACCTAAATATGACTTTCCCCATGCTGATTTCGTTCACTATGAAGAAGATGATATTTTTGGCCATCTTTTTCCCTTTTTAATTCTTTTTATTACTAGATTACTAAATTACCCCTAACTTAAAATTTTCCTATTTCACTTATCTCATGTCCATTTTTGTCTACCAACTTAACCAATGGCCTAATTACCATATAAGGACCTCCAATTTAAAGTTTCATAACAATTGGACGCCTCTAACATGTAGAACTCAACTTTTGCACTTTTTACAATTTAGTCCTTTTGACTAAATTGAGTGCCCAAACGTCGAAATTTTCGAACAAAATTTTTATGAAATCATTTTGTGAAAACGTAGACCATAAAAATATAAGAAAAATAAATTTTTCCTCATCAGATTTGTGGTCCCGAAACCACTGTTTCGATAACCTTGAATTTAGGCCATTACATTGTGAAACTGAGTAAACAAGGAGACAGAGTTTGTGAAAATGTCAGCAATTTGATCACAGGCCGGGACTTCACCGACAACAAGCAAGCCTTCAACCACCTTTTCGTGGACAAGAAACAAATCAAGTTCAACATGTTTGAATTTGGAGTGTAAGACTGGACTGGCAGCAACTGCTACTGCACTAGAATTGTCACAATAGATAGCAGGCAAATTAGCAGAACGAATTTGTAATTCTGTTAGCAGATAAACTAACCATGTAACATCATTAGTGGCTGTAGCCAGACTTCGATATTCAGCTTTTGCTGTCGACTGAGAAACAACTTATTGCTTTTTGGAACACCACAAAATAGACGTATCACCAAAATATACACAATATCCTGTTGTAGACCGGCAATCATCAAAATCCAATCCCTAGTTGGCATTAGTATAACCGATGAGAGAAAGTCTGTCGGATGGACGAAAAATTAACCCATGATCAATAGTCCCACGTAAATATCGTAAGATTCTTTTTAAGGCCACCAAATGAACTATAGTAGGTGCATGCATTAACTGACACACACGATTCACAGCATAAGCAATATCAGGTTGAGTCAGGGCCACATATTGAAGTGCATCGGCAAGGCTTCGATATTTTGTAGGATCAGCAAGACAATCGCCCTCATCTTTAGAGAACGCAGACGAACAGACCATTGGTGTGTGGACACTTTTTGCAATAGTCAGGGAACTTCTGTCAAGTAGATCCCGGATGTATTTGCACTAGCATAAATGAAGACTTCTAGTGGAGGATTGAGTGACTTCAATGCCTAAAAAGTAATGAAGGTCTCCCATATCCTTCAAGGAAAACTTATTATGTAATTGCTAAACAAATCTATCTATACTGTCAGCCATACTCCCCGTAATAATAATATCATCCACATAAACCAGAACATAAATGACGGACTCGGTCCTTACTCGAACAAACATAGACGCATTAGATTTGGACATGATAAACCCGGTAGAAACAAAAAATCTTTTCATTTTATCAAACCAGGAGCGTGGAGCTTGACGCAACCCGTATAATACCTTCGTCAGACGACACACCAAGTGCTCACCAGTTGGACCAGACTGAACATAACCTAGAGGTTGTTGCATGAACACTTCATCGGTGATATCACCATTTAAAAAAGTATTGTTGACATCAACCTGATAAAGTTGCCAACCACGAGAGACAGTAATCGAGAGTATGGTTCGAATAGTAGCAGATTTGACCATGGACTAAACGTTTCTTTGAAATCACATCCGGGAACATGCGAACACCTTTTTGCTACCAACCAAGCCTTACGCCGAGCAATAGTCCTATCAGGATTTTTTTTTTTACTTTGAAGAGCCACTTACACCCTATCACCTTTCGTCCTTAAGGTAGAGAAACAAGTTCCCAAGTGGAATTAGCTATGAAAACATCAAATTCAGCTTGGACTACTAGTTGCCGCTCTAGACCAGCAAGTACTTCCTCAACTGTGCGAGGTTCATAGTCAACAGCTTCAACAGACAGAGCCTTATGTTTAAAAATCTTAGATTTAGACCTAGTAATCATAGTATGAGTATTTCCTAGCGGAACAGTAAGTGGAGCCGGACGAACTATGCTGGGAGTAGACGGACCACCTACATCTGTTGAGGTTGAAAGCCGAAACTCCTCATGAGCAGACCCTAATTCAGTCGATGAACCACCTAATGTAGACTGCATGGAACTACAGTGAGGAGGAGAATATGTCATACATGTGGGACTCTCGAATATTGCAACAGGGTGGGAGGCAGTAGACTGAACTAGAGGAACATATGTTGAGACACACGAACTAGGTTTAACACGGTCCATGTTAGATAAAAAAATAAGAACCGTTGTTCATCAAAACCAACATGACGAGAAACAATTATTTTACCATCTGGTGTAAGACAATGATAACCTTTATGTTGGGAACTATACCCCAAAAATGTACATGGCTAAAAATGAAAATCCAACTTGTGACCCACAAATGGTCGCAGATATGGGAAACAACAGCACCCAAATACCCTTAAATGATCATATGTAGGCTCACAACTATGAAGAACTTAGTAGGGAGACTGGCATTTCAGGACTGAGGTGGGTAGACGATTTATGAGATGAACAGCACTACAAAAGGCATAATCCCAATAATCCATGGGCAGATTGGCTTAGGCTAAAAGAGTAAGACTAGTCTCAACAATGTGTCTATGTTTTCGCTCAGCAACTTCGTTTACACCACCACATGACCGTGTCTTGGGCATGGCCGCACCATCGTTAGACACACGACTGTGTCTCACACACGACCAACCACACGGCCAGGCACATGCCTGTGTGGCGTTGACAGAATGCAATTTTGGCTTTCATCGAAGCTTGATTTTTCATGTATAGGGTACATACTTGGTACCATTTTGATACAAAACCATTCCCAAGACCACTAGCACCTAAAAATAGATTACCCAACACCATTTTAGTAATCAAATTACGAATCAACAACACAACCCAAAACAACGTACACACTTACCGTTTTCACGAATAGATACTATCATGATTGAAACCATTTGAGCTAAATTCACAGGTTCACTGTCTACTCCTACGCAATACGCACACAGAAAATCAACTTTCCCATTTCACACAGTTACGAAAATTCAACTAAAAAGAAGAGGAAACTAACCGATTACACTTACCCACACGAACGAAAAAAACAACGATTAACAAATTCCCCAAGAAAAGGTCAATGGATTGTTTGATCAGGAATAGAGAGTAAAGACGAAGCAAAAAGAAAGTGTAGAGAAAAGAGGAGAAGGGAAACTGGTGTTAGAAAGTTTGAGAGAGAGAGAAAAAGAATTAATTTCATCTAATTTGAAACACTCCCACTCCAACACAACTCCCATAACCCACTAACCACCAAATCCCCTAAAAATCATCCACTACCCTCATCCACTATCAGAATTTCAACTCCATCCAAATTTCACCACACAATCGATACACATAGATGCAAAAATTACATCTATCGCTTGCACAGGGATTCAAACACAAGATCTCTAACACACTGACTCCTTTACCACTCAAACCAGTAAGATCATACTAATATGGATTAACAAATAATTTTATATAAGCCCACTCAACAAGGGAAGGGCTTGGATCTAAAATAGCAAAGTTTTGCCAAAAGTGAGAACTGAACTTAAGACTTCTCACACTACCAGAACACTTAACCACTAAAACAAATACTCATTTGTGTCAAATATTTATGGAAACAGGAATACATTAATCAGGGCATTACATATTTTGTAAGTCTTGTAAGTAATACATGATATCACATATACTAACAAGTGGTGCTTATTTGGCTATTATGTTATATTTGTTGACAAAAGGAAGAATAGATAGTGAATATTTTTCATATGGGGAGGAGTAGAGTTGTTTATGAGTTGGGTTTGGTCCTAACAGGATTTTAGGTTCGATTGTTAGGTTTGGCCCGTAAAATGGGTCTAAATTTTTGTTTAAGTTCAATATGAATAAAAATGTTAAAATTTGAATCCGACCTAGGCCGTGTTAATTTTTTATATAATACATCAAATATACTAAAAATATTAAAATAAATGTTTCCCAACAAAATGAAAATAAATTAAAAAAAGTCTTTATACTTAAACAATATTAGGATAAGTGTAAATTAACAAGCAAATGTCTCTAAAATAGTAGCAAAATTAACAATAAAACAATTGTTATATAATATCCAAACATTAATAATAAAATAGTAGTAACATAATAGTGAATGATAGTAAACAGTGGAAAAAAGTGGGAAAACAACAACAAAACATGGAAAAACAATAGCGAAAACAACAAAGTTTTTTTTTATAATTGAAAATTCTGGTCGGGCCCAAGTAAAAAAAAATCATAGTCGAGACTTATTTTTTTTTTGCTCAAATCTATTTTTAAGCTTATATTTTTGCTCAAAATTATTTATTTTTCTGGTCAACCGATCCAACCCATGAACAACTCCAGAGTTATTATGATTATATGAATTGAATTAAATTATGATTTATTTGACTAAAAACCCTCCTAAAACTTCCATAAATAAATTGTTATTCTTATGGAAAGAAGAAACAATGAACCTATAAAAGCACATGCTGGATGGAACAAAACACAACAAAGTAATGAATTTATGGCAGAAAATATAACATGCTAAAGAGAACAAGGAAACATGTGAAATGATCTGTAAGCTGAAATGGAATTACTCCCACTTTAAATAATAAGTCAACCAATTTTTTTATCCCCTTTTCTTGGGGGGTTGTGATTTGGTTTCTAAATTAATTTATGATTAAAGTATTAAAATTTGGCAAAATTAACTTTCCAATCTCTCTTAATTTAGATTTGAGCAAATCAGTCCTTTTCAAAAAAAAAAAAATGGAATAATTTAATTTTTTGTCAATTTCAAAGTGAGCAGCTCAAGACAATTAATTCCAGTGTTAATGTTTTTCATAAATTTTACATAATTTTGATTTGTATAATAATAAAGTTAGCTCTCAGTGTTTATATATCTTGTGTAAAAGTTACAGATTAAATTTGTTAAATTAAGACCAAATAATTAACAGAATGTATAATCGAAATTGAGAGATATGAAAAAGATAATTTTACTTTAAAGTGTCTATTAATATTATACTATTTTAATTTCAATTTAATATAATATAAATAAAAAAATTAAAGTTAAAATATGTTATAGGTTTACGTAATCTTCATAAATTTAGAATTTAATCCATATATTTTTATTTTTAGGAATTCAGTCCCTCTATTTTTTAGATTTTAAATTTAAAATCCAATTGTTGACACAACAAATTTTTTTTTGTTAAATTTGTGGGTATGACATTTTGAAATAATAATAATAAAAACTCACTTGGTAGCAATGTAACTAAAATAATGGCATTGTAATGAACTTGAATTTAATAAAATAATTTTAACAGCGATGCCTGAATTTTGAAATCTATAAAGTAGAGAAATTGAATTCCTAACAATAAAAGTATAGAGACTAAATTTCAAATTTGTGAAGAGTACAAAGGCTTGTGGCATATTTTAACCAAATAAAGTTATATAATAAAATAGGCTAAAAGGGTCTTAAAAGCCCATGAACTTTTCCAAAAAAATCAATTAAGCCCCTACACTTTTTTGCACTCAATTGAGCCATTGAACATTAAAATTAACGACCATGTTCTTTTTCTAGGTATTTTCACTACGTTGCAAGCTAAGATTGTGTCTAATAGCGAAAATTGATTTTTTTTATATTTAATATCATTAAAAATAATAGAAAATTATAAAAATACATTAAAGTTAATAATTTCTATATTTTAAAAATTCATAATTTTAAGAAAATTTTTATATTTTTCATAATTGATCTAATTTTTTATTTTTAAATATTTTTAATTTTTTGTAAGTTTAATTATTTTTATAATTTTTTATCTTTATAAATTTCTATATTTTAATAATTTTTTGCACTTTGATATTTTTATATTTTTTAAAATTTTTAATAATTTTAAATATAAAATACCAATTTCACCATGTGGTACAATCCGAGAGTTTAAATAATTGTAATTTTAACATTCAAGAATGAAAAAAGAAATATAAGATAGGTTGAAGGAATTTGAAGAGTGTTTAGCAAATCAAAGATTAAAGAAGGGAGAAGGAAGGAAGAGAGGCGTGAAATGAGGGGTATTCCGGGGGGAAAGCGTGTGGGTTTGGACGTCGTATTTGATGCCGGAAAACAGGATCGACTTCACGTGTTCTTACAACATTTCATGCCTCCAACCTTTGACTCTCTTCACAATTCCATTTCGCTAGCTGTCTGCTTTGCTAGATTTCTGCTTTCATTAAAAAACCCCATTTCTCCTTGACTTGACTTCACACCTTTTTATTATTATACTTCCACTTCCCTACTATTCTAATATTTTATTTTTATATTATTCAATTAATTAAAGCTATTTTCATTTATATTTAATTATAAATGTATATTGTATTAATAAAACTAAAAATACCACACACTGATTTTTTTATATTACATTTTAAAAAAAAGTTTTTAAGCAGGGTCCAAGCCAACAAATTTATAGCTAAGAACTGAATTTAAATAGTGATTTTCTAGAGGGACCAAAACATAAATTTTATTATTTTATTAGTTATAAATTTATAAATTATAAGATGCTAAAATCTATTTTTCCTAAATTAAGGACAGTTAAGGCCCCTATCGGCACGGTGCCGCTCCTGCTTTTAATAATAATAATAATAATAATAATAATAATAATAATAATAATAATTTTGATTTTGGCTTTTTATATGACAATATGATCCCAAAGTCTATTGACCCTAATTTTTATCTCAATTGAACCAATCAAAGAGACACATTTGACAGTAGACTTCTTTAATTATTATATATATATATTCATTCCCTACTTGATGTGTGAACACTTAAATTCAATCATTCATCAATTATTTCATATAATTTTCCAAATAAAGGTGTTTGTGAGAATAATAAAAGTATAATGGGAAATTTAGTAATTTTTAAATTATTTTTTGACATGATATATAAGATAAATAGTATTATTTCAACATTAAGTATATGTGAACTGTCACATAAGTTGTCACGCTAATATTGCTAAAATACGTAAGGGAGAATATTTGGTGTGCTGTTGGTGAATAATAACATGACACATCATCATTAAATAAAACAAAAAAATAGTGAAGTACTTATAAATGAATACTAATAACTTTACTTAAACATAATTAATTATAAATAAATACTAAAATCTTGAAACCTAAACTCTAGACTTTAGACCCTTAAACCCAAGATTCTAAATATGATAGTTGTTAATATTTATTCATAATAGTTACGATTAATGTTTAATGTTCACAGCCCTAGATGTGGTCTGGGCTCAAGTCACGCTGGTCATGTTGATGGTTCAGACTTTGTCCTGTTATTGTAATTCACCAAAAAAAATATGTTTAAAAAATTATCGGTATTTATTTATAAGTCGTCCATATTTTTGTTTAATTAATGATGTTGTGTCAAATTATTATTCACTAATGGTGCATGAAGCTTATGCACTAACCGTGCATTAAATATTATCCCCAAAAATAATGTTTTAATCAATATTTTCGTTTAAAAAGAGGTGATTTAATTATTTTTGAAAGGTTAATATTCAAATTTAACTTAAAAGAAAAGAAAAGAAAAAAAAAATCAAATTAACAAAAGATGTAAAAATTGAGGGTTGAATTTATCATTATGCCAATAATATAAAATATAAAAACTTTGTTTTTACTGATACTTAAATATTTTCACCATTAACTTAAAAAAATATCCTAAATATTAAATATGAAAAATAATTTAATAATTAAACAGTAATTTGAATCACGTTAAGTCAAAACTAAAAATCCTATCTTATACAAAATGATATTACTAAGAGGGAAAGCCATCAACTCCGAAATGATTAATCTTCGTGACATAATATAGAAAAAAATAAAATGATATTATTTTTCGGAGTTTGTAATTTTGTTAAGAAACCCTAAAATTGGATGCTTAATTTGATGATTTTAAAAATAATATATTATATTTAGGGTCAATATTTGGTATATTGATGTATATATATATTTTAAAATTTTACAAGTAAATTTTTAAAATTACCAGGTGTCCCGTTTATTTTTATACTTATTTAAATTTTTTTTTGATATTTTATAGGATACTTAATATTATCGTAAGTCTAATTATGAAGTCTATAAACTTCACTAATAATATATAAAATATTTTCCTTATATTTAATAATTTATTTTGATACAAGTATTTAAAATTTATGATAAAAGAAATTAAGTGCAGTTATTATTAGGCTATTTAAAAAATTAGGACGGCTTAGATGCAGATCTTACTGTCAATTCAAAAGTACATTAATTAAGCTTAATCATTTTTCCTGATTTCATTGGTCAAACATTTAATGGCATATTAACAAGAATCTAATTCACTTATACCTACTTAACCCATTAAACAGACCCTTTTAACCCTATATATCTATATTTATATATACAATTTGCTGATTTTTATCGAAACCAAATTCTCTTATTAAGAGTGTAATATAATTTACCATTAAACATAACATTTATTGATAAATTATTTGTATATTCAACATTTATGTCCGATACATATTTAGAGATTAATGCAAATATATGATTTTTTTTAATAAAAAAATACAAATATTTAACATATACTTATATTCTATACTCAACTAGGTATTCAAATAACTCAACCTTTTTATTGTATATGTGAGTGTGACTTTTATATTTGAATAACATGGCTTCCTTCCCCTTAAATCATGGAGAAATCTACTATAAATATGCAGCTTAAAACACCTTCCCTTAGCTTACACTCTTTTGTGCAAACATTTCCCTTCCATTTGAAAAATAATGGCTTCTAACACTCTCAAGCTCATTGCCATGCTCTGCATTACTATTTCAGTCCTCTTATCTTTGTATCCTCACTCAACCTTCTCATTCGAAATGGAGGATTTCGACGATGAGGAGGAATACGTGCCTGATGAACCTGTCATCATCCCCAACCTTCGATCGAGAAGTCGGTTCTTAAAAACCTCACCCAAGAAAGATAAGATTAGGAAAGGTGCACATTGCGAGCCCGACCCTTATCACAACATATGCAATGGCCTTTCGGTGAACAATGGGACCGGCATATTGTATTGCTGCAAGACACACTGTCGTAATGTGCTCCGTGATTGGAACAACTGCGGTGAATGCGGCCACCGGTGCAAGTTCGGGGAACGTTGCTGCGGTGGGGTTTGTACGGATGTTGTTTACAATGTTAACCATTGTGGCAAGTGTGACAAGCAGTGTTCACCGGGAGTTCAGTGTGACTTTGGGTATTGTGGTTATGCTTAGATTTAAGTATTTATAATGATTTTTATCAAAATATATTGGCAAATTTACTTGGGGCTGTTTTGGTTATGAATAACACTTCGTTATCGATATATTTTTGTATAATGAGGGGAAGGATATATGTAGATTATACACATATATATTTATGTAAAAAATGAGTTTTATACGGTGGATCTTGAGCTTGTTGTAATTGCTTTTAGCCATTGTTTTTATATTATTCGAATTTTATATCCGATAGTTTCATTTTTGAGAAGTTTTCAAACAATTTTAAGTACTTAAAATTTTCTGTAAGGTTGCTATTGAGTCTTAACTCGACTGGTATAGATATTATTGTTAATATGAGAAAATGTGTGTTCGAATGTGCTAAAATGAAAGTTCAAGTAATAAGTCTCTATATTATGTATTGTTAGAGGATTTAGTTTTGGTTAAATTCTGTTATTAGTCTTTGTACTTTATGAAAGTTATGAATTTAGTCATTGTATTTTAATTTGATTAAGTTTAGTCACTCTACTTTTTGAATTAGTCAATTTTAGTCCCTATACTTTTCAAAATTTGAAATTTTAATCATGATCCAAACAATAGCAATTAAATCTGTTTGGTTAAATTCAATTACTAGTCTTATAATATGCGTTCAATTGTAGATTTAGCCCATATTCTCCAATCGGATCATTCTAAGTCTCTATATTTCTCGAATTTTGAAAGTTTAGTCTTGATACAAATGACAATCGTTAATTCATTAACATGATTTTAGTGAGTAATATGTGGAATAATAAGTTGACATGACATTACACATATGATAATATATTTACCACATCAGGTTTTGTAAATAACAAAACATAACTTAATGAATTTAATATGTATTGTTTGGTGAGGACTAAAATTTTAAAATTTAAAAAGTACAGAGACTAAAAATGACAAAAATATAGGTATTAAACCCATAATTTTTGTAAAATATAAGGACTAATAGAAAAATTTATCCTTTAGTTTTTTACTATAATTTGACCGTGTCTAATTTCTTTATTTTCGTGGATTGGGACATGGGCATTGTTGCCAATGTAGGAGGACATGAGTTTGAGTGCGCTGAAACGCATTATCCCCTATTTATAGGATGGGAAGTGGATAAAGGTAGTTAGGTATTATGCAAAAAAAAAAAAAAAAAACCCAAATACGATCAGAACCTATAATGAGATTGTTCAAAAAATTTTCTTTATTTTTCCAGGTACGTATTTTAACTATTGAGATATCTTTTTTATTGACTAATTTTTCTAAAACATATAATAAGGTGACATATACACTTAAGCTTTTTCTTGTATATTTAAAAAATTATTTTGTGCCGATTGAGTTTTAGTTCGGGTGACATTGATATTGTTGTCATTGTAAGAAGATATAGATTCGAATACACTCAAATTCATTTTTTCCTTCTATTTATGGGTGAAAGTCACATCACCTCATGTTTTAAAAAATAAATCATAAAATTAATAAAAAAAAGTTAATCTCAAAATTAAAAATAAACATTTTAAAAAGTAAAACAAGTACGTAATTGACAAAATTATAAAAAAGAATTCTTAAGATTTATAAATATCACTACGAGTCATTTGTAATGCTTATAGTATGATAATAGAGGGAATCTTTTCTCATTTAGGGTATTTTTGGATGGATGGTGCGTTTATTTACGGTTAGTGTAAAAATAATAATGGTGATGAGATTACACACTATAGCGTGAGACGAAATAAAAAGCTAAACTTACTGCACTGAAAATCAACGTTCATCCAAAATAACCCTTAACTAAATCTAATTCTAACGAAGTTGTAGCATTATTTGTTTTTGCTGGATATAGTCTCTCTATTATAATTTAATTTTTTTATTTTTTTTTGAAATGTATATCTTTAGTATTAGCGTTAATTTTGTTAATTAATTTAACATGATTCATTTTTTAAAATATATGATGATGTAATATATACTGTTTAGCATTTTTTTTGCACAATTGATTTTTTTTTTTGCGTATTTCAAAAACAAAAAAGAGAGTAAAATTAATGTGTATATGCCACATCACTACATTCTTTTAAAATACCACATATTGTTTGACAAAATTATTGAAAAAATTGGTTTTAAGACTCAAATTACACATTTTGAACTAACAATTACTATTTACCAAATTATACTAGAAATTGGGCGAAGCGAGAAATTTTTTAGTGGTACTAGATTATGTTATATATTTTTATCACATCTAAAATATAATTATACTATTATATTTTTAGGATGTATTAGAGAGTATGGCTTGAAAGTTTAAATATGAATACTATTAAGAAGTTCGTTTCTTAACCTTTCTTTAAAATATAAGTGTTTCATTATTTCTTCATTAAACGAGCTATACACTTCATTTGGGCAACTTTTGATCTTTTGATTATATTTTCTCTTGTCAAAAAGTTTAATGGGTATAACTTTTGATCTTTTGGGCAAATTGAGCATTGTAAAATTCTCTCCGCATCTTTTTTTTACACAATAGGTACCGTAGCTCTTATCTTTCGCATCCCCTTTGTTGATACCATCGCCTACCACAACACTTGTTTTCTAAGGTCTGCTCTAATCTTCCTATCTATTATCTCTCCACAACTTCTCATTTTGCTAGATTGTAACGTCTCTTTATCTTACCAAAAGAACCCTTTATAGGGCAAAGCTATAATTTACCTTATATTAACTTATAAATTTATAGATTTTGGGGTCTAAAATATAATTTTCTAATTTAACTTGAAAAGCTAAATTTACAAAAAAAAAAAAATTGTATATTACAAAGCCTTTTCTATAGAATTTAACAAAAGGGAAAAAAAAGTCACATCACTTTTCTAAATATTTGGACTGAATTTGAATGTTGAAGTCACCATTAATAGGAAGATTTTATTTAAATACCAATTTAGTCCAACCATAACTATTAAAAATGAATGAAAATATTTGTGATTATATAAAAAAGACATCCACACTAATCTTCCACAAACAATGAAAAATAATAAACAAAAACAAGGCCCATTAGTCAACACATTAGATTCTAAGTGAAGCATGAAGGGTGTAAATGAGATGTCAATATTCACAAACCACTTAAAATCAGTTTGAAAAAAACTTGAATTCAACTCGATTATTATTTAGTTGAGCTCAAGCTTGAGACATTCATGTTATAAGAGCAAATAGAAATTAAGCTATTGTCATGATTTGTATAGAGTAGTGATTAAAGCTCTTGTTACGCATTTATTTTTAACATAGGTTCAAATTGTGTTACCCCATTCTACCTAAAATTGTATAAAAAATAGCTTGAAAATCTAATTTTTTTTCTAATTTATATTTTTAATTAATATTATAAGAATTAATCTTCAACCCAAATTAAGATATAAACAATCGAGGTTGAGGTTGAAAATGAGGAAAAATATCTCATTATTCACTACAAAAATGGACCTAATTTAATTTCTTTTAGTATCCGACACTTAAACTTAGTATCCTAATAACATAACTTGCAATTTTTATTAAAGACTTTTGTATTTGAAGAACATGGCTTCCTTTCCCTAAAATTATGGGGTAATCTATTATAAAGATGCAGCTTAAATTGAACACGTACCCTCTCCACTTTCCCTTATGTCGAAACCACTTTTTGAAAACAAAAGATTAGTTGTCGACTTAAAAAGAAAATGAAAATTGGAGTCGCCACCGATCTTTTATTGAGGTGTGATCAGATCACCTTAAAAATAATTTTGGTCTACAAGTTTCAGAAAAACGAGTTCGGGAGTCATTTACGTTCGAGGAAGGATTAGCGCCCTCGTAACGCCCAAAATTGGTACCGAATTGATTATTTAATGTCTTAAAGTCGAATGTCAAAAATTCGAAAAGATTAAAAAGTGATTCCCCTTTAAAAAAATCTTTATTGAAATTTATTATTTTGAAAACTAAAAATTTCAGTTTTCTTGCTTCAATGAAGAAATCGAAACCCCGTAAGTTGGGGCACGACTCCTTGAAATTTCAAAGACGACACATGATTTACCTTTATTTAAAAACCTTGTCTCGAGATAACAGAATGCTATATCCAATAAGTTAGGACACAACATTTTGAATCTTCGAGATAAGCTTTAATTTGAAATCTTTGCTTTAATTGAAAAACGAATACTCGGTGACTTAAATTCAACGAGGAAGATTGAAGCCCAGTAAGTTAGGGCGCAATCTTCTCGAGAATGTTGGATACCGAGTCTTATTTTGGAAAACCTTGAATGAAAAATGTAAGGTGATTAAATGACAATATGCAACGCGAAAGGATAATTTGTAAATAAATTATACATTAATCAAATGAATGGTAGATAAATACAAGCACGTAATACACATAGCAACAATAATCTCATGTAAATACCCACATTGGCTAATAAGAGGAAGCTAATTAAAATCAAGCAATTTTACATAAACACTAACGAAATATACAAATTTAAACATAATTTAAGAAATAAATATAATATATAAATTAAAATATTAAAATAAATTTAAATAAATTAACAATATTGAAATAAGTTGAAATAAATTAAAGATGTTAAAATATTTGAAAGAAATACATAATAATACGAAATTAACAATAGATTATGTATGTATGTATGTACAATGAAAATAATTTAATATGAAATATGTATACATATATAATATTATTATATAACAGTATTATGTAAAAAAATGTAATGAATGAATTTAGAGAAAATATATTGTAGAATAAAATAGATTCAAATAATATTAATAATAGTATATTATAAAAAGGCAAATACATGCATATAGGATTTTAAAAGTAACTCAAAACAATAATAAAAATAAAGTAATGGAGCAAAAGTCCTTGTTTAAAGTAAATCTAGCATAATTGAGTGGAGTTGCATGCAATCCTAGAAGTAGGATGACATAAATTTACTGGATTAGAGTCAAATCTAATAGGGGAATCCATAGATCGAGTTAATGCAACGATAAAGGTTTTAATTAGAAAGAGATTTAAATTAATCAACCTAGAGTTAGTTGTTCTTACTCTCGAAAGAGATATTAACATAATTTAGGGATTTCTACAGATCAAGATACAAGCGAATAAATTGTTTAATTCAGGTTCATAATAATAGGTGAAATCTAGGTGGATTCTTTCCTAGGTATTGTCTCTCTTATTGGTTAATATTCGATTATTTCGTTGATTCATTCTTTGTTGCGTTCTTAGTTAAATTAGTTTAGTAATTTTTAGATTAAAACATATCACTCCAATTTATCGGCTAAAAAATAAGAAAACGGTAATTACTAATACTTTTAGTCTTTGTAGATACGATATTTTTACTCATCGTAGCTATACTATTGTTTGATACCGTAAAAATATACTATATGTTTAGATTGAACCGTTTGTCTTTAAGGCGAAATTGGTTGTTACTAGGTGCACATAGTTTAGATGAAATTACCACTTCAAAGAGTTGCACACCTCTTTAGATGTTTCTAAAATCATAGAATTTGGCTCAAATTTCTCTTCACTATAATAGAGTATTAAGGTTAATGTACACACAAATTTCAGGTCGAAATAAGACCTAAAAAATTGAGAGCAACCTTTTTGAGAATTATTTAGAATTTCTTCTACTTCTTTTATTTATTTACAGATTTCTTGGGATTTTGTAGATAACTTCTAGTCATTAAAATCTTCTCTTCAGTGAACTTATGCACTTCGTAAAGTTGTGCTTAATAATTTATTTGAAAAATTCTTCCTATACAAATGCTGTCTCAAGATTTAATCATGTATATAATATTTTTAAATGTGAAATTTTGATTTACTTTTGAATCACAATTTTACGTGCACATTGAACTTGATTATATTGAAAGTTTTTGACGTCATCCTTTGTTCAATATGAATTGCCATGATGACAGGAACATTGTATTGAAAAACCCCCAACTAATTTAGCAAGCTCATGGTTTTGTGCTTCCAACTTGAATTAAGCCCATCCCACTCAATTTGACTTTCTTTGGATAGTAGCTTTATTTGTTAATTAATTAAGAATTAAGCTTTATTCACTTAAAGTCTGTGTAGGAGTTATAGCCCCATGAGATTTGTCAACCCAACCATTATACAAATTTAGCATACTTGGGTCATTGAAATGCACCAATTCAATGCCGCGTACTTCTAGGTAAAATCTATTCTTAGGGCAAGAATTTATTAATGGTCCCTAGCCACACACCCAGTATCCATGCATTATAAATTGCTATCTTCCAAATGTTACCATGTCCTCACATGCAATCTTTGACACTTTGACATGCATTATTTTGCATGCGTTTCATGCGATTTCGCTTTTTTGTTTAACATCCAAATAACTTATGCATCAAAAAGTTGGATATAAGATATTCGATATTTCAAAATTAGAATATCAAGATATTTCATATATCTGTTGTGGAACATCAAAAGTTAAGCATCAAGACATCCCATATGTTAGTTTGGAGCATCGAGATATTTCATATATCTATTTGTTTATGGTTGATTTAGTTTTTCTATTATAATTTGATTGTTTTTAAGTTTTATTTTTCGAAAGGTGTATATTCAATATTTTGACCAATATTTTCTTTAGCTCCAGAGGCGAATTCAGGAGGGCTAGTAGGGGTCCGGCCCCCTTAAAATCAAAAATTATTGTTTTGGCCTTTTAAAAAATTTTAAAATTTTAAAATAGTAAAAGTAAATTTACATTTTGACCCTCCCTAAAATTATTAAATTTAATTTAATTTTTAAAAAATTTTAAAGATAATAAACTATTAAAAATTAAAATTTCATTTCGACCCCCAAATTTTTTTTGGCTTCCCTCATGTTTAGTTCCATTAAAAAAAAATCTAATGTGACTTACCTTTTATAACGCATGATGATACAACATATAACTTTTTTAAGGTATTTGTCAAACTATACGGAAATATCAAAATGTATATATGCCTCACTACAAGCAAGGGTGAATTTGTAAATTTTCATTTAAACCTTTTAAGGTTTCTTAAAATTTTATTTTAGGGTAAATTCAAGAACAGTCACCCAACTATTCAGTTCATTCTATTTTTGTCATCTCACTATTAATTTTTTTGTTTTAGTCACTTAACTTTTCAAAATTAAATATTTTAGCCACTCTTTCGTTAGATGCTTAATGAAAGTCTAACATGGGTTTTATTTTATTGGCCTCTTAAAAAAAATTAGCCCTACGGTGTTTACAAGATTTATCATTTTAATCCTAATTATAAAAATTTTAAAAAAGTAAAAAAAGTAGATATAAATTTTAAATATTTCAAAAACAAAATATAACAATATTTTAAAGAAATTTGTACCCAAAACGAATTTCAACAGTATTTTCCACTTTGTTCTTTCTTTCATTCAATTGACGAAGTTGAAAATATCAAGTGTCATGTCTTGAAATGCTATTTTTGTAGCAAAGAGTAAGGTTATCGAAGTTGGTGTCATTAATCCAATCATTTTTTTGGGTTTATAAATTTGTTAATTTTGAGCTTTTTGATTAGGCATTTGAGCAAACAATATGACAAAAGAAAAAGGGACTAAATTAAAAGATATTGAATCAAAAAAAATATCTTTAATTTATGGGTTTTTCATGTGCTTGATTAATGAGAAAATGAGCATGGTTGATGAGAAAAAGCAAATATAAATTTTAAAAAGTAAATATAAAAATATTTTTGAGATTGTTTAAATATATTTTATAATTTTTAGAATTGGGACTAAAATGAAATTTTTTTAAACATTCAGGTCTAGACTTGTTGAAAATTTTAGATTTAGGATCAAATTTGAAATAATTTGTAAATACTGGAGGGCTAAATTTGTTATTAGGCTAATAAGAAAACCCATATTAGGCTTTCATTAAACGACACGAGTGACTAAAATATTTAATTTAGAAAAGTTGAGTGACTAAATAAAAAAAATTAATAGTCGGGTGACCAAAATAGAATAAACTAAATAGTTAGTAGACTATTTTTGTACTTTACCCATTATTTTAACCTTATAGTTAATTTCTAAAAATATGATAATTTGTGTCTAGCTTCTCATTATAAGAATTCAACCCCAACCCGAGTATAAACACTTACTATTTTTATCAAAGACTTTTGTAATTGAAGAACATGGCTTCCTTTCCCTAAATTTATGGGGTAATCTAGTATAAATATACAGCTTAAATTAAACACCCTCTCCACCTTCCCTTAGCTTATACTCTTTTGTGCAAATATTCCCTTCCATTTGATAAACAATGGCTTCTAACACTCTCAACCTCATTGCCATCCTCTCCCTTACTATCTCAATCCTCTTATCTTTGTATCCTCAACCAGCCTTCTCATTCCAAATGGAAGATTTCGACGGCGAGGAAGAATATGTGCTCGATCATCCTGTCATTACGCCTAACCTTCGATCGAGAAGCCGGTTCTTAAAGACCTCACCGACGAAAGATAAGATCAGGAAAGGTGCTGATTGTGATCCTCACCCTTCTCTAAACATATGCAAGGGTATTTCTGCAAACAACGGGACTAGTCTACTGTATTGCTGTAAGACTCATTGTCGTAACGTGCTTAGTGATCAGAACAACTGCGGAAAATGTGGCAACCGGTGCAAGTTCGAGCAACGTTGCTGCGGTGGAGTTTGTACTAATGTTGCTAACAATGTCAACCACTGTGGCAAGTGTGGCAATCAGTGCTCGTATGGAGTTCAGTGTGATAATGGATTTTGTGGTTATGCTTAGGTCTAAGTATTATAATGGTTTTTATCAAAATATATTTGCCAATCGAAAATGCTTTGTCTAGGGGCCGTTTTGATTATGAATAACACTTCGTTATCTACATGTATTTTTATATAATGGGGGGAGAATATATATAGATTATACACATATTTTATGGTGCTGTAATTGATTTTAGTCATGGTTTTTATATATGGTATACGATATTTTCTTTTAAATTTTAAGTAGACATATCCTCTATTTATGTGTTAAATTTGTTGTTGTGATAATTTAAAATTATAAAAAAATACTCACTCGGTATTCATGTAATAAAATGACATTGTAATGGACTTAAATTTAATAAAAAAATTAATTAGCAATTCTTAAAATTCACATCAACGTCTTAATCGAAATAAAGTATTTAGGCTACCTAATGGCATTATAAGAGGTTTTTTCTTTGGACTAAATAATAGAGTAAATAACTGAATATTAAAATATACTTTAAGTCTCTACATTTTTTGCATATTTAAAATTTAGTCTTCATGCTTTTATTTTTAAAAATTCAATCTCTCTATTTTTTGAATTTAAAAATTCTGATCCAATTGTTAACACCATTAAAAAAAAGACATTACAATGGCTTGAATTTAATAAATAATTTTAATAGCGTTGACAACTATTAAGTGTTACATGAACATTTTAATCAAATTAAAGAATTTGAGTTGATCAATGAGATATTGTAAAAATTGAGGTACCAAATTATGTCAAAAGTTGAAGTATAAAGATTAAATCTTAAATTTGAGTGTATTATAAAGATCAAAATTGAAATTTAACCATTATTATAATCTTAATTTTGAGAATAGGATAGGGGCTAAACTTGAAAAATGACCATTTTCCTATATAATGCAGAGGTAGAGAGAGAGAGAGAGAGAGAGAGAGAAACAGAGAGAGAGAGAGAGAGAGAGCAAAACTGGAAGCTCCGTGTCAGTCTTTAAGACTATTAAGGTATTCAAATTAGATATAATTGTGAAACGTTTTAATCGAAAAGTTACTAATATTAACTATTTGGGCTAATTAACAAAAATATAAAATATTTGGGCTAAATTTGCAAGGCATATGCATATGCATATACATATACATTTACATATATAAGTTTTTATTATTTTTAGTAAATATTAGTTTTCTCATTTCTGGTATATTTATAATAATTTATAACAATTAACTTAAATTAAAAATATTTTTTATAAAAATATCAATAGGACATATGGTAAAATCTTAGTCTTGCTTTTGGAGTTAAAATATTCCACCCTATGTTCCAAATAATTACCCTTTTTAAATAAAATGACGAATATGTTATTTTAGGTCAAATTATGATTATGGCCTCTTTACTATGTTTAAATTTAAAATTTAGTATCTATTCTTTAAGTTGATAAAATTTGGTTCCACTACATAATATCATTAGTTAGCCGAAAATTTAAAATAATTGACACCTTTAATTATTCCGGACAAAATGTTGAGGATAATTTTTTTCTTAAAAATACCTATTTCAACTTCATGTAAATAATTGAACAAAAAAAAAAAAACACTCCATGTGAATAAATATATATAGTGCTGGAAAGATGCTTTTAAGAGAAATTCATGTAATCATTTTAATTGATATAGCTAGGGATGTTAATTACTTGGGTAACTAATGCCATTATAAAAGTAGATGATCGAATTCTGTCAAATAAAAATATAAAGACTAAATCTCAAAAGTGAGCATAATAAAGGGATCGGAACTACAATTTTATCACTATCTTATAATGACTAAAAAACAGTCATGTCATTAGTTAGTCCAAATAATTATCGCCCTTAATATTTTAGGTAGCTTATGTGAATTTTTGTAACAACACTTATTCCAATTTATTATGCTAAATTTTTTTAATAGAATAATATTTAAAAATAGATTAAAAAAGTTAATCTTAATTATTTTGGACTATGTAATGTTACTGTAAAAGTAGAGAATCAAATTATGTCAAATTAAAATATAAAGATTAAATCTTAAATGTGAGCATAACAGAAGACCAAAATTAAAAATTTACCATTACAATTATAATGACAAAAATAAAGATAAATGGACCCTACCTTTTATATAGAATTATATAGATAGGTATATAGATTTAGTCTTTGAAATGAAATGCACCAAGTCATGGCTGGTACATGTATTTCGTGCGCCTCCTATTAGCAACACACAGTATCCATGAAAATCGTCGTCTTTTTGGGCGTCCTTCATGAACGAAAATCATAAGAATGAACCAAAAATATTACCATGCATTATGCGGTATAAATTGCTCTCTTCTTCTTCTTCTTCTTCTTCTTCCAAATGTAAGCATGGTCTCATATGCATACTTGATTAAACCATGTATACCCGCCTAGCACTTCGCCACCTTGACTTTTGACATGCATTACAATGCATAAAATCGATTTTCTTTATTTTAAATTTTTTTATGAATTTTTAATAATTTTTAAATATATATAAAGAAAATAATACTTTTTATTTTTTTTATTGCATGACTATTTTTAATGGATTATCCTTTTTTTCAATAAACTTAACAATTTGACTAACTATTGAATTAACAAAAGTACTAGCATGGAAAAAAAATAATTTAGATAGTACTTATGATTAGAAAAATGTTTAGGCACCAAAAGTGGAAAATGAGATAGTTTAGGTATCAATTTACTAGTTAAGACTCTTTTTAGAAATAGACTTATCCATTTGGCTAACAGTTTGACTAACGAAAATACCGATTTGAAAAAAGAGTAATTTATTTAGGTATCAAAATGTAAAAAGGGTATAACTTAGGTAACAATTCAAGGTTAAACTTTGTTTCCAATGCAAGTTCAAATTTGGTGCGTTACGAAATTCGAAACTTGTCAACTTTTTCCCCTCGTGGTGCGTCTTTTATTAAGGTAGCCTAATGCTTTTGTTTGCATGTGTGACTTGTGACAATGTTTGAGACGATTTCCCTACCTTGCGAGCCTCCGTTTATTGCGTAACTACATAGCACATGCATCTTGTTTCAGTATAGGAAATATCCCATATATCAGAAGTAGAATTTTAATATATGTCATATTTTAGATTTGGATCACCGAGATAACTTATTTATTTGTTGTGGAGAATCAAAAAGAAGCATCAAGACGTTTCATATATTAGTTTGGAGCATCATATCTATTTAGGGGTGACTAGAACTCGACTTGAATTGACAAGTTGATTTCTCGTTCAAATGTCGAGTTAATTTAATTTAGTTTTCAATTTTCCTAATCAACTTAAATAAGTAAATTGGGTTTTTGAGTTCAAGTTGAGTTGAAATTTATAATTTGATTAACTCGAATAATTAGTATAAAAAATTGTTGTAATTGCCCAATAAGTTGTTGTCAATTTCGTATAGCTGGATTACTTTGGTTTTCTCTCTTTTCTTTCTTCTTTTTAAGAGTTTTGAAGTATTATGGTCTCAAATTTATTTGCGATAACGTGGAATTTGGTCATTTTGTCAATAAGTTCTTAATTTGGCCTTTTAAAAAGAACTCAAACATATTTAGTCAATTTGACTTGACTCGACTTGAATTTCATTTCAACTGACTTGATTCGGAAAAATTCAAATAAGCTAGGATGATAAATTAGAGAGCGAGAGAGAGAGAGAGAGAGAGAGAGAGAGATGCATGGGTGTTTGGATCTAGTGCCCTTACTGTAGTATTTTCATCTATATGTATTTTTCGAACAAATTGATTTAATAGAATATTCATCAATTTCATTAATATCTTCAATATCTTGTCCTCAACGATTTTTGTACGTAAAGCAAAATCAAAATAAACACCGACTCATTGATTACCTAACATTTAATTGATACTAAGCAATATTACGTGGTCGGGTCATAATACAAAAATAAACATTATTTTTATTCTACTAGTACAACCAGGATTTTTCCATCTCTTCCTATAAATAGATGGCATTGGTAGGGGTTTAATCACACACACAAACACACACACACACACACACACACACACACACACACACACACACACACACACACACACACACACACACACACACACACAAGTTTAACATAAGTTTTCAATATTGTTATTCTGGCATAGAGTAGTGGTAATTTATTTTTTATTTGTCGTAAGTTGATATGTCAAATTAGGCTCCCCATTTAACAAGCTTGCTTTCGAGCAATTTAGAGGTCTTTATTGTATTTTTAGTTAGTTTTAGTTCTTTGCACTAATAAGTGAATTAGTGTGCATTTTATGCTATTTTGAGAACCGAGATGGCCAGTTGGCATCTAGGGCATCGGACAAGGTTGGTGAGTGATGCAGAGAGTCCATGGTGACCCGAGCAAAGAGAGGAAATCACCGAGAAGGGGGTATCGTGATGTTAAAGCATGGAAGTCATGATACCCCTAACAGTGTTGAAAACAAGGAAGATTGAGTCACCAATTGTTATATCGCGGTACCCAAAACTTTCCAAGGACCCCCATTTCAAGACTGTTGTGGATATCACGATACCAGGCTCTAGGTATCGTGATATCACTGTCCATACTAGGCTCTGGGTCGTGATATCACTATCGAAGGGAGACAAAAATTGACCACAAGGGTAGTCATTGTCCAACATGTCCCTCAATCAAAATTAGTGTGACGCCCCAAAATTAGTATTTATTAGTATATTTTTTTTATCAAATTTAGTTGTTATATTTTTTTATCAAATTTAGTTGATATAAGTTTATTTTTATCGTTTTTTAAGTGAAAAGTCTAGATTTATTGTAACAAAGGAACATTAAAAAGTTTATATAATGTTAGTAAATGAGAATTAACAAAAGTACTAGCATGGAAAAAAATAGTTTAGATACTACTCATGATTAGAAAAATGTTTAGGCACCAAAAGTGGAAAATGAGATAGTTTAGGTATCAATTTACTAGTTAAGACTCTTTTTAGAAATAGACTTATCCATTTGGCTAACAGTTTGACTAACGAAAATACCGATTTGAAAAAAAAGTAATTTATTTAGGTATCAAAATGTAAAAAGGGTATAACTTAGGTAACAATTTAAGGTTAAACTTTGTTTCCAATGCAAGTTCAAATTTGGTGCATTACGAAATTCGAAACTTGTCAACTTTTTCCCCTCGTGGTGCGTCTTTTATTAAGGTAGCCTAATGCTTTTGTTTGCATGTGTGACTTGTGACAATGTTTGAGACGATTTCCCTACCTTGCGAGCCTCCGTTTATTGCGTAACTACATATAGCACATGCATCTTGTTTGAGTATAGGAAATATCCCATATATCAGAAGTAGAATTTTAATATATGTCATATTTTAGATTTGGATCACCGAGATAACTTATTTATTTGTTGTGGAGAATCAAAAAGAAGCATCAAGATGTTTCATATATTAGTTTGGAGCATCATATCTATTTAGGGGTGACTAGAACTCGACTTGAATTGACAAGTTGATTTCTCGTTCAAATGTCGAGTTAATTGAATTTAGTTTTCAATTTTTCTAAGTATTTAGACTGAATTTGAATGTTGAAGTCAACATTATTAGGAAGGTTTTATTTAAATACCAATTCAGTTCAACCATAACTATTAAAAATGAATGAAAATATTTGTGATTATATAAAAAAGACATCCACACTAATCTTCCACAAACAATGAAAAATAATAAACAAAAACAAGGCCCATTAGTCAACACATTAGATTCTAAGTGAAGCATGAAGGGTGTAAATGAGATATCAATATTCACAAACCACTTAAAATCAGTTTGAAAAAAACTTGAATTCAACTTGATTATTATTTAGTTGAGCTCAGGCTTGAGAAATTCATGTTATAAGAGCAAATAGAAATTAATCTATTGTCATGATTTGTATAGAGTAGTGATTAAAGCTCTTGTTACGCATTTATTTTTAACATAGGTTCAAATTGTGTTACCCCATTCTACCTAAAATTGTATAAAAAATAGCTTGAAAATCTAATTTTTTTCTAATTTATATTTTTAATTAATATTATAAGAATTAATCTTCAACCCGAATTAAGATATAAACAATCGAGGTTGAGGTTGAAAATGAGGAAAAATATCTCATTATTCACTACAAAAATGGACCTAATTTAATTTCTTTTAGTATCCGACACTTAAACTTAGTATCCTATTAACATAACTTGCAATTTTTATTAAAGACTTTTGTATTTGAAGAACATGGCTTCCTTTCCCTAAAATTATGGGGTAATCTATTATAAAGATGCAGGTTAAATTGAACACGTACCCTCTCCACTTTCCCTTATGTCAAAAACCACTTTTTGAAAACAAAAGATTAGTTGTCGACTTAAAAAGAAAATGAAAACTGGAGTCGCCACCGATCTTTTATTGAGGTGTGATCGGATCACCTTCAAAATAATTTTGGTCTACAAGTTTCAGAAAAACGAGTTCGGGAGTCATTTACGTTCGAGGAAGGATTAGAGCCCTCGTAACGCCCAAAATTGGTACCGAATTGATTATTTAATGTCTTAAAGTCGAATGTCAAAAATTCGAAAAGATTAAAAAGTGATTCCCCTTTAAAAAAATCTTTATTGAAATTTATTATTTTGAAAACTAAAAATTTCAGTTTTCTTGCTTCAATGAAGAAATCGAAACCCCGTAAGTTGGGGCACGACTCCTTGAAATTTCAAAGACGACACATGAGTTTACCTTTATTTAAAAACCTCGTCTCGAGATAACAGAATGCTATATCCAATAAGTTAGGACACAACATTTTGAATCTTCGAGATAAGCTTTAATTTGAAATCTTTGCTTTAATTGAAAAACGAATACTCGGTGACTTAAATTCAACGAGGAAGATTGAAGCCCAGTAAGTTAGGGCGGAATCTTCTCGAGAATCTTGGATACCGAGTCTTATTTTGGAAAACCTTGAATGAAAAATGTAAGGTGATTAAATGACAATATGCAACGCGAAAGGATAATTTGTAAATAAATTATACATTAATCAAATGAATGGTAGATAAATACAAGCAAGTAATACACATAGCAACAATAATCTCATGTAAATACCCACATTGGCTAATAAGAGGAAGCTAATTAAAATCAAGGAATTTTACATAAACACTAACGAAATATACAAATTTAAACATAATTTAAGAAATAAATATAATATATAAATTAAAATATTAAAATAAATTTAAATAAATTAACAATATTGAAATAAGTTGAAATAAATTAAAGATGTTAAAATATTTGAAAGAAATAAAATATCTACATAATAATACGAAATTAACAATAGATTATGTATGTATGTATGTACAATGAAAATAATTTAATATGAAATATGTATACATATATAATATTATTATATAACAGTATTACGTAAAAAATATGTAATGAATGAATTTAGAGAAAATATATTGTAGAATAAAATAGATTCAAATAATATTAATATACTTTGTATATTTATAAACTTTGATAAAAATCAAAATAAAATAATAATGATAAATTACTTGTAAATGACACCCTTGTTGAGAAGATAACATTGTTTCCTAGTATTGAACCTTTTGTTTTAAGGCAAAGTAGCTCATCACTTTGTGTGCACAATTTTAATGGAATTGCGTCTGAGGACTTCAATACCACATCAAAGAGTTGCATACTTCTTTAGAAGTCTACGAAGTTATGAAATTTGGCTCAATTTTCTCTCCATTAAATGAAGTTATAAGCTTAGTTTTGCAATAATGGAATTAAGAGGGAAGATGTTTTTTTTTTTAAGTTGCTGTATCTAAAAAAAAAAAAGAATATGATTGGATATATATAGGTAAAGGTTTAAAGGAAATGTGACTAATAAATACTTACATTGATTAACATTCAATGCTTTATGTCGAAACCGTTTTTTTGAAAAATAAAAAATTTAGGTTGTCGACATTAAAAAATGAAAATTCGGGAGTCGCCACCAATCTTTTATTGAGGTGTGATTGGATCACCTAAAATGATTTTGGTCTACGAATTTTAGAAAAAAAGGGGTCCGGGAGTCAATTACGTACGAGGAAGGATTAGGACCCTCGTAACGCCCAAAATTGGTACCTAATTAATTAATTAATGTCTTAAGGTTGAAAATTTTAAAAATATAATCTTTAAAAACTTAAAACGTTACGTATTAAGACCCTTCTCAATTCAGAGAAGCAAAAATGCCACACCCAATGCGTTAGGGCACAACATTCTAATTTCCTCCAAAATGAATTAGGTCAGAATACTCGTATAATGAAAAAAACATTAAAAGAATATCCATTTATCCAAGATTTAAGAAATCGCGGCCCAATACGTTAGGGCACAATTCCTTTAAAATCCCAAATTCGGAATATTTCCTTTATTGTTTTTAAAAAAAAATCTTCATTTCGAGAAATCAATGCGTCACATCCAATACGTTAGGACACAACGTGTTGAATTCCCAATAATGAGCTCTTATTTTTTTTATTAAAGAGAAATGCTCGATTGTTAGATTTAACGAAGAAAATCGGAACCCAATATGTTAGGGCTCAATTCCCTTGAAAATCCTAAATACGAACATTATCTCAATTTTAAAAAAAAATTTCTATTTTTAAATTTGAGTAAAAAAATGATGTAACGTTATTTTATACGTGCAAATGCTATAATAATAATAACAACAATAATAAATACATCAATGACAAAATAATATAAACAAATGAATAAAAAAAAAGTAATCCATGACATGAAAAATATTAAATGTAAAGGCAAGATAATAATAAAAATATGCAAACATAAATTAATAAGCGAATAAAAAATATATCTGTACACATAAAAAAATGCATAAGTTTTAAACAAATAATATTAAAACTAATTGAATAAATTAAACATGCGTATATAAAATATAAGTATAAAAAAACATAAATATATGCTTAAAAATATACATACATAAAAAATAATAATAATTGCATATGAGAATTATAAAATAGAAATCAGAAGAATATAATTGCATTATCAAAAATATTGATTTTTAAAGAAAGTATGAAAATGGACTAAATTGGATCGCCAGTAAAGATCTGGGGTAAATTTGCAAATAAATAAAGTCTGGAGGACTTAATTGAACGTTCAAATTATATAGAGGGGCTGGAAGGGCAATTTTCCCTTCTCCTCTAAAACAGCATCGTTCAAAAGGATTAAATTGGAGTTTAAAATAAATTAAAGAACGAATTTAAAAACAAAAAAAACCCTAATTGAAAATACATTAAAAGGCGGAAGGGCCAAAAATACAATTTGCCCCTCCGCATGAAAAACACGCGGATCCCTGGGTCTGGGTCGGGTCGACGCGCGGACCCTCTCCTCAATACGATGCCGTTTTCAATCGGCTATTTAAACCAAAGTTTTAAAAAAAAATTCATTTCTCCGTTCTTTCAAAAAAAACAAGAATTCCTTCAAAAAAAAGCTCTCAACCTCCGGCACTGGCCTCCGACTCTGACGCTGGCACCACCGTCTGCGGTGGCCGGAGAAAGAAAACAAATCCCCCTTTAGGCCTTCTCGACCTCCTTTGCCCAGATTTGAGCTTAAATCCCATAAAACACCAACAAAAGTGCCCCAAAAGCACTGAAACCTTTCGGCTTCCAGTCGTCTTTCATCGGAGACGACACCCTCAGCCATCCACGGTGATCTAGGGCTCAAAACAGAGGTTGTATCTCTCTTTTCCTTATTTATTAACAGTATATAAACAAATAATAAATAAATAAATAACAGAATATAAAACAACCTTAGATTTTCGTTGTATCTCTGTTTGTGCTGTAAAAACGTGTTTTTATTCTTGATTTCCAATCCCCTTTTACAGTGTGTTCAATGGCCTCTTATAGCCGTATGAAATAAATCTAAAAAAGAAAGAAATCTGTTCTTGATTTGATTTACAAATATTTTTGATTCCCTTTCCATTTTCGTTTTTTCTTGCTATGCAGGTGAATCCATGAAGATTCGGCCAAGATTTGAGTTGCGGCGCCGTTGAAGATTAGAAACCCTAGGGTTTCTGGCGATTTTGGGCCACCGCACATTGGGCCTGTGTTTTATTTTGGTTTGGGCCCCATTTTGTTGTAATTGGGCAGTTTCATTTGGGCCCATTTATAATTTGTACCCAGGGCAAAAAATCGGGTATTACAGCTGCCCCTCTTTGCTCGTTGTCGTGTAACGGGAACAGAGCAAAGACTTTAAAACGCTCAATTTTTGCCCGGTCTTGCTGGATCTTGGTACTCTTCTTCTTCAAGTAGCATCATTCCTTCCTGCTGCATCTTCAGAGGTATAGGAACTAGTGCTTCAATCTGCTCCACCACGATATCTAGGGGATAGAATTTGTACCCTATAACTTTTCAAATGAACGAAATTTGCTATCTTAGTCTACTCCACTGCAACTTCAGGGAGATAAGACCAGATGCGATCTACTCTCTGCAACTTCAAAGAGATAAGATCTGTGTTTTTAATCTGCTCACTGCAACTTCAGGGAGATAGGATTATTGGTTTAATCTACTCCACTGCAACTTTAGGGAGATAAGATTTGCCATCTTTAGCCTGCCTCATTGCAACTTCAGGAGGATAAGACTTGCTTATATAGCCTGCTCCACTGCAACTTCAGGGAGATAGGATTATCGGCTTTAATCTGCTCCACTGCAACTTCAGGGAGATAAGACCAGATACGATCTACTCTTTGCAACTTCAAAGAGATAAGATCTGTGTTTTTAATCCGCTCGCTGCAACTTCAGGGAGATAGGATTATTGGCTTTAATCTACTCCACTGCAACTTCAGGGAGATAAGATTCGCCATCTTTAGTCTGCCTCACTGCAACTTCAGGAGGATAAGACTTGCTTACATAGTCTGCTCCACTATAACCTCAGAGAGATATGACTAGATGCGATCTGCTCTCTGCAACTTCAGAGAGGTAAGATCTGAGGTTTTAATCCGCTCCAGTGCAACTTCAGGGAGATAAGATTATCGACTTTAATCTGCTCTACTGCTACTTCAGGGAGACAAGATTTGCCATCTTCAGTTTGCTCCACTGCACTTCAGGGAGATAAAACTCAATTTGTTATCTTCACTGATCTGCTCTCTGGGGAACATGACCTGTATAGTGAACCTAATTATGCCTAATGATTAGGATGGCATAGAAATGCATCAAGCGCTCCTAACTAGACATGTGTGAATGACATTTGAATGAATGCAGAATGTCATTTTTCAAGAATTATCATTTTTTGAAGTTTATTAAGGTTTTGTCGCTGATGCCTTTTGCTTGGCTGTTCTCTTCGAAAAACACTCAATCAAGTTGCCCCCCATTGTGCGCTTCAAAGCTCAAAACTTCTTAGACACAGAATTTGTACTATATTTCTTCCACCGTGACCCTAGAGTAGGAAAATTTGACTCTTCTCAGTCTTCTCCTATCGTAATTCAAGGATACAGATTATGAAATTTGTCTACACCACTCTCTCAGGGTGTCTTATCAAATGCTTATGCCTAAATGAGGAACTTTCTTTCCATAGGGAACTTCTTCCTACCCCATAGAGACTTCTTGCTGTCTCATTCACTATTTGGACAACCAAATCCGAAAAAGCAGTCTTAATTTAGACTTTTTCCTTCTTAGGCTCTTTATCTTTTGAACTCAGGGTGTTTTAAACAATAGTCCTGTTTCAGGTTACTAAAATATTTAGAAACTCCCAGAGTAATATACCAAACTTCTTTTGTGAAAGTTTATTAGTCCATCAATCATTATTCTAATGCGACATGCTTGCGCAAAGATTAAAAATACTGAGTAAGAGATGAATTAATACAGGAATTTATTGATAGCAAGTGTCTTGAAAAGAGAAAGTATTCAAGAAAAGCAAAGAATAAAATATTTACAAGAACCAACAAGCTTGGTACAAATAATATGCTTTGGATATCGCCGCTTGAACTTCTCCGTGCAAGCCAAGAACCATTTTAAATTTAACATGTGTTTAGAGGATCCACAGTACTCTGTCGATGCATCAAGACGTCGTATATCCTTGTTGACTTAAGTGAAGCAAGATCATCATATGCCCCAATCTGACCATGTTTGAGCCGCCCTTTTTGGGTTTTCAACTCAAACCCCCTTTGGTCTCAAGGTGCCCTTTTCAGGTTTTTACCTTGGCCTCTCCTTTTTTTTTTTGGAAATCAGAGCGCCCTTTGCGGGTTTTCACTTTGATTCCTCTCTTCCTTCAAGTGAAATATTTCTTAATCGAGTCTGAATTTACAGGATTCGGAAGATTTTTGCCATCCATTTCACTCAAAATCAAAGCGCCTCCAGAAAAAGCCTTTTTCACAACATAAGGTCCTTCCCAGTTTGGCATCCATTTCCCTCTGAAATCCTTTTGTAAAGGGAGGATTTTTTTCAAAACCAATTCCCCTTCATGAAATTCTCTGGGACAAACCTTCTTATTATAAGCTTGTATCATTCGCTTCTGATACATTTGGCCATGACGAATGGCTTTTAATCTTTTCTCTTCAATCAGGTTCAGTTGATCATACCGAGATTGGATCCATTCGGCTTCATCCAGTTTTAACTCAGCCAATACCCAGAGAGAAGGAATTTCAACCTCAATGGGTAACACTGCCTCCATTCCATAAACCAACGAAAAAGGTGTTGCCCCAGTAGAAGTCCTGATAGATGTTCGGTAAGCAAGAAGAGCGAAGGGTAACTTCTCATGCCAATCTTTGTAAGTTTCAGCCATTTTCGCCACGATTTTCTTGATATTTTTGTTCGCCGCTTCCACTGCACCATTCATTTTTGGGCGATATGGTGATGAATTATGTGTCTAATGTTGAACTAATCGCAGACTTCCGCTATTGTACTATTATTCAGATTCAGCGCATTGTCCGATATGATTCTTTCAGGAATTCCATATCTACATATGATCTCTTTCTTTAAAAACTTACTGACTGCTGACTTCGTGACATTAGCATATGAGGCTGCCTCTACCCACTTAGTGAAGTAGTCAATAACCACAAAAATGAAACGATATCCATTAGAAGCCTTCGGTGATATTGGCCCAATGACGTCCATACCCTACATGGAGAAAGGCTATGGAGAAGTCATAACATGAAGTGGAGAAGGAGGCGCGTGTATTTTATCCCCATAAATTTGGCATTTATGGCATTTCTTGGCATGATTGACGCAATCTCCTTCCATGGTGGACCAGTAATACCCGAATCTCATAATCTGTCTAGCCATGGTGAATCCATTAGCATGCGTTCCACAAACACCCTCATGTACTTCTTCTAAAATTTCCTTAGCCTCTATAGCGTCCACTTATCTCAACAGTACTCGATCCTTTCCCCTTTTGTATAGGATCTTCCCATCCAAGACATAGTCAATAGCTAGTCTCCTCAATGTCCTCTTATCATTCTCCGTTGCCTGATCAGGATATTCGATTCTTCACATATAGCAATATATCTTGGTACCAAGGACTATCATCCTTTTCCACTTCTTCAATGCTGTAACAGTGGGCTGGGATCTCATAAATACTAATTTGAATGGGCTTCATGTCATCTAATTGATTCACTTTATTCATGGAAGCTAAAGTAGCAAGAGCATCTGCCATTTGATTTTCTTCTCGTGGGAGATAACAAAAGGTAATGTTGTCAAACTCTCCGATCAATCCCAAAACCAATCTCCGGTAATGGATCAATTTAGGATCTCTCGTCTCCCATTCCCCTCTTAGCTGGTATATTACCAATGCTGAGTCTCCGTACACCTCTAATGTCTTGATTTTCCGCTCTATGGCTGCCCGTATACCCATGATGCAAGCTTCATACTCAGCCATGTTATTAGTGCAATCAAAGTCTAATTTACTGGTGAAAGGATGATAATCTCCATTCGGAGACACTAGGACTGCCCCAATCCCATTGCCTAATGCATTCGATGCTCCGTCAAAGTTTAATCTCCAAGAATGATTCTCTTGGGGATCCTCTTCAGCATTTGCCACATACATTAAATCTTCATTCGGGAAATCAAAGTCTAAAGGCTCATAATCTTCCAGAGCCCTGCTAGCCAAGAAATCTGCTATCGCACTTCCCTTGATGGCCTTCTGACTTACGTATACGATATCAAACTCTGAGAGCAAGATTTGCCATCTAGCCATTCTTCCATTCAATGCTGTTGACTCCATCATATACTTTAAAGGGTCTAATTTTGAAATTAGCCAAGTCGTATGATAGAGTAAGTATTGCCTCAACCTCTTGGTTGTCCAAATCAAGGCGCAACACAATTTTTCAATAGGCGAATATCTCATCTCACAATCAGTGAATTTCTTGCTGAGATAGTAAATCGCCTTTTCCTTCTTTCTAGTCGCATCATGTTGACCCAGCACACATCCCATGGAGTTGTTAAACACCGTTAAATACAAAATCAAGGGTCTATCTGGGCTGGGTGGTGACAGAATTGGGGTATTGGATAAGTATTGCTTTATCTTTTCAAAGGCTTTCTGACATTCTTCATTCCAGACATCAGGATTATGTTTCTTCAAAAGGTAAAATATGGGATCGCATTTCTCGGTCAACTGTGAAATGAACCGAGCAATGTAATTCAGTATTCCTAAGAAACCTTGAACTTCTTTCTGGGTACGTGGTGGCGATAAATCCTGGATTGCCTTGACTTTGTCTGGATCAATCTCGATTCCTTTTTCACTGACTACGAAGCCCAACAATTTTCCTGACCTGGCTCTGAAAGTGCACTTTGTCGGATTAAGCTTGAGCTGAAACTTCCTTAATCTTAAGAACGGTCTTCTCAGGACCTGCACATGTTCCTCCTCTGTTCTGGATTTGGCAGTCATATCATCAACATACACCTCGATTTCTTTGTGCATCATGTCATGGGACAAGGCTACCATGGCTCTCTGATATGTTTCTCCCGCGTTCTTTAATCCAAATGGCATCACCTTATAGCAAAACATTCCCCATAAAGTAATGAACGTAGTCTTTCCCATATCTTCTGGATGCATCTTTATCTGATTATATCCTGAGAACCTATCCATAAAAGAAAACAACGAAAATCCTGCCGTATTATCCACCAGAGTATCAACATGTGGCAATGAGAAGTTGTCCTTTGGGCTTGCTTTGTTCAAATCCTGTAATCGACGTACATTCGTACTTTTCCATCTTTTTTAGGGACTGGGACGATATTGGCTACCCACTCGGAATATTTGAGCTCCTGTAAAAAATCAGCATCAAACTGTTTCTTAACCTCCTCTTTTATTTTGAGCACAATATCAGACCTCATTCTTCTGAGCTTCTGTTGTACTAGTTTGCAATCCTCTTTTATGGGTAAGCGATGCACTACAATGTCAGCACTCAATCCAGGCATATCCTGGTATGACCATACGAAGAGATCTTTGAATTCATAGAGTAATTCAATGAGGTCTCGTCTTGTCTTTGCGAGAATTTCAGTCCCAATTTTCACCTCTTTCCCTTCTTCCAAGCTCACAACTTCTACTGACTCTTTGTGAGGTAGGATTTGCTTTTCCTCTTGTTCCACCATCCTCAACAAATCCAAAGATAAACCACCCTCTTCATCACCTTCAAAGTCACGCGATCCCTCTAAACACACATTTCGTTTAAAAGGGCATTCTGAGCTCGTAGCAGTGTCATTCACGTCATTGATACACAGAGACCTATTATGGTTACAAAAGAATGTATGAATTTGTGTACAATTATTTATGTAATGAAATAATATATTTAGGCGTATGGGAAGAATGAAAGAATATTTACTCGAAACAATTGCAAAGATATATTTTATTAAAATAATGATTTTTAAACATAAGCCTATTTCACAAAAGAATTCTTGTTATTTCTAGGCTAAAACAACAAGTTTGTTCTGAATATTACTCTGAGACAGTTCTAAAGACTTTAGGTATTTCTTCCGTAGTCCAATTGTCTAGAACACTCCCAGGTTCATAAGGACGAATGTCTAGCCAACTTCTCTTTTCATTCCCAAGCTCATGAATGGCATTAATGTGCATATTTCCCAATGTCTCCTTGATGCTTTCCTCAACTGATTTCTTTCTTTCCTGATGAATAATTCCTCCAGATACGAAAGTTTTGGATATGTGGGGAATTATCATTGGCTACCACTTAGCTTCCTCCCCATTTAAACGTGCCCTTCTTCTTTCCTGCCTTTTCTCTATCTCCTTCCTTCTCTGTCCTCTTCTGGCTTGTATCCTAAGCCAAAATTATCCTGCTTTTCTTTCAGCACTGGAACCTTAATTCTCCCTTGAAGATATCTCCCTAGCCCTCTTCCGGGTAAAGCTCCTTTTCCCACCAACAACTGTAAACCCATCTCTGTAGTTTTGGATAATTTTAGCACCAAAATTTTGCTCCCTTCAGGAACAAATGTCGCATTTACAAACTCCAAAGATCGAAATGAGCACTCTATTGACTCGTCATTGGTTTCTACGTATGGTGTCTCATTGGATACAGCTGCTATTATATCCTCTTCGACTTTTATTGTCACTAGCCGACCGTCTGACACTATCTTCAACATCTGATGTAATGATAACGGTACTGCCCTTGCCGAATGTATCCATGGCCTTCCTAATAAACAATTATAGGAAGGTTTGATGTCTATCACAATAAAATCTACCTCATAGACTGTTGGGTCAATCAGTAGGGGTATCTCAATTCTTCCCATGACCTTCCTTTTGTACCGTCGAGCGTCCTTACTACATTTTGACACGTTTTCATGTGCGAACTGTCTATGGGTAGCCTGTTAAGTGTGAATAATGGCAGTACGTTCAAAGCTGATCCATTGTCAATCAATACTCTTGGCAAAATATGCCCCTTGCATCGTGCAGTAATATGCAAAGCTTTGGTAGATCCCATGCCCCCAGGAGGTATTTCATCATCGTTGAAAAATATGAAATTATCAGCACTAATATTATTGACCAACCGATCTAGCTTACTGACAGAAATATCCTTGGACACATAGGTCTCATTTAGCATCTTCATCAACGCATTTCGATGTACTTCTGAATTCAAGAGTAAGGACAGTACAGATATGCGGGCTGGTTGTTGATGCAACTGCTCAACGACATTATACTCACTATGCTTTAAAAATTTGAGGAATTCCACAGCTTCTTCCTCCTTCACTAGCTCAGCTATTTTCCTTTTTTGCTCCCCTATTATGGCCTCTTTCATAGACTCCGGATTGGCCCTCACACACTGGCTCTTTGCAATCTCTTTTCCTGGGACAGTTGTATTGCACTCGTAGCTCCATGGAACCTTCTTGCTGTCTTGGTAAGGAAAGGTTGCAGGTTTCTTTATTATGATCCATGGCATTGCTGGTGTTCTCACCTTATCCTTCTTGGGTCGCGAGATGATGACCACAGGCTGCACTACTCTTGGAACCTTCGAAGACTCTGATGTGCAAATGCTCCCCTCCTCCTTAACTTTTTCATAAAATTCTATCTCCTTGTTATCCATCAGGTCTTGAACCAAGGCTCTGAATTCTGCACATTCCTGGATTTTATGTCCCTCTTCGTGATGAAACTCACAGTAATTTTCCACCCTTTCAAAGCTTCTTTCCGAACTCGGGATGATCAATCCCCTTTTTACCATATTTTTCCAAACCCACCTCAAAGGAATTTTCACCTCTGATATGTCTTCCTTGATATTTCTACCCATGCTCCCACCTATCATGTTCACTCCGTTATGATCAGGTAACAGATTTTCTGTATTGGGTGAATCATTCAATTTTACCATGCCCAAGCTTATAAGTCTTTCCACCACCTTTTTGAACGCCGTACAATGTTTGGGGTATGGAGGCTACAGTGGTTTCAAATGGAAAGGGGCAACCACGTGTGCATTGAATAGATTCTGATATAGCTCCCTATACGTCATTGGAATTGGCGTAAATTGAATTTTCTCTGTATTTTGTCTTGTATCAGATCTCTGCTTTGATGATCCTTGCTAGTTAATAGCCACTTTTCCCGGCTGATTCACTGTAACTGTCTTCGAATATGAACTTGTGTTAATGACTTCGTTCTCTTTCTTCTTCGAGGCTGCCCTTCTGCTATTTTCTCCAGCATCTATTTTCCCACTTCTGATAGCATTTTCTATCATCTTGCCATTCATAACTATGTCAGAAAAACTTTTAGTAGTGCTTCCTAACATATGTGTAATAAATGGTGCCTTCAATGTGTTGACGAAAAGCATCGTCATCTCTCTTTCTAAAAGAGATGGCTGAACTTGGACAGCAACCTCCCTCCATCTCTGTGCGTACTACCTGAAACTTTCACCAGGCTTCTTCTACATGTTCTGCAGAGTAATTCTATCAAGTACCATGTCAGTTACATAGCTGTACTGTTTTAAGAATGCCTGTGCTAGATCTCTCCATGAATTAATCTGGGTACGGCTCAATTGATTGTGCCATTTGGATACAGCCCTGTGAGGCTATCCTGGAAGCAATGTATTAGCAACTGGTCATTATTAACATATCCAGTCATCCTCCTGAAGAACATAGTAATATGGGCTTCGGGGCTACTAGTCCCGTTGTCTTCTCGAACTCTGGCATTTTGAACTTGTGAGGAAGTACCAACCCTGGAACCAAGCTCAATTCTCTAGCATCTATTCCATAGTAGCTCTCAGTACCTTCCATCGCTCTAAGTTTTTCCTCCAGCCATTTATACTTTTCCTCGAGCTGTTTCGGCAATTCACCATTCATTTTCTCGATTGTCTTGTCAAAGTCAGGGATAACAGGATTAGCAAGATTGTCTCCAGGGTTAGAGCCTAATCTAGCTTGAAAGTTTATTGATGTTTCAGTACCGTCTTGGGGCTTGATAGTGACGGAGGATTTGCGCAGATATATCCCCGCTTGTTGAGAAGTAAGTCCTGAGGAATAAACAGGTCCCTCGTTGTCTCCTTCTTTAGTATTGAGCACCGAGCCCTTCCCTTTGTCAACTCCTCCAGTCAATAACTGAGTCAACTTAGCTATCATACTCCCCTTAGATTCCATTATTTCATCGATTATCTTTTGTTGAATCTTCTTAAGTTGCTCATTCATTTGCTCTTGCATTTCCTTCTGGAACTGTTCTAGCCTTTGGTCCACGTCTCTAGTTTTCGATTGAGTACCGTAGCAGTGTTTGGTGGGTTGATTGGTTTCCAGATTAACTGAGGAATGATTTGAATTAATTAGAATCATTTAATGTTTTTTAAATGCATATGAAGTAATGCAATGCATGAATCCAAAAAAAAAAAAGTCAATTTTGATTCAATTCCATATAAGAAAACCTTACTAGAAAGTAAATTTCTTTACATAAAGCGAATTACAAGTAAGGCTTTGCCCTAGTACCCAAAACTCTAATCTTCCTAAGTAACAAAGCTAATTCTTGGCCCCGATCCTATTCTAATTTATACTTCATATTCAGCGTGTCAGCATGTACTGCTAAAGTCTGTATATGATCAGCTACTTCTCGAATTTGGACCACAGCTTCCTCGATAAGATGATCTCTACTTATATGATCAGCTACTTCTCGAATTTGGACCACAGCTTCCTCGATAAGATGATCTCTACTTCTAACTTGACTCTGAAAGTGGTGAAGCTGTTCATTATTACGACTTTTGTTTGCTTTCAAGTGCTTGATCTGAATCTCACAATTTTGCAGCACCATTTCTAGCTCTTTGATTCTTTTCTTCATTTCGTCAATCTTGCTCAAGCTTGCTTTCAACTCTATCGCAGAGTTTCGGCTTTGATACTGATGAAGAGATCTTTCCAATACAATCACCCTATCCTTTAACTCGCCCTTTTCCTTCTGACTTTCTGACAAACTCTTTTCTAAAGCCTCATTTCGCCTTTGCATCTCTTGAAATCTCTGTTCCCATTTATCGGCCTTGTCCTTTTCTTCTTGGATTTCTGGTCGCCACTGTTCTGACGTCTTCCCCAACCCAGCAGTTCTTATTGACAAATGCAACTTTTTATAATCTGTCTTTAGACTGCCCAGTTCCTCATCAGCTTTGTTTTTCTCTTTCTTCAACCTCTCATTCTCAAGCTTCTGAACGTCTATGTCCAATCTCAAGTTCATCTTTTCTGCCTCCATTTGCTCTATCCTTTTCTCCAAATTCGAGTTCTTCCTCTCAAAATCTTGTCTTACAATTTCCAATTCCGAAGGGATGACTCACAAATGCTCTTCTATTGACTGGCCGTCCTCATGATTTAACTTAGGTGTGTTATCATTAATCTTCCTAGCCCACCATCCATAATACTCAGGAGTTGTCATCGGCCCCACAGCTAACCTCTTCATTCGGCGAGTCTGTTTCCGCGCATTGGACATTTCTTGAATCTTCTTTCTATAACCATCATCTTTGTATGAAAATTCACAATTAGCTATCCCTTGGGCTGCAGGTATAAACTGCCTTGACCTATATTGCCTTAACACCAATAATGGGGCATATCCGACAGCTCCCCAAATACCCAATAAAGGTACCCAATCGAAATTACCACACCTATATAAGATCTCATCTGGAAGTAACCAAGGAGCTCTCCACTCGACGTCTTCCTCTTGAAGATTTTGAAGAATTGCCATCCATTTTTCTTCGAAATGTCATCCCTCCTCGGCGTAGCAACTATCTCTTTTAGTGGTGAATAATTTTCAGGGAAGACCCGATACGAAACTTTATCCATCTTCCAAAAGTGACTGTGAAACCATACAAGTAGAAGCTGCGCACATCCGATAAATCTACCCTCACCCGTCTTTCGACATGCACTCAATGACCTGAAGGTTTCTGCCAAGATTGCCGGAATCAGTTTAACCTTCTTATCAAGCCGATCAAATAAATCGGTGACTACTTCGTCCACATGCCCCAAGGCTTTAGGGAAGACAACCAAGCTGTATATACTTAAAGCGAAGATATCTAACCTCTTTCTTACGTCTGGGTGGGTGAGAATTGCATCCTTCAAGCTCCTCCAAGAAATGCACTTGTTGTCCCCTTTTTGCTTAACTCGTGCAGCGACCCACTGCTCACTCATCCCCGTTATACCTATCAACTTCTTTGAGAAGGTTGGCACATTTACCGCTTTCGAGTAAACTCTATCCACTTGAAACTTTGAACATTGGAGTAAAGTCACATATTCCTCTATCGTAGGTACCAAATCGACATTCCCAAACATGAAGCAACTGTAAGCAGGATTCCAAAACTGGGCGAGGGCTCGAAACAAATGTTTGTCTACCTTCACATCAAGCAAATAAGGCAAGTCTCCATAATTGTCGTAAAATAACTGCCTAACCTCATTATTCCACTGATCCCAAATTTTTTTCAACTCCTGCAAATTGTTTTGAGCTACACTGATGCGAGTAAAATCCCATAATTCTGATACATACCCATCGGCCAGGCTATCACCCTTTTCTTGCTGCATTGTTTCAGACCAAGTTCGGACAGCTGCATTGTCCTCCACTTTATCAAGAAACCCTTTTTCCATGTTAAGCTTTCTATCTAGCAACCGAATTTGAACTGACGCCTTTTATCATAAAATGAAATGCCATGTCATGCAAACAAAATAAAACACAAGAGTCAGTATCCAATACAAGCATACAATCAAGGAAGAGTAAAATGTCTATTAGGACATCTACTAGGGTTTAGTGTAGTTCTACCTAAGGCAAGCTTCTAAGGCTCATTATATGTAGTTTGGCTCCAAAGTAAAGGTACCCGAACCAGTAGATTCCTTAATCCTCACCCATTATAGGCTCATATAGATCAAGTTCGGTTCAAGGGGACACATTTTCCCTATGACTATACGGAGGTGAAAATCTCACGAAGGTATAGGTACCGATGTATCCCGAAAGCGATCCACTATCCTATACGGAGGTGAAAACCTCACGAAGGCATAGCTTCTCACTCCCACTTAAAAGGGTAAAAATGTTCAACTCATGAAATGTAAACAATATTTAAACAAGAAGATAATGAATGCAAAAGGATGTCATGAGTTTTTTTAAAAATATTTTCTCAACCATAAGACAAAAATTAATCAACTTTGTGGCTCGACTCTCTTATTTTTTTTAAAAATTCCCCAGCAAAGTCGCCAAGTTGTCGAAACCGTTTTTTTGAAAAATAAAAAATTTAGGTTGTCGACTTTAAAAAATAAAAATTCGGGAGTCGCCACCAATCTTTTATTGAGGTGTGATTGGATCACCTAAAATGATTTTGGTCTACGAATTTTAGAAAAAAACGGGTCCGGGAGTCAATTACGTACGAGGAAGGATTAGCACCCTCGTAACGCCCAAAATTGGTACCTAATTAATTAATTAATTAATGTCTTAAGGTTGAAAATTTTAAAAATATAATCTTTAAAAACTTAAAACGTTACGTATTAAGACCCTTCTCAATTCAGAGAAGCAAAAATGCCACACCCAATGCGTTAGGGCACAACATTCTAATTTCGTCCAAAATGAATTAGGTCAGAATACTCGTATAATGAAAAAAACATTGAAAGAATATCCATTTATCCAAGATTTAAGAAATCGCGGCCCAATACGTTAGGGCACAATTCCTTTAAAATCCCAAACTCGGAATATTTCCTTTATTGTTTTTTAAAAAAATCTTCATTTCGAGAAATCAATGCGTCACATCCAATACGTTAGGACACAACGTGTTGAATTCCCAATAATGAGCTCTTATTTTTTTGATTAAAGACAAATGCTCGATTGTTAGATTTAACGAAGAAAATCGGAACCCAATACGTTAGGGCTCAATTCCCTTGAAAATCCTAAATACGAACATTATCTCAATTTTAAAAAAAATTCTATTTTTAAATTTGAGTAAAAAAAATGATGTAACGTTATTTTATACGTACAAATGCTATAATAATAACAACAATAATAAATACATCAATGACAAAATAATATAAACAAATGAATAAAAAAAACAGTAATCCATGACATGCAAAATATTAAATGTAAAGGTAAGATAATAATAAAAATATGCAAACATAAATTAATAAGCGAATAAAAAATATATCTGTACACATAAAAAAAATACATAAGTTTTAAACAAATAATATTAAAACTAATTGAATAAATTAAACATGCGTATATAAAATATAAGTATAAAAAAACATAAATATATGCTTAAAAATATACATACATAAAAAATAATAATAATTGCATATGAGAATTATAAAATAGAAATCAGAAGAATATAATTGCATTATCAAAAATATTGATTTTTAAAGAAAGTATGAAAATGGACTAAATTGGATCGCCAGTAAAGATCTGGGGTAAATTCGTAAATAAATAAAGTCTGGAGGACTTAATTGAACGTTCGAATTACATAGAGGGGCTGGAAGGGCAATTTTCCCTTCTCCTCTAAAACGGCGTCGTTCAAAAGGATTAAATTGGAATTTAAAATAAATTAAAGAACGAATTTAAAAACAAAAAAACCTAATTGAAAATACATTAAAAGGCGGAGGGGCCAAAAATGCAATTTGCCCTTCCGCATGAAAAACACACGGATCCCTAGGTCTGGGTCGGGTCGACGCGCGGACCCTCTCCTCAATACGATGCCGTTTTCGATCGGCTATTTAAACCAAAGTTTTAAAAAAAAATTCATTTCTCCGTTCTTTCAAAAAAAAGAATTCCTTCAAAAAAAAGCTCTCAACATCCGACACCGGCCTTCGATTGGTCGGTCATCGGCCCTTCGTCGGCCACCGCGCAGGCTGCCAATCTCCGGCGCCGGCACCACCGTCTGCAGTGGCCGGAGAAAGAAAAAAAAATCCCCCTTTAGGCCTTCTCGACCTCCTTTGCCCAGATCTGAGCTTAAATCCCACAAAACACCAACAAAAGTGCCCTAAAAGCACTGAAACCTTTCGGCTTCCGATCGTCTTTCATCGGAGACGACACCCTCAGCCGTCCACGGTGATCTACGGCTCAAAACAGAGGTTGTATCTCTCTTTTCCTTTTTTAACAGTATATAAACAAATAATAAATAAATAAATAACAGAATATAAAACAACCTTAGATTTTCGTTGTATCTCTGTTTGTGCTGTAAAAAAACGTGTTTTTATTCTTGATTTCCAATCCCCTTTTACAGTGTGTTCAATGGCCTCTTATAGCCGTATGAAATAAATCTAAAAAAGAAAGAAATCTGTTCTTGATTTGATTTACAAATATTTTTGATTCCCTTTCCATTTTCGTTTTTTCTTGCTATGCAGGTGAATCCATGGAGATTCAGCCAAGATTTGAGTTGCGGCGCTGTTGAAGATTAGAAACCCTAGGGTTTCTGGCGATTTTGGTCCACCGCTTGGGCCTGTGTTTTATTTTGGTTTGGGCCCCATTCTGTTGTAATTGGGCAGTTTCATTTGGGCCCATTTATAATTTGTACCCGGGGCAAAAAATCAGGTATTACACTTTATAATGGTTTAATGTAAGTTAATAAACGCTTACATTAAGAGGGGCTTTTTCTTAAAAGAATGAATAACCAAAGAAAATGAACATACATAATGACATTTATTAATGTATAGATCACAGTTAATGCATTTGTTCTTCTGCTAGAAGACTATCGATCAAACTAGGATTACATTGTAAAAATATTTTATTTAAAAAAATCCGGGCACATAGCTCAAATTACAAGACAAACTTATCTAAGTTTGAATTTTTTTCCCATCAAAAGGTTCTAGGAGAACAATTTCTTATTCATTTGCAGATTGTTTTAAAACATGTTGATTTCCATAAGACATGTTTTGTGAAACCAACTTCCCAACAATGTTTCACTAGAATGAAAATTGTTTAACTAGTACGAAGACTTGAAGAATAGTAGAGAGAAAATTGACTTGGAAGAAGATTAAATTAGAAGGGGCAGTTTTTGGCTTTGAACCTTCCTTAGTGAAGTAGCGGTGGACGTACTCGTCTAATTATTTGAAACGAACATAGGAGGGATTAGTAAACCATTAAGAAAGCATGAATGAGTTATATTGTAAAAGTTAGTATTCTCTTGTTATTATTTGAGTATTTGTTTATTTTCACGTCTTCTTGGAGTTGTAAGTCTTCAAGTTCACTAAGTTTGATGATCCACGTTATTAGGAGTTTTTCATCTAGGACTTTTGTAAAGGTTAAAGTTCGATCATTGACTATTTTAATATAAGTTACCCAAGGGTTCCATAGGGTTTATTTTATTTTATTTAGTAAAAATTAGCATGTAGGAGAATTTATGTCTTGGCATGGGAAGCTTTAGTGGCGAAGTTATTTGGAAAGCCTATATGGTAAATTTTGTAACACCTAAGTGCGAGATGTTAGTCTGCCTTTGTGGCGAGATCTGGATATGTCTTTGAGGCATTTTCTGAAAGAGTTCTCGACAATTTACCTAATGGGTGATCTCCCCATAGTAACCCGCTAGGATAGAGAGCTTGGCATATTTGTGATTATAGGTGGTGTAAGTGCTTGCCAAACCTAGAAGTTCTCACATAATGTATCGAGGTCATCTAGGATTCTATTGGATGATCTAAAATATTGCATTGATCGAAATTAGTTTGTTGTCTGGATCGACTTCAAGATACGATGTGACTGGAATTCTGTCAACTGCTAGAGCCAATATAAGAATCTGCCAAGAGTAGTATTCACACGTAATAAGTTGATGTACACACAAATTTCAGGTCGAAATAAGACCTAAAAAATTGAGAGCAACCTTTTTGAGAATTATTTAGAATTTCTTCTAATTCTTTTATTTATTTACAGATTTCTTGGGATTTTGTAGATAACTTCTAGTCATTAAAATCTTCTCTTCAGTGAACTTATGCACTTCGTCAAGTTGTGCTTAATAATTTATTTGAAAAATTCTTCGTACACAAATGCTGTCTCAAGATTTAATCATGTATATAATATTTTTAAATGTGAAATTTTGATTTGCTTTTGAATCACAATTTTATGTGCCACATTGAACTTGATTAAATTGAAAGTTTTTGACGTCATCCTTTGTTCAATATGAATTGCCATGATGACAGGAACATTGTATTGAAAAACCCCCAACTAATTTAGCAAGCTCATGGTTCTGTACTTCAACTTGAATTAAGCCCATCCCACTCAATTTGACTTTCTTTGGATAGTAGCTTTATTTGTTAATTAATTAAGAATTAAGCTTTATTCACTTAAAGTCCGTGTAGGAGTTATAGCCCCCTGAGATTTGTCAACCCAACCATTATACAAATTTAGCATACTTGGGTCATTGAAATGCACCAATTCAAAGCCGCGTACTTCTAGGTAAAATCTATTCTTAGGGCAAGAATTTATTAATGGTCCCTAGCCAATCAGTGCTCGTATGGAGTTCAGTGTGATAATGGATTTTGTGGTTATGCTTAGGTCTAAGTATTATAATGGTTTTTATCAAAATATATTTGCCAATCGAAAATGCTTTGTCTAGGGGCCGTTTTGATTATGAATAACACTTCGTTATCTACATGTATTTTTATATAATGGGGGGAGAATATATATAGATTATACACATATTTTATGGTGCTGTAATTGATTTTAGTCATGGTTTTTATATATGTTATACGATATTTTCTTTTAAATTTTAAGTAGACATATCCTCTATTTATGTGTTAAATTTGTTGTTGTGATAATTTAAAATTATAAAAAAAATACTCACTCAGTATTCATGTAATAAAATGACATTGTAATGGACTTAAATTTAATAAAAAAACTAATTAGCAATTCTTAAAATTCACATCAACGTCTTAATCGAAATAAAGTATTTAGACTACCTAATGGCATTATAAGAGGTTTTTTCTTTGGACTAAATTATAGAGTAAATAACTGAATATTAAAATATACTTTAAGTCTCTACATTTTTTGCATATTTAAAATTTAGTCTTCATGCTTTTAATTTTAAAAATTCAACCTCTCTATTTTTCGAATTTAAAAATTCTGATCCTATTGTTAACACCATTAAATTCTTATGCTCAAATCCATGGTATGACATTTTGAAATAAAAAAGAAAATACTCACTTAGTAGTCATGTAACAAAAAAGTGACATTACAATGGCTTGAATTTAATGAATAATTTTAATAGTGTTGACAACTATTAAGTGTTACATGAACATTTTAATCACAGTAAAGCATTTGAGTTGATCAATGACATATTGTAAAAATTGAGGTACCAAATTATGTCAAAAGTTGAAGTATAAAGATTAAATCTTAAATTTGAGTGTATTATAAAGATCTAAATTGAAATTTAACCATTATTATAATCTTAATTTTGAGTATAGGATAGGGGCTAAACTTGAAAAATGACCATTTTCCTATATAATGCAGAGGCAGAGAGAGAGAGAGAGAGAGAGAGAGAGAGAGAGAGAGAGAGAGAGAGAGAGAGAGAGAGAGAGAGAGAGAGAGAGAGAGAGAGAGAGAGAGAGAGAGAGAGCAAAACTGGAAGCTGCATGTCAGTCTTTAAAGACTATTAAGGTATTCAAACTAGATATAACTGCAAAACATTTTAATTGAAAAGTTGATAATATTAACTATTTGAACTAATTAACAAAAATATAAAATATTTGGGCTAAACTTGCAAGGCATATGCATATGCATATACATTTACGTATATAAGTTTTTATTATTTTTAGTAAATATTAGTTTTCTCATTTCCGGTAAATTTATAATAATTTATACCAATTAAATTAAATTAAAAATAATTTTCTATAAAAATATCAATAGGACATATGGTGAAATCTTAGTCTTGCTTTTGGAGTTAAAATTTTCCACCCTATGTTCCAAATAATTACCTTTTTTAAATAAAATGACAAATAATTGTATTAGGCATATATTGTTTTAGGTCAAATTATGATTATGGTCTCTCTACTATGTTGAAATTTAAAATTTAGTATCTATTCTTTAAGTTGATAAAATCTGGTTCCACTACATAATATCATTAGTTAGTTGAAAATTTAAAATAATTGACACCTTTAATTATTCTGGTCAAAATGCTGAGGACAATTTTTTTTCTTAAAAATACCTATTTCAACTTCATGTAAATAATTGAAAAAAAAAAGCTCCATGTAAATAAATATATATAGTGCTGGAAAGGTGCTTTTAAGAGAAATTCATAATCATTTTAATTGATATAGCTAGGGATGTTAATTACTTGGGTAACTAATGTCATTATAAAAGTAGATGATCGAATTATGTCAAATGAAAATATAAAGACTAAATCTCAAAAGTGAGCATAATAGAGAGATCGGAACTACGATTTTATCATTATCTTATAATGACTAAAAAAACAGTCATGTCATTAGTTAGTCCAAATTATTATCACCGTTAGTAGCTTATGTGAATTTTTGTAACAACACTTATTCCAATTTATTATATTTTAATAGAAAAATATTTAAAATAGATTAAAAAAAGTTAATCTTAATTATTTTGGACTATCTAATGTTATTGTAAAAGTAGAGAATCAAATTATGTCAAATTAAAATATAAAGACTAAATCTTAAATGTGAGCATAACAGAGGACCAAAATTAAAAATTTACCATTACAATTATAATGACAAAAATAAAGATAAATGGACCCTACCTTTTATATAGAATTATATAGATAGGTATATAGATTTAGTCTTTGAAATGAAATGCACCAAGTCATGGCTGGTACATGTATTTCGTGCGCCTCCTATTAGCAACACACAGTATCCATGAAAATCGTCGTCTTTTTGGGCGTCCTTCATGAACGAAAATCATAAGAATGAACCAAAAATATTACCATGCATTATGCGGTATAAATTGCTCTCTTCTTCTTCTTCTTCTTCTTCTTCCAAATGTAAGCATGGTCTCATATGCATACTTGATTAAACCATGTATACCCGCCTAGCACTTCGCCACCTTGACTTTTGACATGCATTACAATGCATAAAATCGATTTTCTTTATTTTAAATTTTTTTATGAATTTTTAATAATTTTTAAATATATATAAAGAAAATAATACTTTTTATTTTTTTTATTGCATGACTATTTTTAATGGATTATCCTTTTTTTCAATAAACTTAACAATTTGACTAACTATTGAATTAACAAAAGTACTAGCATGGAAAAAAAATAATTTAGATAGTACTTATGATTAGAAAAATGTTTAGGCACCAAAAGTGGAAAATGAGATAGTTTAGGTATCAATTTACTAGTTAAGACTCTTTTTAGAAATAGACTTATCAATTTGGCAAACGATTTGACTAACAAAAATACCGAGTTGAAAAAAAAGAGTAATTTATTTAGGTATCAAAATGTGAAAAGGGTATAACTTAGGTAACAATTCAAGGTTAAACTTTGTTTTCAATGCAAGTTCAAATTTGGTGCATTATGAAATTCGAAACTTGTCAACTTTTTCCCCTCATGGTGCGTCTTTTATTAAGGTAGCCTAATGCTTTATTTGTTTGCCTGTGTGACTTGTGACAATGTTTGAGACGAGTTCCCTACCTTGCGACCCTCCGTTTATTGCGTAACTCCATAGCACATGCATCTTGTTTCAGTATAGGAAATATCTCATATATCAGAAGTGGAATTTTAATATATGTCATATTTTAGATTTGGATCACCGAGATAACTTATTTATTTGTTGTGGAGAATCAAAAAGAAGCATCAAGACATTTCATATATCAGTTTGGAGCATCATATCTATTTCGGGGTGAGTAGAACTCGACTTGAATTGACAAATTGATATCTTATTCAAATTTCGAGTTAATTGAATTTAGTTTTCAATTTCCCTAATCAACTCAAATAAGTAAATTGGGTTTTTGAGTTCAAGTTAATTAACTTGAATATTAGTATAAAAAATTGTTGTAATTGCCCAATAAGGTGTCAAATTTGTATAACTGGATTACTTTGGTTTTCTCTTTTCTCTTTTCTTTTTTTTTAAAGAGTTTTCAAGTATTATGGTCTCAAATTTATTTGCTATAACGTGGAATTCGGTCATTTTGTCAATAAGTTCTTAATTTGGCCATTTAAAAAGAGCTCAAACATATTTAGTCAATTTGACTCGACTTGACTTGAATTTCATTTCAACTGACTTGATTCAAAAAAATTCAAATCATCTAGGATGATAAAGAGAGAGAGAGAGAGAGAGAGAGAGAGAGAGAGAGATGCATGGGTGCTTGGATCTAGTGCCCTTAGTGTAGTATTTTCATCTATATGTATTTTTTGAACAAATTGATTTAATAGAATATTCATCAATTTCATTAATATCTTCAATATCTTGTCCTCAACGATTTTTGTACATAAAGCAAAATTAAAATAAATAATGACTCATTGATTACCTAACATTTAATTGATACTAAGCAATATTACGTGGTCGGATCATAATACAAAAATAAATATTATTTTTATTCTATCAGTTCAACTAGGATTTTTCCATCTCTCTATAAATAAATGGCACTGGTAGGGCCTTAATCACACCAACATACACACACACACACAAAAGTTTAACATAAGTTTTCAATATTGTTATTTTGGCATAGAGTAGTGTTAATTTATTTTTTATTTGTCGTAAGTTGATATGTCAAATTAGGCTCCCCATTTAACAACTTACTTTCGAGCAATTTAGAGGTATTTATCATATTTTTAGTTAGTTTTAGTTCTTCGCTTACGATCGCTTCTAAGTAATTATTTAAAAAAAAAAATTAATTCAGTAGACAAACTTCACAGTGAACAAACATATGAAAGATTGAAAACTTTTGAAAGAAAAGAAATATTGAAACAAAGGTTGATGGTAAAAGTAGAATTAGGGACAAAACAAGCAATTATGCTTCTTATACATGTAATTATGCTTTCCCATTAATTATTAATTATGCTTTCCACAACATTCGTCTTTTTATAAACAACAATTATGCTTTCCCATTAATTTATTAATTATTTTCTCTTTCTTCTTCTTCTTCGCATACTTTCCCATTAATTCCTATCACAATTTTGCTTATTTCTATTTTCACCTTCTTCTTCACTCTTTTTAATTTCTTTTCATCTCCAAGGTCTATCACTAATTTTCAAGCATCCAGTCAAGGTCATTTTCTGTCATTTGCTTCATTCATGACTATACAATGGTTGTTTTTTATTATCAGCTACTGTTATAGCAGCTAGCTTTGTAAGATAGTCAAGGTAATAAGATCTGAAGCAATGGTTTCCTCTAGTGATTATCAACAGTTTTAGATTTTGAGACAGGATGATCAGCAGACATAATCTACTATAGATGCAAATTAATACGAAAAGAGCTATGCTTTGTAGGATAGTCAAGGTAATAAGATCTGAAGCAGTGATTTCCTCTACTGATTATCAATTTTAAGACAGGATGATCAGCAGACATAGTCTACTATAGATACAAATTAATGCGAAAAGAGCTACACAGAAGCAATATAATGTTGAAATCTCATGCTGTTGAACATTTTCCCTCTTAATATTCTGTAATGCACTCTTGCACACTTGAATCTAGCATGTTATATAGTTTGAGAGGTTGATTCTGGATATACAATGGTGACCAGAATTTCATCATGTTTCTGTCTGCCACCCATCCATAGCTCCATCTAATAAACGCCATTGCTTGAAACTTGCATAATAAAGAGATCGGAACTACAACTTTATCACTATCTTATAATGACTAAAAAACAGTCATGTCATTAGTTAGTCCAAATAATTATCACCCTTAATATTTTTGGTAGCTTATGTGAATTTTTGTAACAACACTTATTCCAATTTATTATGCTAAATTTTTTTAATAGAATAATATTTAAAAATAGATTAAAAAAGTTAATCTTAATTATTTTGGACTATCTAATGTTACTGTAAAAGTAGAGAATCAAATTATGTCAAATTAAAATATAAAGATTAAATCTTAAATGTGAGCATAACAGAAGACCAAAATTAAAAATTTACCATTACAATTATAATGACAAAAATAAAGATAAATGGACCCTACCTTTTATATAGAATTATATAGATAGGTATATAGATTTAGCATATTTTGAGTCTTTGAAATGAAATGCACCAAGTCAAGGCTGGTACATGTATTTCGTGCGCCTCCTATTAGCAACACACAGTATCCATGAAAATCGTCGTCTTATTGGGCGTCCTTCATGAACGAAAATTATAAGAATGAACCAAAAATGTTACCATGCATTATACAGTATAAATTGCTCTCTTCTTCTTCCAAATGTAAGCAGGGTCTCATATGCATACTTGATTAAACCATGTATACCCGCCTACCACTTCGCCATTGTTTTTATATACATTATTCGAATTTTATATCCAATAGTTTCATTTTTGAGAAGTTTTCAAACAATTTTAAGTATTTAGATTTTTCTGTAAAGTTGTTGATTGAGTCTTAACTCGATTGGTATGGATATTATTGTTAATACGAGAGAATGTGTGTTCGAATGTGCTAAAGCGAAAGTACAAGTAATAAGTCTCTATATTATGTATTGTTAGAGGATTTAGTTTTGATTAAATTTTGTTATTAGTCTTTGTACTTTATGAAAGTTATGAATTTAGTCATTGTATTTTAATTTGATTAAGTTTAGTCACTCTACTTTTTGAATTAGTCAATTTTAGTCCCTATACTTTTCAAAATTTGAAATTTGAATCATGACCCAAACAATAGCAATTAAATCCGTTTGGCTAAATTCAATTACTAGTATTGTAATATGCATACAATTGTAGATTTAGCTCATATTCTCCAATTGGATCATTTTAAGTCTATATTTCTCGAATTTTGAAAGTTTAGTAATCGAGAATAGAGGGAATCTTTCCTCATTTAGGGTCTTTTTGGATGGATGATGTGTTTATTTACGGTTAGTGTAAAAATAGTGGTGGGGATGAGATTAAACACGATAGCATAAGACGAAATAAAAAGTTAAATATACCGCACTGAAAATAAACGTCCATCCAAAATAACCCTTGAAAGTAAATCTAATTCTAACGAAGTTATAGCATTATTTGTTTTTGCTGGATATAGTCTCTCTATTATAATTTAATTATTTTTTTTATTTTTTGAAATGTATATCTTTAGTATTAACGTTAATTTTGTTAAATAATTTAACATGATTCATTTTTTAAAATATATGATGGTGTAATATATACTGTTTAGCATTTTTTTTTGCACAATTGATTTTTTTTTTTTGCGTTTTTCAAAAACAAAAAAGAGAGAAAAATTAATGTGTATATGCTACATCACCACATTCTTTTAAAATACCATATAATTGTTTGACAAAATTATTGAAAAAAATTGGTTTTAAGACTCAAATTACACATTTTGAACTAACAATTGCAATTTACCAAATTATACTAGAAATTGGGCGAAGCTAGAAATTCTTTTAGCGGTCTTAGATTATGTTATATATTTTTATGACATCTAAAATATAATTATACTATTGTATTTTTGGGATGTATTAGAGAGTATGCCTTAGAAGTTTAAATATGGATACTACTAATAAGTTCATTTCTTAACATTTCTTTAAAATATAAATGTTTCATTATTTCTTCATTAAACGAGTGATACACTTCATCTAAATCCTCTCTTGTCAAAATGTTTAATTGGTATAACTTTCGATCTTTTGGGCAAATTGAGTATGTAAAATTCTCTCCGCAGCTTTTTTTTTTTTACATAACAGCTACAGTAGCTCTTATCTTTCGCATCCCCTTATTATGTCCATTACCATCGCCTACCACAACACTTGTTTTCTAAGGCCTGCTCCAATCTTCCTATCTATTATCTCTTCACGACTTCTCATTTTGCTAGATTATAACGTCTCTTTATCTTACCAAAAGAACCCTTTAAAGGGCAAAACTATAATTTACCTTATATTAACTTATAAATTTATAGATTTTAGGGTCTAAAATATAATTTTCTAATTTAACTTGAAAAGCTAAATTTACAAAAAAAAAAAAAATTGTATATTACAAAGCCTTTTCTATAGAATTTAACAAAAGAAAAAAAAAAGACCCGTCACTTTTCTAAGTATTTGGACTGAATTTGAATGTTGAAGTCACCATTTTTAGGAAGGTTTGACTTAAATACCAATTCAGTCCAACCATAACTATTAAAAATGAATGAAAATATTTGTGATTATATAAAAAAGACATCCACACTAATCTTCCACAAACAATGAAAAATAATAAACAAAAACAAGGCCCATTAGTCAACACATTAGATTCTAAGTGAAGCATGAAGGGTGTAAATGAGATATCAATATTCACAAACCACTTAAAATCAGTTTGAAAAAAACTTTAATTCAACTCGATTATTATTTAGTTGAGCTCAAGCTTGAGAAATTCATGTTATAAGAGCAAATAGAAATTAAGCTATTGTCATGATTTGTATAGAGTAGTGATTAAAGCTCTTGTTACGCATTTATTTTTAACATAGGTTCAAATTGTGTTACCCCATTCTACCTAAAATTGTATAAAAAATAGCTTGAAAATCTAATTTTTTTCTAATTTGTATTTTTAATTAATATTATAAGAATTAATCTTCAACCCGAATTAAGATATAAACAATGGAGGTTGAGGTTGAAAATGAGGAAAAATATCTCATTATTCACTACAAAAATGGACCTAATTTAATTTCTTTTAGTATCCGACACTTAAACTTAGTATCCTAATAACATAACTTGCAATTTTTATCAAAGACTTTTGTATTTGAAGAACATGGCTTCCTTTCCCTAAAATTATGGGGTAATCTATTATAAAGATGCAGCTTAAATTGAACACGTACCCTCTCCACTTCCCCTTATGTCGAAACCACTTTTTGAAAACAAAAGATTAGTTGTCGACTTAAAAAGAAAATGAAAACTGGAGTCGCCACCGATCTTTTATTGAGGTGTGATCGGATCACCTTAAAAATAATTTTGGTCTACAAGTTTCAGAAAAACGAGTTCGGGAGTCATTTACGTTTGAGGAAGGATTAGCGCCCTCGTAACGCCCAAAATTGGTACCGAATTGATTATTTAATGTCTTAAAGTCGAATGTCAAAAATTCGAAAAGATTAAAAAGTGATTCCCCTTTAAAAAAATCTTTATTGAAATTTATTATTTTGAAAACTAAAAATTTCAGTTTTCTTGCTTCAATGAAGAAATCGAAACCCCGTAAGTTGGGGCACGACTCCTTGAAATTTCAAAGACGACACATGAGTTTACCTTTATTTAAAAACCTCGTCTCGAGATAACAGAATGCTATATCCAATAAGTTAGGACACAACATTTTGAATCTTCGAGATAAGCTTTAATTTGAAATCTTTGCTTTAATTGAAAAACGAATACTCGGTGACTTAAATTCAACGAGGAAGATTGAAGCCCAGTAAGTTAGGGCGCAATCTTCTCGAGAATGTTGGATACCGAGTCTTATTTTGGAAAACCTTGAATGAAAAATGTAAAGTGATTAAATGACAATATGCAACGCGAAAGGATAATTTGTAAATAAATTATACATTAATCAAATGAATGGTAGATAAATACAAGCAAGTAATACACATAGCAACAATAATCTCATGTAAATACCCACATTGGCTAATAAGAGGAAGCTAATTAAAATCAAGCAATTTTACATAAACACTAACGAAATATACAAATTTAAACATATTTTAAGAAATAAATATAATATATAAATTAAAATATTAAAATAAATTTAAATAAATTAACAATATTGAAATAAGTTGAAATAAATTAAAGATGTTAAAATATTTGAAAGAAATAAAATATCTACATAATAATACGAAATTAACAATAGATTATGTATGTATGTATGTACAATGAAAATAATTTAATATGAAATATGTATACATATATAATATTATTATATAACAGTATTACGTAAAAAATATGTAATGAATGAATTTAGAGAAAATATATTGTAGAATAAAATAGATTCAAATAATATTAATAATAGTATATTATAAAAAGGTAAATACATGCATCTAGGATTTTAAAAGTAACTCAAAAGAATAATAAAAATAAAGTAATGGAGCAAAAGTCCTTGTTTAAGAGTAAATCTAGCATAATTTAGTGGAGTTGCATGCAATCCTAGAAGTAGGATGACATAAATTTACTGGATTAGAGTCAAATCTAATAGGGGAATCCATAGATCGAGTTAATGCAACGATAAAGGTTTTAATTAGAAAGAGATTTAAATTAATCAACCTAGAGTTAGTTGTTCTTACTCTCGAAAGAGATATTAACATAATTTAGGGATTTCTACAGATCAAGATACAAGCGAATAAATTGTTTAATTCAGGTTCATAATAATAGGTGAAATCTAGGTGGATTCTTTCCTAGGTATTGTCTCTCTTATTGGTTAATATTCGATTATTTCGTTGATTCATTCTCTGTTGCGTTCTTAGTTAAATTAGTTTAGTAATTTTTAGATTAAAACATATCACTCCAATTTATTGGCTAAATAATAAGAAAACGGTAATTACTAATACTTTTAGTCCTTGTAGATACGTTTTTTTTACTCATTGTAGCTATACTATTGTTTGATAAGTGCACTTACCTTTGTCATATTTATAGTTAATTTAATGACCATCAATGGATAATATATTATCTTTAACCAGAACAATCCCCTTTATGTACTTTTAATCATCCCTCCATTTAGGAGTCTTCTATGTAAAGTTATTAATATACTTTGTATATTTATAAACTTTGATAAAAATCAAAATAAAATAATAATGATAAATTACTTGTAAATGACACCCTTGTTGAGAAGATAACATTGTTTCCTAGTATTGAACCCTTTGTCTTTAAGGCAAAGTAGCTCATCACTTTGTGTGCACAATTTTAATGGAATTGCGTCTGAGGACTTCAATACCACATCAAAGAGTTGCATGCTTCTTTAGAAGTCTACGAAGTTATGAAATTTGGCTCAATTTTCTCTCCATTAAATGAAGTCATAAGCTTAGTTTGACAATAATGGAATTAAGAGAGAAGATTTTTTTTTTTTTAGGTTGTTGTATCGAAAAAACACGAATATGATATGATATATATATAGGTAAAGGTTTAAAGGAAATGTGACTAATAAATACTTACATTGATTAACATTCAATGCTTTATAATGGTTTAACGTAAGTTAATAAACGCTTACATTAAGAGGGGCTTTTTTTTTTTTTGGGTAAACAATGAATAACCAAAGACAATGAACATACATAATGACATTTATTAATGTATAGATCACAGTTAATGCATTTGTTCTTCTGCTAGAAGACTATCGATCAAACTAGGATTACATTTTATTTAACAAAATCCGAGCACATAGCTCAAATTACAAGACAAACTTGTCTAATTTTGAAATTTCTTCCATCAAAAGGTTCTAGGAGAACAGTTTCTTATTCATTTGCAGATTGTTTTAAAACATGTTGATTTCCACTAGACATGTTTTGTGAAACCAACTTCCCAACAATCTTTCACTAGAATGAAAATTGTTTAACTAGTACGAAGACTTGAAGAATAGTAGAGAGAAAATTGAATTGGAAGAAGATTATATTAGAAGGGGCAGTTTTTGGCTTTGAACCTTCCTTAGTGAAGTAGCGTTGGACGTACTCGTCTAATTATTTGAAACGAACATAGGAGGGATTACTAAACCATTAAGAAAGCAAGATTTTTGGTTGAAATAGAAGTAAGAAGGATGGTTGGAATGGAACTTGTATAACTGGAAATTTAGAGGAGATTTTATTCAATTAAAACACTTAATTACTATGTAATATTTACATCAATACTCTCTTTTGATGGGCTAAAGCACATTACCTAAGTGTTAGAGAGTTTTCACTGTTTCATAGGACTTTTGTTTATATAGTTAGGAGATTTTTAAATAGGAGTGTTTATTTACTTTAAACTCTTGTAACTTGATAATAGTTTTGAGAGTTTTCTTTTCATTGTATGAATGAATTATATTGTAAAAGTTAGTATTCTCTTGTTATTATTTGAGTATTTGTTTATTTTCACGTCTTCTTGGAGTTGTAAGTACTCTTCAAGTTCACTAAGTTTGATGATCCACGTTATTAGGAGTGTTTCTTCTAGGACTTTTGTAAAGGTTAAAGCTCGATCATTGACTTTTTTAATATAAGTTACCCAAGGGTTCCATAGGGTTTATTTTATTTTATTTAGTAAAAATTAGCATGTAGGAGAATTTATGTCTTGGCATGGGAAGCTTTAGTGGCGAAGTTATTTGGAAAGCCTATATGGTAAATTTTGTAACACCTAAGTGCGAGATGTTAGTCTGCCTTTGTGGCGAGATCTGGATATGTCTTTGAGGCATTTTCTAAAAGAGTTCTCGACAATTTACCTAATGGGTGATCTCCCCATAGTAACCCGCTAGGATAGAGAGCTTGGCATATTTGTGATTATAGGTGGTGTAAGTGCTTGCCAAACCTAGAAGTTCTCACATAATGTATCGAGGTCATCTGGGATTCTATTGGATTATCTAAAACATTGCATTTATCGAAATTAGTTTGTTGTTTCAATCGACTTAAAGATACGATGTGAGTAGAATTCCATCAGCTGCTAGAGCCAGTATAAGAATCCACCAAGAGTAGTAATCACACGTATATCATTCCTAGAAATATGTCCAACTTCTATCTTCAAACGGGATTGCGAAATAGGATACGCATTACAGTGTGTAGTTTGTGACCAACTCATCGGGCAAAATGTGTATAAGGTGGTTGAGGGGAGAGATGGATGCATAGTTATCCACCAAGAATCAGAAAAGTATCCATCAAAGTCTAAAAGGAAGTCCAGATTCTTCAAGTAGAGGAATTCAACAACAATGTTAAAGGTAATATTAGTTGAGGCTCACTTAGTTCTGATGAACTTACAGGCGTCTATTTGTAATGAAAGTTCTTGGAATTGTGCCAAGACGCCGAAAGGGACCAAGTCGAGATTAAGACAAGATGATCATTTGGAGAGCGATATTATGCATACAGAGGGGCACTCGTAGGAATATGATGAACAATATATTACGCCATGATTAAGTTTGTTTTACAAAAAGAAATTAATTTGTAATGTCTTATATTGCTTTGAGAATATGTTGTAATTGATAAAAATTTTCTTCAAAATCCTTCGACTTAGAAAAGAAAATAAATAAATAAGAAGTATATCAATATGGTTTTTCCTTATTGTAAAATTTTGTTAAGTATTTAAGTATAGTGACATCCTATATCTGGATTCGGTGAATCGGGTCGGGTATAAGATGTTACAACTTAAACCCAAGATTATAATTAAACTAATATAAATCTAATAATTAACTACGAAGAGATAAAACAATCATGAAGATAATAAAATAAATAAGTAAAAATAAGTAATTTAATAATTGAACTTGTAGAAAAGCCCTAGTGATAACTAAATGCAATATTTTACTTAAAAACTCACATAAATCTAAGTTAAATGTATACAGTTACATCTATATGATGAGTACTCATCAATAACAGATTTGAATGATTGAGAATCGTTTGTCTTTAAGGCGAAATTGTTTGTTACTAGGTGCACATAATTTAGATGAAATTACCACTTCAAAGAGCTGCACACCTCTTTAGATGTTTTTAAAATCATAGAATTTGGCTCAAATTTCTCTTCACTATAATAGAGTATTAAGGTTGATGTACACACAAATTTCAGGTCGAAATAAGACGTAAAAAATTGAGAGCAACCTTTTTGAGAATTATTTAGAATTTCTTCTACTTCTTTTATTTATTTACAGATTTCTTGGGATTTTGTAGATAGCTTCTAGTCATTAAAATCTTCTCTTCAGTGAACTTATGCACTTCGTAAAGTTGTGCTTAATAATTTATTTGAAAAATTCTTCCTATACAAATGCTGCCTCAAGATTTAATCATGTATATAATATTTTTAAATGTGAAATTTCGGTTTGCTTTTGAATCACAATTTCATGTGCACATTGAACTTGATTATATTGAAAGTTTTTGACGTCATCCTTTGTTCAATATAAATTGCCACGATGACAGGAACATTGTATTGAAAAATCCCCAACTAATTTAGCAAGCTCATGGTTTTGTGCTTCCAACTTGACTTAAGCCCATTCCACTCAATTTGACTTTCTTTGGATATTGGCTTTATTTGTTAATTAATTAAGAATTAAGCTTTATTCACTTAAAGTCTGTGTAGGAGTTATAGCCCCATGAGATTTGTCAACCCAACCATTATACAAATTTAGCATACTTGGGTCATTGAAATGCACCAATTCAATGCCGCGTACTTCTAGGTAAAATCTATTCTTAGGGCAAGAATTTATTAATGGTCCCTAGCCACACACCCAGTATCCATGCATTATAAATTGCTATCTTCCAAATGTTACCATGTCCTCACATGCAATCTTTGACACTTTGACATGCATTATTTTGCATGCGTTTCATGCGATTTCGCTTTTTTGTTTAACATCCAAATAACTTATGCATCAAAAAGTTGGATATAAGATATTCGAAATTTCAAAATTAGAATATCAAGATATTTCATATATCTGTTGTGGAACATCAAAAGTTAAGCATCAAGACATCCCATATGTTAGTTTGGAGCATCGAGATATCTCTTTGTATATAAGCTCCATATACTATTTGTTTATGGTTGATTTAGTTTTTCTATTATAATTTGATTGTTTTTAAGTTTTATTTTTCGAAAGGTGTATATTCAATATTTTGACCAATATTTTCTTTAGCTCCAGAGGCGAATTCAGGAGGGCTAGTAGGGGTCCGGCCCCCTTAAAATAGAAAATTATTGTTTTGGCCTTTTAGAAAATTTTAAAATTTTAAAATAGTAAAACTAAATTTCCATTTTGACCCTCCCTAAAATTATTAAATTTAATTTAATTTTTTAAAAATTTTAAAGATAATAGACTATTAAAAATTAAAATTTCATTTCGACCCCAAAATTTTTTTTTGGCTTCCCTCATGTTTAGTTCCATTAAAAAAAAATCTAATGTGACCTACCTTTTATAACGCATGATGATATAACATATAACTTTTTTAAGGTATTTGTCAAACTATACGGAAATATCAAAATGTATATATGCCTCACAACAAGCAAGGGTGAATTTGTAAATTTTCATTTAAACCTTTTAAGGTTTCTTAAAATTTTATTTTAGGGTAAATTCAAGAACAGTCACCCAACTATTCAGTTCATTCTATTTTTTCATCTCACTATTAATTTTTTTGTTTTAGTCACTTAACTTTTCAAAATTAAATATTTTGGCCACTCTTTCGTTAGATGCTTAATGAAAGTCTAACATGGGTTTTATTTTATTGGCCTCTTAAAAAAAATTAGCCCTACGGTGTTTACAAGATTTATCATTTTAATCCTAATTATAAAAATTTTAAAAAAGTAAAAAAAGTAGATATAAATTTTAGATATTTCAAAAACAAAATATAACAATATTTTAAAGAAATTTGTACCCAAAACGAATTTCAACAGTATTTTCCACTTTGTTCTTTCTTTCATTCAATTGACGAAGTTGAAAATATCAAGTGTCATGTCTTTAAATGCTATTTTTGTAGCAAAGAGTAAGGTTATCAAAGTTGGTGTCATTAATCCAATCATTTTTTTGGGTTTATAAATTTGTTAATTTTGAGCTTTTTGATTAGGCATTTGAGCAAACAATATGACAAAAGAAAAAGGGACAAAATTAAAAGATATTGAATAAAAAAAATATCTTTAATTTATGGGTTTTTCAGGTGCTTGATTAATGAGAAAATGAACATGGTTGATGAGAAAAAGCAAATATAAATTTTAAAAAGTAAATATAAAAATATTTTTGAGATTGTTTAAATATATTTTATAATTTTTAGAATTGGGACTAAAATGAAAATTTTTTTAAACATTCAGGGCTAGACTTGTTGAAAATTTTAGATTTAGGATCAAATTTGAAATAATTTGTAAATACTGGAGGGCTAAGTTTGTTATTAGGCAAATAAGAAAACCCGTATTAGACTTTCATTAAACGACAAGAGTGACTAAAATATTTAATTTAGAAAATTTGAGTGACTAAATAAAAAAAATTAATAGTCGGGTGACCAAAATAGAACAAACTAAATAGTTAGTAGACTATTTTTGTACTTTACCCATTATTTTAACCTTATAGTTAATTTCTAAAAATATGATAATTTGTGTCTAGCTTCTCATTATAAGAATTCTACCCCAACCCGAGTATAAACACTTACTATTTTTATCAAAGACTTTTGTAATTGAAGAACATGGCTTCCTTTCCCTAAATTTATGGGGTAATCTAGTATAAATATACAGCTTAAATTAAACACCCTCTCCACCTTCCCTTAGCTTATACTCTTTTGTGCAAATATTCCCTTCCATTTGATAAACAATGGCTTCTAACACTCTCAACCTCATTGCCATCCTCTCCCTTACTATCTCAATCCTCTTATCTTTGTATCCTCAACCAGCCTTCTCATTCCAAATGGAAGATTTCGACGGCGAGGAAGAATATGTGCTCGATCATCCTGCCATTACGCCTAACCTTCGATCGAGAAGCCGGTTCTTAAAGACCTCACTGACGAAAGATAAGATCAGGAAAGGTGCCGATTGTGATCCTCACCCTTCTCTAAACATATGCAAGGGTATTTCTGCAAACAACGGGACCAGTCTACTGTATTGCTGTAAGTCGCATTGTCGTAACGTGCTTAGTGATCAGAACAACTGCGGAAAATGTGGCAACCGGTGCAAGTTCGGGCAACGTTGCTGCGGTGGAGTTTGTACTAATGTTGCTAACAATGTCAACCACTGTGGCAAGTGTGGCAATCAGTGCTCGTATGGAGTTCAGTGTGATAATGGATTTTGTGGTTATGCTTAGGTCTAAGTATTATAATGGTTTTTATCAAAATATATTTGCCAATCAAAAATGCTTTGTCTAGGGGCCATTTTGATTATGAATAACACTTCGTTATCTACATGTATTTTTATATAATGGGGGGAGAATATATATAGATTATACACATATTTTATGGTGCTGTAATTGATTTTAGTCATGGTTTTTATATATGTTATACGATATTTTCTTTTAAATTTTAAGTAGACATATCCTCTATTTATGTGTTAAATTTGTTGTTGTGATAATTTAAAATTATAAAAAAATACTCACTCGGTATTCATGTAATAAATTGACATTGTAATGGACTTAAATTTAATAAAAAAATTAATTAGCAATTCTTAAAATTCACATCAACGTCTTAATCGAAATAAAGTATTTAGACTACCTAATGGCATTATAAGAGGTTTTTTCTTTGGACTAAATTATAGAGTAAATAACTGAATATTAAAATATACTTTAAGTCTCTACATTTTTTGCATATTTAAAATTTAGTCTTCATGCTTTTATTTTTAAAAATTCAATCTCTCTATTTTTCGAATTTAAAAATTCTGATCCAATTGTTAACACCATTAAATTCTTATGCTCAAATCCATGGTATGACATTTTGAAATAAAAAAGAAAATACTCACTTAGTAGTCATGTAACAAAAAAAAAAATGACATTACAATGGCTTGAATTTAATAAATAATTTTAATAGCGTTGACAACTATTAAGTGTTACATGAACATTTTAATCAAGTTAAAGTATTTGAGTTGATCAATGAGATATTGTAAAAATTGAGGTACCAAATTATGTCAAAAGTTGAAGTATAAAGATTAAATCTTAAATTTGAGTGTATTATAAAGATCAAAATTGAAATTTAACCATTATTGTAATCTTAATTTTGAGAATAGGATAGGGGCTAAACTTGAAAAATGACCATTTTGCTATATAATGCAGAGGTAGAGAGAGAGAGAGAGAGAGAGAGAGAGAGCAAAACTGGAAGCTGCATGTCAGTCTTTAAGACTATTAAGGTATTCAAATTAGATATAACCGTAAAACGTTTTAATCGAAAAGTTAATAATATTAACTATTTGGGCTAATTAACAAAAATATAAAATATTTGGGCTAAACTTACAAGGCATATGCACATGCATATGCATATACATATACATTTACATATATAAGTTTTTATTATTTTTAGTAAATATTAGTTTTCTCATTTCCGGTAAATTTATAATAATTTATACCAATTAACTTAAATTAAAAATATTTTTTTATAAAAATATCAATAGGACATATGGTAAAATCTTAGTCTTGCTTTTGGAGTTAAAATTTTCCACCTATTTTTCAAATAATTACCCTTTTTAAATAAAATGACGAATAATTGTATTAGGCATATGTTATTTTAGGTCAAATTATGATTATGGCCTCTTTACTATGTTTAAATTTAAAATTTAGTATCTATTCTTTAAGTTGATAAAATTTGGTTCCACTACATAATATCATTAGTTAGCCGAAAATTTAAAATAATTGACACCTTTAATTATTCCGGACAAAATGTTGAGGATAATTTTTTTCTTAAAAATGCCTATTTCAACTTCATGTAAATAATTGAACAGAAAAAAAAAACACTCCATGTGAATAAATATATATAGTGCTGGAAAGGTGCTTTTAAGAGAAATTCATGTAATCATTTTAATTGATATAGCTAGGGATGTTAATTACTTGGGTAACTAATGCCATTATAAAAGTAGATGATCGAATTCTGTCAAATGAAAATATAAAGACTAAATCTCAAAAGTGAGCATAATAAAGAGATCGGAACTACAACTTTATCACTATCTTATAATGACTAAAAAATAGTCATGTCATTAGTTAGTCCAAATAATTATCGCCCTTAATATTTTTGGTAGTTTATGTGAATTTTTGTAACAACACTTATTCCAATTTATTATGCTAAATTTTTTTAATAGAATAATATTTAAAAATAGATTAAAAAAGTTAATCTTAATTATTTTGGACTATCTAATGTTATTGTAAAAAGTAGAGAATCAAATTATGTCAAATTAAAATATAAAGATTAAATCTTAAATGTGAGCATAACAGAAGACCAAAATTAAAAATTTACCATTACAATTATAATGACAAAAATAAAGATAAATGGACCCTACCTTTTATATAGAATTATATAGATAGGTATATAGATTTAGCATATTTTGAGTCTTTGAAATGAAATGCACCAAGTCATGGCTGGTACATGTATTTCGTGCGCCTCCTATTAGCAACACACAGTATCCATGAAAATCGTCGTCTTTTTGGGCGTCCTTCATGAACGAAAATCATAAGAATGAACCAAAATATTACCATGCATTATGCATTATAAATTGCTCTCTTCTTCTTCCAAATGTAAGCATGGTCTCATATGCATACTTGATTAAACCATGTATACCCGCCTACCACTTCGCCACCTTGACTTTTGACATGCATTACAATGCATGAAATCGATTTTCTTTATTTAAAATTTTTTTATCAGTTTTTTTTATGAATTTTTAAATATATATAAAGGAAATAATACTTTTTATCTTTTTTTTTATTGTATGAATATTTTTAATGGATTATCCTTTTTTTAAATAAACTTAACGATTTGACTAACTATTGAATTAACAAAAGTACCAGCATGGAAAAAAATAGTTTAGATACTACTCATGATTAGAAAAATGTTTAGGCACCAAAAGTGGAAAATGAGATAGTTTAGGTATCAATTTACTAGTTAAGACTCTTTTTAGAAATAGACTTATCAATTTGGCTAACAGTTTGACTAACGAAAATACCGATTTGAAAAAAAAAGTAATTTATTTAGGTATCAAAATGTAAAAAGGGTATAACTTAGGTAACAATTCAAGGTTAAACTTTGTTTCCAATGCAAGTTCAAATTTGGTGCATGACGAAATTCGAAACTTGTCAACTTTTTCCCCTCGTGGTGCGTCTTTTATTAAGGTAGCCTAATGCTTTATTTGTTTGCATGTGTGACTTGTGACAATGTTTGAGACGATTTCCCTACCTTGCGAGCCTCCGTTTATTGCGTAACTACATAGCACATGCATCTTGTTTCAGTATAGGAAATATCCCATATATCAGAAGTAGAATTTTAATATATGTCATATTTAATAGAATATTCATCAATTTCATTAATATCTTCAATATCTTGTCCTCAATGATTTTTGTACGTAAAGCAAAATCAAAATAAATACCGGCTCATTGATTACCTAACATTTAATTGATACTAAGCAATATTACGTGGTCGGGTCATAATACAAAAATAAACATTATTTTTATTCTACTAGTTCAACCAGGATTTTTCCATCTCTTCCTATAAATAGATGGCATTGGTAGGGGTTTAATCACACACACAAACACACACACACACACACACACACAAGTTTAACATAAGTTTTCATTATTGTTATTCTGGCATAGAGTAGTGGTAATTTATTTTTATTTGTCGTAAGTTGATATGTCAAATTAGGCTCCCCATTTAACAAGCTTGCTTTCGAGCAATTTAGAGGTCTTTATTGTATTTTTAGTTAGTTTTAGTTCTTTGCACTAATAAGTGAATTAGTGTGCATTTTATGCTATTTTGAGAACCGAGATGGCCAGTTGGCATCTAGGGCATCGGACAAGGTTGGTGAGTGATGCAGAGAGTCCACGGTGACCCGAACAAAGAGAGGAAATCACCGAGAAGGGGGTATCGTGATGTTAAAGCATGGAAGTCATGATACCCCTGACAGTGTTGAAAACAAGGAAGATTGAGTCACCAATTGTTATATCGCGATACCCAAAACTTTCCAAGGACCCCCATTTCAAGACTGTTGTGATATCGCGATACCAGGCTCTAGGTATCGTGATATCACTGTCGATACCAGGCTCTGGGTCGTGATATCACTATCGAAGGGAGACAAAAATTGACCACAAGGGTAGTCATTGTCCAACATGTCCCTAAATCAAAATTAGTGTGACGCCCCATAATTAGTATTTATGGTTTGTTAGATTTTATCGTTAGTAAGTATCTATTTTGGTGATTAAAGGCTATAATTATGTGTTTAGGGTCTTCAGTTCAAATCTCAAAATTTAATTATTTTTATTTCTAGGTCTATCTTTGTTCGTTGGGCTTAAATGTTGTTTTCATTTGACTCATGTCAGAATGAGCCTATTGGTTTGGGTGGTGAAGTGTTTCTTCGATTCTTTGTGTGAGCGGGTTGGTAGTATTTTTTGCTATTTTTGATTGGGCTGATCATTTAATTGTTGTGGTCTAATTGAACTCTATCTGTAGGAAAAAAAGAATTCGATTTGTTATAAAAATTGTTGTATATAAATCATATGCTATGTTATGTTCCTTACAAAAATATGTGCATGCATGCCATACGATTTATGATATACGTATTTATGATATTATAATTATGATTATGCCTATGTTTTGGGATGGATTATGATAGGATGAAGGAAGCGTTATATGATAGTTTTTACTGCAACTATTGTGGCTAGACTATAAAATTTCTATCTGGCAACTCAGTTGCATATTTATGAGTGGCATACCGCCACATATTGGTGTGATTGGATGGATGAAATCTTGTAGTTCTAATTGGTGATATTGCTTGGACAAAGATGGTATGTAGCAATTGGGGGTGTGATATGATAAGATATGGGATAAGATAAGAAAAGATATGAAACATGCTATAACATGATATGAAAACCGACATAATATAAGATATGCTCCGATATGCTCACCCAAGTTCTTTGACTTCTCAGGTAATCAACATGCTTAGGACCAAACGACATGCATAAGCTCAGATTGGGTTCTCAGTTATTTAAGTATGATGGTTTATGTTTTTAAATTATTCTGGACTTTCTAGATTCTTTTGGGGGGGGGGGTTGTAAATCTGTTTCTTTATTTTGCTTTACGTTTTGGTTTGCTTAGTTGAATTTAGTAATTATTACTTAAAACTACAAAGTTTTGTGTTTTGCAAATTAAGTCATGATTTTCAAAATTTAGTACTCTAAAATTTTCGCTGCAAAATAAAGTAATCATTTAAGTGTTTTTCTATAATAAAATAAATAGTTTTAATGAATGTTTTCGTAAAAACTGGAAAGTGATTTGTCAGAATTAATATTGCCAAAGCACACGATTTCAAATTCAATTTCTAGGTTTTTAAATAAGCTAATGTAATTTCTCCAAATTTGGCCATAACATCTAGGCCGAGTTTGGGATGTTACAATTTTAGTCCTTAATTTTTATATTTTTATCAAATTGACCCTGGTTTTATATAAAAATTATAAAAAAACTCAAAATCATTTATAAAATAGAAAAAATGTATATAAAATTCTAGAAAAAAATAAAGTCTTGAATATGTTGTTGAAGAACTAAATTGTATGAGAAATAAAGAAAAATATCATTCAATAGAATCCAATAACAAATTAGAAACAAAACGAAATCAATTTCATGCTCTTGAAGAACATCTAGGACTGATATTACAATTAAATTATTTTTCAAAACCCAAATTGTAAAAACAAAATGTGTTTCTTCTTCCATGGTTGGACAAGGTTTTTATGTCACGAGCTATTCCAACTCGAATTTAATTTAAATAATAAAAAATATTTTTAAATTTTAAATTTAATTAAGAATATAAAAATATTTTTTAATATTTTATTATTTTTTGAACTTTCAAATGGACTTTTCTGGGTTGACTGAGCTGGGCTAAAAATGGGTTAGGCTTGAAAAAATTTTAGATTATTTTTAAGAGTATGTTAAGGAGTCTAATAATTACGATTTTTTTTAAAAGGTTTTAGTAACACTAGAAATCTTATCACATGCATATGCGTGTAAAAATCACGTATATATAACACATATTTGTGTTTAAAAAGAACATACAATAAATAATGAAGAGTATGATTCGGAACTAATTAACAATAACACTTGAAATATGTATGATATTAAAATAAAAATTAGATTAAATTGAGAGTGAAACAAAATTTAAACACAAAAACATATGAATATTAAATGAATACAAATGTTTATCATTGTTTTGTCTTCAATACTGAGTTGGTGTCATGAATTTATAAAAATGTTAATCATTATTTTGTCTTCTATTGCTCCTCACTGCACCATAAGAACCACGTTTCATCACAATGGTGTACAATGAGTGTTGGTTGTGTTTTGACTATCGTACAAATTAGTGTAGAAATATAACTGGACAAACTTCCGAGTGGATACTATTGGGAAACTGTAGGTGAAGTTGGAGCGAAAAACGCAAGCTGTCATGTAAGGACCTACGGCTATCGTCGAAAACATCAGAGCTAGTTGGAGAGGAAGCTGTCAGAAAAGAGATTTGGGCATGTTTGATGCAGGAGGTGGTAAGCAAGATTGGGGTTTGGGGGATGGGCAGTGTGGGTAAATCGACCATCATGAAGCACATCCACAATGATCTTTTGAAAGAACAACGATTTGAAAAGGTGGTTTGGGTTACTATATCAAAGGAGTTCAATATTGTGAAGTTACAAAATGATATTGCAAGTGCATTGCAGTCGAAGGAATATTTAGCCACAGAAGGAGACAAGCTCAGACGAGTAGCAGTCTTGTCAGAAATGCTGAAGAAAGCAGGAAAGCATGTGCTAATCTTATAGTTTAGTTTATTTTATTTAATTTATAAATCTAATTTCTCCATTTTAATGCCATTTCATGTTTTATTTTATTTTTGTTTTAAGATGATGTCGCCTCCATTGCTGCCAAAGAAGTAGAACAGAGTAGTAGGGCGGAGGATAGTGCAAAAGAGAGGATAAAAAAGGGAATAAAAGTAATGATGGATGAGGTTAAGAGCATTGAGGAATTGAGCAGCCACCATAATAATTGACTCCTTTTCCATTTTAATAACAAATAATTTTATTTTAAAAATCTTTATATGTTCTTAAATAGAGTTGTTGTTTATAAAATTATTAAACTTATTAATCTTCTATCAATCATTTATGTATTTTTTTTACTAAAGATTCTAATAAAAGTTTTAACATTCAAAAGCATATAAGTTGAAATAATTTTTTTCAATTTTAAAATAATATCAAATTATGACTACCTTGAAAGTATAATTTATTGGATAAACTACACCATAGGTCATTCTAAACTAACATTATTTCTATTTTGGTCACTCTATAATTGCTCGAATTAGTCACTTACATGACATTTTTTTTTTACTTTTGACTAAAGCTAGGGACTTTTTTATAATTAGCCCAAAACATTTGTTTTTGTTTATTTGCAACATAAGAAGCACATATCCTTGTCACCACTCGTTGATTAAATACTAAAGTTACATATTTTATGTAATTAATTTGGTTAATTTATGAAAGTGCACCACTAATTTTTGCCATATTTATTGAATTTTGTGCAGGAATGCAATTTGGGGCTAAATAGAAGAAAAAGGAAACAATCGGGCTAGATTGAAGAAAGAAGCAAAGAAGGAGGGCCAAAGAAGAATTTTTCCAAGTTTAATTAGCTGAAATTTTTGAGTTAGTGGGAGAATATTATGGGATTTATTTTATTATGGGATATTTTTCCTTAATTTACTATGACTAGTTGGCTCCTAATTTAGTAAATCCTCTAGTATAAATAGAGCTTGTATTGTTCATCATTTCATCATTCAAAAAATATTTTAGCTTTCATCTCTCAATTCTCTCCTTTCTACGTAGCCTTTGTTGTTTCTTTGCCTTCAAATTTTAATTTCCAGTAGCTAATCACCATATCAAGCCATTTGCAATTCCTTTTTCAATTTTTTTTTCCCAAGTAGTCAACTACCCCACTTTAATATATTCCAACTCCCATACTCAATCACATCACCCACCTTTTCACCCATTTACCTTAATTAATTTATCAAATACCAACATGTCCCAAACCTTAGCCAACTAAACCCATTTTCAGCTTTAGGCCGAAATTAACCTTGTCAAAACCCGTGAGTTACGAACCCGAGCCATTTAACTCCTAAAAATCCAGTACTTATTACTTCTCCGGATTAAGAGTATGATTTTGTCAGCTCATAAAGTCAGATCAACACTAAGTCAAAAAAGACATCGTTTGATTTGGTGTGATTAGACGTACAGTTGGAATTCCGAAAAGAACGTTTCTAATCGGTTTTCTGTGAACACATTGGCGTGCCAAGTGGAGGCTGCTGTTTGGTTCCGTCAAGGGAAGTAGTAACCGGATTTAAATGTCCGACGCGGTTGAGGGCATTGGTTCGAGCTAGGCTCTTCTAGAACGCAAAGCTGCCGGAGTTCTAAATCACGAACGTTTCGTGGTTGTTCGATCGGTAAGAGTTAGTTATTGGACGTTCCATAACTAATTTACACAATGAAGAGTTGGTGTCCGAGGCGTCCTTGGTAGCTATAACTAGCTTATTGGAAAAGAGGAGTTCATCCAATTTCGAGGATCGGTTCAAAGACGAGGAAAATTCGCGCCTAAAGCTGAGCTCATTCTATAATTTTTCTTAATATTTATTTCACGGTTTTTATTATTCTGTTTTCAACTTTTACTTTTGACATTATTTTTCTGTTAATTTCAGGTTTTCAAATTTTTTATTCCCCCGAACGTCTTGGGCACGACAGCTGCCCCGACAAAAATCTGGTCAAGAGAGGAACAATTTGCAGTAAACCAGTCTCTGAGGGATCGACCCTACTCCCTATACTGCATAATTTGCAAACTAAGGCGTAGGTTTATATTGGTGGATTCGACACCCATTAGTTTTGGCGCCGTTGCCGGGGACTGGCAACACTTATAATTGTTTAAATCATCTTCATGACCAAATCTTCATCCGGAGATCTCGAATACGACCCAGAGATCGAAAAATCAGCACGAGCACGACGTAAAGAGACGGAAGTTCTTAAACGTGTAGCAGCAATTGAACGTGGAAAACAAGTCGAAGTGGTTGAACCTAAGACCGAACCACTTCCTGCAACAAAAGAAGTAGAAGACAACCTCGGTGAACCAGAAAGGATGGCAAACCGAACCATTTGTCAGCTAGCCGCTGCTCCCAATGAGCAAACACCATTGTGCATCAACTATCCAGCCGGAGAAACCCCGTTCGAGTTGAAGTCAGGCCTGATCCACCTTTTACCCACTTTTTGAGGCTTAAAGAACGAGAATCCACATACCCACTTGAGAGAATTCCACATGGTCTGCTCAAGCATGAAACCACAGGGAGTAATCGAAGATGAAATTAAACTTCGGGCCTTTCCTTTTTCTTTAGTTGATACAGCAAAAGAATGGTTATTTTACTTACCCCCTGGTTCTATTACAACATGGGATGACTTATCTCGTGTTTTTCTTGACAGATTTTTCCCAGCATCGCGAGCAGCTGAACTTAGGAGAGATATAGTGGGAATTCGCCAAATGGAGAGCGAATCGCTCTACTACTATTGGGAACGATACAAAAAACTATGTGCAAGTTATCCTCAACACGGTTTGACCGAGCAATCACTTCTTCAGTATTTCTACGAGGGTTTGCTCCCTATGGAAATGAAAATGATTGACGCAGCTAGTGGAGGGGCGCTTGTCAATATGACTCCTCAAAGGGCAAGAGAACTAATATCCACTATGACAGCCAATTCTCAACAGTATCGGCCAAATTTAGAACCCACAAGACGGGTTAATGGGGTAAACGTTTCATCCTTAGAAGATAAATTGGATAAGCTTACCAATATTGTTCAGTCTATGCTTACAGAAAAGAAGAATCTGACCCAACTGTGTGGAATATGTACTACATCTGAACATCCGACGGATTTGTACCCAATCCTTAACGAAAATTCAACGGCACATGTCGATGCTGTAGGAGGTTTTTCGGGACCTCCACAAAGACGCTATGATCCTTTCTCCAACACCTACAATCCCGGGTGGAAAGATCATCCCAACTTGAATTACGAAGCTAATCCCCGGTATAACCCGTCATACCAACCGAGACCTTTGCAACCACCGCAACTGCCACCCAAGCCGAGCACATCTCTAGAAGCTATTGTGGAAAGACTTACCGTCGATGCTGTAAAATTTCAACAGAGGATAGATGCATCAATTCAGGAGTTAACTAATCAAGTTAGTAAACTCTCGATGGCAGTTAATCGATTGGAATCTCAAGGTAAATTACCTTCCCAGACAGAGCCGAATCCTCGGCAGAATGCAAGTGCAATAACTCTTCGTAGCGGAAAAATTCTGGAAACAGTTCCAGACAAAAGTCATGGGCAAGACAACGAACGGGAAAAACAGATCTCTGATCCAAAAGCCAGACCGGAATCAAAAATTTAGAAACCAGTTGTGGTGCCACCTCCTTTTCCAGGGAGACTCGCGAAGGATAAGAAAGAAAAGGAGGAAAAAGAAATCCTCGAAACGTTCAGGAAAGTGGAGGTGAATATCCCTTTGCTTGACGCCATCAAACAAATCCCTCGTTATGCGAAATTTATCAAGGAATTGTGCACTAGCAAAAGGAGGTTAATAGGTAACGAAAGAGTAAATGTGGGAGAAAATGTCTCCGCAGTACTGCAAAAGAAAGTTCCGCCTAAATACAAGGACCAAGGTATGTTTGCTATTTCCTGTGAGATAGGTAATGTAGGCATTAAGAAAGCCATGTGTGATTTAGGGGCTTCCATTAATGTTATGCCTTATCCTATTTATAAGTTGATTAACGCGGGTCCTCTGAAAAAGACAGGAGTAATAATCCAGTTGGCGGACAGGTCAGTTATCTATCCCGAAGGGTTGCTTGAAGACGTCCTTGTTAAAGTTAACGAATTAGTTTTCCCTGCAGATTTCTACATTATTAATATGGAGGATGATAACTCAACTAATTCGTCTGACATTTTGCTTGGAAGACCATTCCTTAGTACCGCAAGCGCAAAAATTGATGTTCAGAGTGGAACATTGACAATGGAGTTTGATGGCGAAATCGTGAAATTCAATGTCTATGAAGCCATGAGTCATCCTAACTCGTTATCAAATATTTCCAGTATTGATAGTATAGATTGTTTAAGTCAAAATTATTCTGAATATCATAACTTTGATGAGTTGGAAACTGTCCTTTACAGAAGCATTGACATGGATGTATTGAGTCGTCTCGAGGAGTTAGCAGTTATAGAAGATCCGTTGCGAGAAATTGTCAAACACTTAGAGACGCAACCATCGTTGACGAGTCGAGGTAACCAACTTGAACTATTACCTTCCCAAGTTAAAATGTTGCCTTCGATTTTGCAGCCACCAACCTTGGAGCTTAAAGCATTACCGGACCACCTCAAGTATGTCTTTTTAGGAGAGAGAGACACCTTACCGGTAATAGTGTCAAACAGACTAACCAAAGACGAGGAGGAAAGTCTAGTTCGAGTTCTGAAGGAATATAAGGAAGCTATTGGTTGGACAATAGCCGACATAAAAGGGCTAAGTCCATCCACGTGTATGCACAGAATTTCCATCGAAGATAACACAAAACCAAAAAGAGATGCTCAGAGGCACCTTAATCCACCCATGACGGAGGTAGTAAAGAAGGAAATTCAGAAAATGTTGGATGCTGGAATGATATACCCGATCTCTGACAGTGATTGGGTTAGCCCGGTTCATGTCGTGCCCAAGAAAACTGGCGTGAAAGTGGTGCAAAATTCATCAGGAGAGCTAGTTCCTACTCGAGTCCAGAATGGATGGAGGGTTTGCATCGATTACAGAAAGTTGAATGCAGCTACCCAGAAGGACCATTTCCCACTTCCCTTCATCGATCAAATGCTCGAGCAATTAGCTGGTAAGACCCATTATTGTTGTCTCGATGGATATTCAGGATTTTTCCAAATTCCGGTGGCGCCTGAAGATCAAGACAAAACAACTTTCACGTGCCCATTTGGAACGTTTGCGTATAGACGAATGCCGTTTGGACTCTGTAATGCTCCGGCCACCTTCTAGAGATGCATGGTAAGCATATTCTTCGATTACGTCGAGAAAATCATTGAAGTCTTCATGGATGACTTCACAGTGTACGGTAACTCTTTTAATGAATGTCTCGATAATCTTGCTAAGATATTACAAAGATGCCTAGAATTTAATCTTGTTTTAAATTATGAAAAATGCCATTTCATGGTTGACAAAGGATTAATTTTAGGTCATATAGTTTCCTTAGAAGGTATTGAGGTCGATAAAGCAAAAACGGATATTATTAACTCATTACTTACCCCACATCTGTGAGGGAAATTCGTTCGTTTCTTGGACATGCAGGATTTTACAGACGATTCATAAAAGACTTCTCGAAGATCGCGCAACCGCTTTACAGTTTGTTACAAAAGGATAAAGAATTTAAATTTGACCAGACTTGTAAAGATGCATTTGACATACTGAAGCAGAAATTGGTCTCCGCCCCCATAGTGCAACCACCGAATTGGAACTTCCCATTTGAAATCATGTGTGATGCAAGTGATCGAAGTGTGGGAGCTGTTCTTGGCCAAAGAATAGGGAAAGAGCCTCATGTTATCTACTACGCTTCGAAAACTTTGGATGCTGCCCAAAGTAATTACACAACCACTGAGAAAGAATTACTAGCTGTTGTGTTTGCTTTAGATAAATTTTGATCTTACCTGTTAGGAACTAAAGTGATTATCTTTTCTGATCATGCAGCTTTAAAGTATTTAATAGGGAAGAAGGAGGCAAAACCTCGACTGATTAGATGGATTCTGCTCCTACAAGAGTTTGATTTTGAAATTCGAGATAAGAAGGGATGCGAAAACTTAGTAGCTGACCATCTAAGTTGATTACCGATTCCAGCAGATGACACACCATTGAAAGATAACTTCCCAGATGAAAACCTATTTTAAGCAAATACGGTTCATCCTTGGTACGCAGATATAGTAAACTATCTCGTCACAGGTACTATACCTTCAGAATTACCAAGGTCTAAAAAAGATAAGATTAAAAAGGATGCTCGATATTACATTTGGGACGATCCCTACCTTTGGAAGCATTGCTCCGATCAGGTAATCTGACGATGTGTAGCAGAAACAGAGGTACAGTCTATCTTAACTTTTTGTCACTCTTATGCATGTGGAGGACACTTTGGACCTAAACGTACCGCACATAAAATTCTCGAGTGTGGACTATTTTGGCCAAACATATTTCGTGATGCCTTCTTATTCTGCAAAACCTGTGAAAGATGCCAAAAAGTCGGTAACCTTAGTCGTCGAAATGAGATGCCCCTTACTCCTATTCATATTTGCGAAATTTTTGATGTGTGGGGCATCGATTTTATGGGTCCTTTTATTTCTTCTTTTGGTAATTTTTATATACTCTTAGCTATTGATTATGTTTCTAAGTGGATAGAGGCGAAAGCCACTCGTAATGATAATGCTAAAACTGTGGTTGACTTTCTTAAAAGTTCTATCTTTTCCAGGTGTGGAACTCCACGAGCATTAATCAGTGATAGAGGAACTCATTTTTGCAATAAGCTCGTAAGTGCACTTATGGAGAAGTACGGAGTGACTCAACGAATTTCTACCGCTTACCATCCACAGACAAACGGACAGGCTGAAGTGTCGAATCGAGAAATCAAGTCCATCTTGGAGAAGACTGTTAAACCTAAAAGAAAGGATTGGAGCTTGAGATTAAATGACGCACTTTGGGCTTATAGGACAGCTTACAAGGGACCAATCGGCATGTCACCTTATCGACTCGTTTTTGGTAAACCATGCCATCTCCCAGTCGAATTAGAGCACAAGGCATTTTGGGCAGTTAAACAATGTAATATGGAGATGGAGACTGCAGGAAGAACTCGGAAGTTGGACATTCAAGAACTCGAGGAAATTAGAAACGATGCATATGAAAATGCTCGAGTTTATAAAGAAAAGACGAAGGCGTTCCACGATAAGATGATCACTAGGAAGCAGTTTTCAATAGGACAGAAAGTTCTCCTATACGATTCCACCTTAAAAATTTTCGCTGGTAAGCTTCGATCCAAATGGATAGGTCCATTCATTATAACTAATTTATTCTCGAATGGTGCAGTGGAAATACAAAGCGAAGAAACCTGGAAGTGCTTTAAGGTGAATGGTCAATGACTGAAACCCTTCTACGAGAATTTTCAAACGCACACGATTGAGGAGATTGTTCTCGAGGAGCCCAGAATTTGAATAACAGGTCGTCGAGCTAACGACGTTAAACAAAGCGCTGTTGGGAGGCAACCCAAATTTTCTTTTCCTTAATGCAAATTAAATTTTTGGTAAAATGGAAAATGAAAATGCATGTCGAGGATTAGTTCTGTCTAAGGAAAGACTTGGTACTTAAGTATGTCCATTGTGACTCACCTCTCTTTCCTGGGAACTTACTTGGCGCATTTATCACGACTGTTTTACCAAATCTCGTAATCTTGGTTTTTAATAATTTATTTCTCGAGTTTATAGCTTAGCTAATAAATTTGAAAAAAAATAATTTTCCTATTATTATTATTATTTATTTTTACTATTTTATTTTATTTTCATTTTTATTTTTGCAGGAAAATATTCCAAGACAAAATTAAATTCCACATGTCAACCCACAAAATTCTTTTTATTTCAGCCAAGGCCCACTCTATCTACGAGACCACCCTCCACGACGTTGAAATACATGGGGAGTTTCTTTTTCTTTCATTGTCCTACTTATCTTTACTTTTATTTTTTAAATTACATTGGGACAATGTAAAATAAGTAGGGGGAGGGAAATATAAATTGGTTCTAATTTGCTTATCTGTCATCGCTATTTTTGCATGTTTTCGATAAAAGGTAAAATTTTTCTTTTGATAAATTGGGATGGTACACTTATGGTTTGACCTATTTAGCTATTTAATTCTTTACGCATGAAACTTTTCAATAACCTAGACTTAGTAGGTAAGAAATTTTTGGGAATTATGAGTTTGCTTGACTACCTACTTTTTATCATATGTTTTATCTTTCAAAAGAAAAAAAAAAGAAGAAAAAATAATAATACTCCTCTGATATGAATGTTAAGAGTGAAAAATTTGGGGTTGTACATCAGGCTGAGTAACCGGAATGTGGTGCTTGGGTTGTCATCACATCTCGCGTAAAAAGGTTCATGTGGCTGCCCAATTTCTTTGCACTCACTCCGCTAACAAGTTATCATGAGTAGGGCGAAATAACCCGCTTAGAGACGTCCGAATTGAGTAACCGGAACATGGTGCTTGGGTTGTCATCATGTCTCGCGTCAAAAAATTCAAAAATAAATAAATAAAATGATAAAATGAAGGTAAGTCTATCAAACTCTAATAAATTCTGAAATATATTTACTTACTTCTTAGGTAGGGTTATTTGAGATGTTAATGTGTTAGGATTAAATTGTTGAATTGTGCAAATCATGGGGGTCAAGTCCTATTTTGGAGAAATTTTTTTCCTTTTGCAGATACATACAAAATGCTCGAGAACTAGCATAAGCTAAGTAGGGGGAATTGATTAAATACTAAAGTTACATATTTTATGTAATTAATTTGGTTAATTTATGAAAGTGCACCACTAATTTTTGCCATATTTATTGAATTTTGTGCAGGAATGCAATTTGGGGCTAAATAGAAGAAAAAGGAAACAATCGGGCTAGATTGAAGAAAGAAGCAAAGAAGGAGGGCCAAAGAAGAATTTTTCCAAGTTTAATTAGCTGAAATTTTTGAGTTAGTGGGAGAATATTATGGGATTTATTTTATTATGGGATATTTTTCCTTAATTTACTATGACTAGTTGGCTCCTAATTTAGTAAATCCTCTAGTATAAATAGAGCTTGTATTGTTCATCATTTCATCAATCAAAAAATATTTTAGCTTTCATCTCTCAATTCTCTCCTTTCTACGTAGCCTTTGTTGTTTCTTTGCCTTCAAATTTTAATTTCCATTAGCTAATCACCATATCAAGCCATTTGCAATTCCTTTTTCAATTTTTTTTCCCAAGTAGTCAACCACCCCACTTTAATATATTCCAACTCCCATACTCAATCACATCACCCACCTTTTCACCCATTTACCTTAATTAATTTATCAAATACCAACATGTCCCAAACCTTAGCCAACTAAACCCATTTTCAGCTTTAGGCCGAAATTAACCTTGTCAAAACCTGTGAGTTACGAACCCGAGCCATTTAACTCCTAAAAATCCAGTACTTATTACTTCTCCGGATTAAGAGTATGATTTTGTCAGCTCATAAAGTCAGATCAACACTAAGTCAAAAAAGACGTCGTTTGATTTGGTGTGATTAGACGTAAAGTTGGAATTTCGAAAAGAACGTTTCTAATCGGTTTTCTGTGAACACATTGGCGTGCCAAGTGGAGGCTGCTGTTTGGTTCCGTCAAGGGAAGTAGTAACCGGATTTAAATGTCCGACGCGGTTGAGGGCATTGGTTCGAGCTAGGCTCTTCTAGAACGCAAAGCTGCTAGAGTTCTAAATCACGAACGTTTCGTGGTTGTTCGATCGGTAAGAGTTAGTTATTGGACGTTCCATAACTAATTTACACAAGGAAGAGTTGGTGTCCGAGGCGTCCTTGGTAGCTATAACTAGCTTATTGGAAAAGAGGAGTTCATCCAATTTCGAGGATCGGTTCAAAGACGAGGAAAATTCGCGCCTAAAGCTGAGCTCATTCTATAATTTTTCTTAATATTTATTTCACGATTTTTATTTTTCTGTTTTCAACTTTTACTTTTGACATTATTTTTCTTTTAATTTCAGGATTTCAAATTTTTTATCCCCCTAACGTCTTGGGCACGACAGCTGCCCCGACAAAAATCTGGTCAAGAGAGGAACAATTTGCAGTAAACCAGTCTCTGAGGGATCGACCCTATGACCTATACTGCATAATTTGCAAACTAAGGCATAGGTTTATATTGGTGGATTCGACACCCATTACTCGTCCCTTGCTTTCCATCTCTATTGCTCCTCACTGCACCATAAGAACCACGTTTCATCACAATGGTGTACAAAAAGTGTTGGTTGTGTTTTGACTATCGTACAAATTAGTGTAGAAATACAACCGAACAAACTTTCGAGTGGATACCATTGGGAAACTGTAGGTGTAGTTCGAGCGAAAAACACAAGCCGTCATGTAAGGACCTACAGCTATTGTTGGATCTTGCATGGCGACTGGGCAGATGACAGATTTTTTCGACAAGGAACTTGGATCCGATATCTAGAGTCCATTTCCACTTGATCACTTAATCAAGTGATTTTTGGGACTCTCCGGACTGTTGGTTTTTATTTTGGTTTTGGATGCGGTTTTTGACTCTTTCATTGCGTTGCATAATGGAAAATACGGGTTTACGAAAACAAAGGTTTTTCTGAAAACACGAACTAGATTTCTAATTATAACGGTTTTAAGACTTCTGCTGTAAATTTTGTTTTGAGTAAATGAATGAATCAAATAACACTTTCGAAAATGGTTATAAACAAGTATGAACTATGAATCTTGAATGAGTTGACGAAAAGATCCCTATTTTTAAAACCCTATCTTGTGACAACTCCGGATTCGGCCATAACGTCTAGGATTAAATTTTTAAACATTCAGGGCTAGACTTGTTGAAAATTTTAGATTTAGGATTAAATTGAAATAATTTGTAAATACTGGAGGGCTAAATTTATTATTAGGCTAATAAGAAAACCCACATTAGACTTTCATTAAACGACAAGAGTGATTAAAATATTTAATTTAGAAAAGTTGAGTGACTAAATAAATAATAATAATAGTTGGGTGACCAAAATAGAACAAACTAAATAGTTAGTAGACTATTTTTGTACTTTACCCATTATTTTAACCTTATAATTAATTTCTAAAAATATGATAATTTGTGTCTAGCTTCCCATTATAAGAATTCAACCCCAACCCGAGTATAAACAATTACTATTTTTATCAAAGACTTTTGTAATTGAAGAACATGGCTTCCTTTCCCTAAATTTATGGGGTAATATAGTATAAATATGCAGTTTAAATTAAACACCCTCTCCACTTTCCCTTAGCTTATACTCTTTTGTGCAAATATTCCCTTCCATTTGATCAACAATGGCTTCTAACACTCTCAACCTCATTGCCATCCTCTCCCTTACTATCTCAATCCTCTTATCTTTGTATCCTCAACCAGCCTTCTCATTCCAAATGGAAGATTTCGACGGCGAGGAAGAATATGTGCTCGATCATCCTGTCATTATCCCTAACCTTCGATCGAGAAGCCGGTTCTTAAAGACCTCGTCGACGAAAGACAAGATCAGGAAAGGTGCCGATTGTGATCCTCACCCTTCTCTAAACATATGCAAGGGTATTTCCGCAAACAACGGGACCAGTCTACTGTATTGCTGTAAGACGCATTGTCGTAACGTGCTTAGTGATCGAAACAACTGCGGAAAATGTGGCAACCGGTGCGAGTTCGAGCAACGTTACTGCGGTGGAGTTTGTACTAATATTGCTAACAATGTCAACCACTGTGGCAAGTGTGGCAATCAGTGCTCGTCTGGAGTTCGGTGTGATTATGGATTTTGTGGCTATGCTTAGGTTTAAGTATTATAATGGTTTTTATCAAAATATATTTGGCAATCGAAAATGCTTTGTCTAGGGGCCGTTTTGATTATGAATAACACTTCGTTATCTACATGTATTTTTGTATAATGGGGGGAGAATATACACATATTTTATGGTGCTGTAATTGATTTTAGTCATGGTTTTTATCTATGTTATACGATATTTTCTTTTAAATTTTAAGTAGACATATCCTCTATTTATTTGTTAAATTTGTTGTTGTGATAATTTAAAATTATGGTAAAATATCAATAGGACATATCCACTATAAAAATAATTTTTTATAAAAATATCAATAGGACATATGGTAAAATCTTAGTCTTGCTTTTGGAGTTAAAATTTTCCACCCTATGTTCCAAATAATTACCCTTTTTAAATAAAATGACAAATAATTGTATTAGGCATATATTGTTTTAGGTTAAATTATGATTATGGTCTCTCTACTATGTTTAAATTTATAATTTTCCACTACATAATATCATTAGTTAGTTTAAAATTTGAAATAATTGACACCTTTAATTATTCTGGTCAAAATGTTTGTAGAGCCCAAATTCGGCCCAGGGCCCAATAAACCCAAAAATGAAAAGTCCATTTACAAACCAGCCCAACTTTCAGCCCAAATAAAACCCAAACAACAACCAAGCCCAAATCTAACCCTAGCCCAAAACCTAAACTAATTTTCAGCAGGAAGGAGAGGCAGAAACCCTAGGTGCGCCGCAAGCCTCTGCTAGCCTCCTTCCCATGCCGCCGCCGCTGCTACTCGCCTATCGCCCAATCCACGCGTCTGACACCTGCAAAATGAAGCCACACGCAACAGCAAGAAAAGCCAAACAGAAGTAAACAATAGAAACAAACAAAAACAATAGAAATAGAACGTTGTAATCTGGCTATAAAAGCCCCAAGCAGTTTCTTTGTATTATTTTCCAGACGATAGCAATAAAAATATAGACTTTGAATCAGAGAAGGTGATTTTCGTTCTTTTTGTGTGTGTTTTTTAGATCTTTTTTTTATTTCTTTTTATTTATGAAAATAAAAATAAAAGGGAAGAGGAAAAAAAACTTACCCAGGGCCGCATGCAAGGTCCGTCGCCGGAACCGCCTTGGTCGGTGAAATCGGGACCGAAGGGAGGCCGTGGGGGTTTCTCTTCTTTCGACCTTCGAGCCCAGAGGCTTCGACCTTCAAATGGCCTTTAAATCGGGTAAAAGACCTGATCTTTTGCGTCGCTCCGACCATCGCATACAGCGGAGACACGGCGGCGTGGAAGGTGGCCCTGTTGACCAGAGGTGAAGCCCGAGAGAGAGAGACCTTTGGCTCTCTGTTTTTCTTTCTTTATTTTTCTGAAAAATGAAGGAGAATGATTTGTTTTTTGTTTTTTTTGCTATTTATATGATCTATAAAACGACGCCGTTTTGGACCGAGGTATCAGTGGCTAAAAACGGCGCCGATTGGCCTATGACCCGAGGACCCGACCCACATACATGGGATCCGTGTGTTCTCTGATGCGAGGGGATATTTGCGCATGCAGTCCTTCCAGCTTCGCAGCATGGCGCAATCTGATCCTTTCTCATTTATTTTAAAATTGGGCCACAAATTTTGCCTCTGTTTCAATTCGGCCCTTGGGTCATGTGACCCCTCGGTTTAAAATGCTGCGTCTTGGACTGGGGAATATTTCTCTAAAGGTCCTTCGAGCCTTGAGCGCGTTTCATTTCACTCCCGAACCATCATCTTTCATTTATTTGCGATTTAAACCTCGAATTTTCGGCCCGATTTTAATTTCGTCATATTTTTTAATTAATTTATTATTATTTTTTAAATTATTATTAACTAATTCATTTGTTATTTTTTAAAGAACTCTTCTTTATTATTATGCATTTTAAGTTTTACATATATTATTTATTTTAAATGTATCACCTAATATTTATTTAAACTTTTTATTTACATTATTTGTTTCTTAAACTACCATATATATATTGTCCTTTAACCTTTTTAATTCTTTTTTTATCTTTTATTTTTTAATAAAGAAAAAGATACTGTTTTGTTTTTTATTTTATTTATTCATTTTAAACTATGTTAGTATTATTCATTCTTGGTTTCATATATTGTTTGTTTGGAGTATTTTTATCATTCATTTCGAATTGATCTCATAAATTACTTGTTTTAGACTTTAGTTATAAAGTTGTCTTCTATTATTTCGTTTCGTTTACTTGGATTATTAACATTGATGTATTAAAATGATGCATGTGATGTGATCGATTTATTCGTTTATTTGTCTATTTGTTTGTTTATTCAATTATTTTGTTTCGTTTATTTGTTTATTAAAATGTGGTGTGGTACGTTATAATTTGCTTATTTGCTTTCGTATTATTACCAATCATTAACATTTTGCTCATAAATTATTATTCATGTTTTATATCATCGTTAGCCACGTATGATCCGTTCAAAGTTTTCTAACGATTTCTTTTAAAGAATAATAAAAAACACGCGTATTATTTTTTAGATATTTCATCGACTTTCACCCATTCTTCAAAGGGATATTTTTAAAATAAGGCAATATTTTGCATTTTGGAAATTCGAGAAATTGTACCCTAACTTACTGGGTCTCGATTTTCTCGTTAAACCTAAATAGCAAAATATTCTTTTAAATTTCCAAAAATAAAAATTTCGAAAATAAAGGCAATATTTCGTATTTAGAAAATTCGAGAAAATCGTGCCCTAACTTACTGGGCTTCGATTTTTCTCGTGATCCTAAATAACCGAATATCCTTTTAAATTTGAAATAAATGAGTTTTAAATAAAAATAAAAGGCAAGCTTACTCTCAAAAATACGAGGTGTCATGTCCTAACTTACTGGATGTGACATTTTGTTAATTCGAGATAAGGAGGCATTTTCCAATTTTGATTTAATTAAAACATTTTAAAATCAACACAATAAAGAGGGATCGTATTTTTAAATTCTTTTCGAGTTTTTAATTTTCGACACCAAGACATTAAGTAACCAACTAGGTACCAATTTTGGGCGTATCGAGGGTGCTAATCCTTCCTCGTGCGTAACCGACTCCCGAACCCATTTTTCTGAATTTCGTGGACCAAAATCGTTGTTTTAATGAAATCAAATCGTTTATTGAAAACAATATTTTTTTTCAAGGTGATCCGATCACACCTTATCAAAAAAAAGATTGGTGGCGACTCCCATTTTCATTTTATTTTCAAAATCCAAGTTGACCCTGTTTTGTCAAAAAAAATGGTGTCAACAGCTTGGCGACTCCACTTGGGGACGCAAAATAAGAGAGTCAAGCCACGAGTTGATTACTTTTTGTCTTTTTGTCAAAAATCGAAAACTTGGTTTAAATGTACGATCCTTTCATTGCATTTCATCGGCCTTTATTACATTTTTCATAGTTGTGGTCTATAATTGCTGTGTTAGTTTAAGTTTTAGTATATTTCTGCATTACATTGTATGACCGTTGGTCACACCCTTTTAAGTGGGAGTGAGAAACTACGCCTTCGTGAGGTTTTCACCTCCGCATGGGATAGTGAATCGCTTCCGGGATACATCCGTACCTATGTCTTCGTGAGATCTTCATCTCCATGCAGCCATAGGGAAATGTGTTCCCCTGAACCGAACTCGGTCCATATGAGCCTATAATGGGTGAGAATCGAGGAATTTGCTGGTTCGGGTACCCTTACTCTAGAGCCAAACCTCATGTAGTGAACCATAGGAGCCCACCCTAGGTAGAACCACTTTGATTCCCCAGTAGTCACCCGAATAGGTGTTCTATTTATTCTTGTTTGCTTTTGCTTTGTACTAACCTGTTTCCTTTTTTTGTTATGATTGCATTGCATTTTAATCATAAAAAGAGGTGTTGATTCACGTTCGGTTAAATAGAGAGCTTGTCATAAGGAGATGGGTTTCTTGATAAAGTGGATAATAATACGGTTGTCCGAATATGGTCCAAGAAAACGTGATAAGAGAAAGATGATAGTTTAATGGAGGACTACACAACCATTGCTCCGTTTCCCGAGAATTCAAGGCGACAAGGATTATTCGAGGGCCACTGAACTTTCTTAAAGGAGAAGCCAACGAGCATCACGAGGTTGAGTGGGCAACGAGTCACGGCTCGAATCAAGTGAAAAGAAGATAGAAGAGACGTCCATTTTGAAGAGTTCGTGAGACTTATCTTAACGCTCGAATGAAGAAGATGATCGAATGACTCTGCCTATAAGGGCAAAATCGTATATATATCCACTTTATGTAAAGAGATTTGTTTTCTAGTAAAGTTGTTCTATTAGAATTGAACCAAGAATCAACGTCTCTTTTTGCATTCATTGCATTTGCATTACACGACATTACGTGCATCAAGGACTATTAAAAGACCCTAATTGAGTAAATTTATTTCAGCTAAAAAACCAACATTCCTGCGGTACCCGAACAGAAACTAAAGGAATGGACCAAAGGTTGGAGAGATTAGAGCTAATGCAAATACAGATGCTGGAGCAATTGGCCAAATTTCAACAAGATATGAAGGATCAGATGCTAGAAATCCAAAGAAACTTGATGAGCCAGTTAACCCAGTTATTGGATATGAGGTTAGAAAAAGAAAAAAACCCAGTGGTCCACTTTGGGAATGATAATGAATGCCTTGCATATCTTCCAGGCTTTACCACAACAAACATCCAAGCACAACCAAACAAATATCCACAAAAGATAATTGTTAACATCTGACCACAATACCAGACCAATACCTCGACACCGGTGAATTTCGCGACAGGCCCAGATTCCAATCTTAGGGGCAATCTAACTAATCCTATTGTCCTCGATGATCTAGCAAAAACAAAACAGGCGGGAGTAGAGTTTTCAAAACAATTCGAAGATCATTACAAACGGAATGGGCAAGAGTGGAACTCCCAAAACAATACTTCAAAGGTCTCGAAGAAGAGGAAAAATGAGGTGAATAATATGGGTAGGTATAACGAGGGTTATTCAAAGGCGATTACCGGAAACCAGCCAAGGACGATCGCTACTGGCCATCAGATCCCCTTAAGACAAGAATCTGGCACGAAGCAAAACATTAAGAAGTCCCAATTTGCACCAATCCCAGTGTCGTACCAGGAGCTGTATCAAAGTTTATTTGACGCACATGTTGTCTCTCCTTTCTACTTGAAGCCTTTACAACCTCCGTACCCCAAATGGTACGACACAAATACGCAATGTGACTATCATGCGGGAATTACGGGGCATTCTATAGAAAACTGCACTGCCTTTAAAAAGATGGTCGAAAGGTTTATCAATATAGGCATTGTCAAATTTGAGGATTCCTTCAGTACAGAAAACCCGCTACTCAATCATACGGATAATGAAGGGACTACGATGAATGAAGAAATGTTGGGAAATGTTCACATCAGTGCTGAATACGAAGAAATAACTGGAGAAGAGATCTTGTTAGGTGTTCGCCCTTATTAACTTAGAAGTGTTCTAAATGATGGGACAGCAGAAGAGACCCTGTAGTATTTAGAGTCTACTTAGAGTAATATTCAGAACAAACTTGTTGCTTTTAGCCTGAAGCAATAAGAACTCTTTTGTGAAATAGGCTCATGTCTGAACATCGTTATTTTAATGAAATGCATCTCTGCGATCATTTTTGAGCCAATATTCTTTCATTCTTTATGAATAATTATTTTTAATCTTTCATTCTTTCTTCCAAATCATTCATTCATTCATAATTATACTGTACAGATAATTATTATTAAATTCATACATTCTTTGTATACTCTCTTGTACCTACAATAGGTTCCCAGATATCAAGGACATGAATGACACTACTACAGACTCAGAATCTCCTTTTGAGCGAGACATATGTTTAGAGGAATCTCACGACTTCAAAGATGACATAGACTGTAGCCTATCTCCGTATTTATTGAGGAGGGTAGAACAAGATGAAAAACAAATCCTACCCTATAAAGAATCATTGGAATCCACTACTTCTCCCTATGTGGGGCATGAATGTCATTGAGCCGATCTTGCCAAAATTTTCAGCGATCAACAATTTATCTTTGCAGCTGTCAATTACTAAGTGGGTAGAAGCTGCTTCATATGCCAATGTCACAAAATCGACAGTCAGTAAATTTTTAAAGAAATCATGTCAGTATAGAATGCCGAGAAGGATCATATCTGACAATACACTAGATCACCCAAAAAGAGAACGGCGCAAAAAAAAAACTCTGCTGGGGCAATGCATGTCTCTTTGGCCTATTACAGTTTTGCTTATTGAAGATAAGAGTCTTTCTCTCTGAGTTTTCGCATCCAATCCTGATTGAAGGAGAATGTTTGAAGTTATCCATCATGGTCAAATGCGCCAAAAGCAAATGATACGAGCTAAAAAAGTTCACCCTAAAGGATTCCATGAGAGGACCTGGTATCGAAGAAGATCCTTCCCATACAAAAAGAACTTCATGCCGAGATGGGAAGAACCTTATGTGAAAGGCCTTATCTGGAAAAGCGTCAGTCTTGATCGGAAGGGATAACAATGACATGCCTAATCCTATGAGTTCAGATTCAGAAATGAAATAAAAAAATAAAAAAGAAAAAAAGATGAAAAAAGGAAAATTAATGAAAAAAGAAAAGAAAAAGAAAAAGAAAAGGAGAGGCCAAGGTGAAAACCCGTAAAGGGCACCTTGAGACCAAAGGGGACTTGAGTTGAAAACCCGGAAAGGGCGACTCAAATTTTGGATCAAATTGGGGCATGAGGCGATCAGAGTAGCTTATTTTGACCAAATTGGGGCATATGATGATCTTTGCTATACTTGAATCAACAGGAAAGGGTAGACAGTATCTTGGGGCATCGACAAAGTCTTGTAAATCTCCTAAACACATGTCAAACTCAGAATGGTCTTTCAAAGAGTTTGTACAGAGAAGTTCAAGTTGCGATATCTAGGGCACTAGTCCTCATACTATTTTTTTCTTAGAATACTTCATTCTTTTTCAAGATACATGTTCCAATCAATTCCTCTTTTTATTCTTGCTATCCTTGATATTTTATTCATTTCGAGCTATGCTCTCAAATCAATTCTCTTTTATCTATCGTTATGATCTTTTGCAAGCATGTTGCATTAGAATAATGATTAATGGAATAATAATACTTTCACAATGGAAGTTTTGCATATTACGCTAGAAGTTTCTAAATAATATAGGAACTTGAAACAGGACTATTATTTAGAACACACCAAGTTTAAAGGGAGAAATATCTAAGAAGGAAGAGTCTAAGTTAAAGACTATCCTTTCAGATCTTGTTGTCCAAACATTGATTGAACAAAATGACAAGACGCCGTGTTGGTGACAAAGCTTCAATAAACAAACAAGCAATGATCACCGGGTGATAAGAAGAGGTTTCTTGGAAGAGAAAATTCTTCATTAATGCATAGGCATTTGGTATGACACCTTAGGAATGGTGTAAAGCCAAAGAGTTTCACATTCTGTATCCTTGAATTGTGATGGGAGAAGATTGACAAAAGCCATATCTTTCTACCCTGGGGTTACAGTGGGAGATTGATGGTACAAATTTTATGTCCCAGTAGATTGAACTTCGACGTTCACAATGGGGGCAATCAGACTATGTGTTTCTTTGGGTATGCCAGCCGGTCAAGAAGGCGTTGTAGCACGTCAGTGGTAAAGCCTTAATAAGCTTTTGCGTGATGATAACCTAAGCATTAAGAAATCATTTTCATGACGTTTTGCATTCATTCAAATGTCATTCACACATGTCTAGTTAGGAGTATTTGATTCATTTTGATCATGCCATCCTAATCATTAGGCATAATTAGGTCCACTATATAGGTCATGTTCTCTAGATAACAGATCAGTAAAAATCGAAGAAAGCCTTGCCTCCATCGGGTGCAGTGGAGCTGGTTGAAGAAAACAGATCTTGCCTTCTTGCATTGACAGCGAAGCAGATCGAAGACAAACCTTGCCTCTCTCGTTTGTAGCAGAGCTGGTTGAAGATAACAGATCTTGCCTTCCTGCATTGACAGCGAAGCAGATCGAAGACAAACCTTGCCTCTCTCGGTCGTAGTAGAGCTGGTTGAAGATAACAGATCTTGCCTTCTTGCATTGACAGCGAAGCAGATCGAAGACAAATCTTGCCTCTCTCGGTCGTAGCAGAGCTGGTTGAAGATAACAGATCTTGCCTTCCTGCATTGATAGCGAAGCAGATCGAAGACACAAACCTTGCCTCTCTCGTTTGTAGCAGAGCTGGTCGAAGATAACAGATCTTGCCTTCCTGCATTGACAGTGAAGCAGATCGAAGACAAACCTTGCCTCTCTCAGTCGTAGCAGAGCTGGTTGAAGATAACAGATCTTGCCTTCCTGCATTGACAGTGAAGCAGATCAAAGACACAAACCTTGCCTCTCTCGTTTGTAGCAGAGCTGGTTGAAGATTGCAGATCTTGCCTTCCTGTATTTGGCAGCAAAGCAGATCGAAGATGGCAGATTTTACCTCCCTGACTACAGTGGAGTACATTGAAGCCAATAACTCTATCTCCCAGTATTTGGCAGTGGAATAGACTGAAGATTGCAGATCTTGCCTTCCTGTATTTGGCAGCGAAGCAGATCGAAGATGGCAGATTTTACCTCCCTGACTACAGTGGAGTACATTGAAGCCAATAACTCTATCTCCCTGTATTTGGCAGTAGGAATAGATTGAAGATTGCAGATCTTGCCTTCATGTATTTGGCAGCGAAGCAGATCGAAGATGGCAGATTTTACCTCCCTGACTATAGTGGAGTACATTGAAGCCGATAATTCTATCTCCCTGGTTAGCAGTGGAATAGATTGAAGATCAAAGATGGCAGATTTTACCTCCCTGACTACAGTGGAGTACATTGAAGCCAATAACTCTATCTCCCTGTATTTGGCAGTAGGAATAGATTGAAGATTGTAGATCTTGCCTTCCTGTATTTGGCAGCGAAGCAGATCGAAGATGGTAGATTTTACCTCCCTGACTACAGTGGAGTACATTAAAGCCGATAATTCTATCTCCTTGGTTAGCAGTGGAATAGATTGAAGATCAAAGATGGCAGATTTTACCTCCCTGACTACAGTGGAGTACATTGAAGTTGATAACTCTATCTCCCTGTATTTGGCAGTGGAATAGATTGAAGATTGCAGATCTTGCCTTCCTGTATTTGGCAGCGAAGCAGATCGAAGATGGCAGATTTTACCTCCCTGACTACAGTGGAGTACATGGAAGCCGATAATTCTATCTCCCTGGTTAGCAGTAGAATAGATTGAAGATCAAATATGGCAGATTTTACCTCCCTGACTACAATGGAGTACATTGAAGCTGATAACTCTATCTCCCTGTATTTGGCAGTGGAATAGATTGAAGATTGCAGATCTTGTCTTCCTGTATTTGGCAGCGAAGCAGATCGAAGATGGCAGATTTTACCTCCCTGACTACAGTGGAGTACATTGAAGCCGATAATTCTATTTCCCTGGTTAGCAGTGGAATAGATTGAAGATCAAAGATGGAAAATTTTACCTCCCTAACTACAGTGGAGTACATTGAAGCCGATAATTCTATCTCCCTGGTTAGCAATGGAATAGATTGAAGATCAAAGATGGCAGATTTTACCTCCCTGAGATTACAGTGGAGTACATTGAAGCCGATAGTTCTATCCCCCTGGGCAGCAGTGGAATAGATTTAAAACCACAAATCTCATCCCCATAGAGTTGCAGTAGAGTAGATTGAACTTACATCTCTCTAAAGATGCCGTGAATTGGATCAAAGCAAGAAGACACAGTGGACTGGAAGGAGGCTACTTGAAGAAGAGAAGCACCAAGAGAAGTCAAAACTCGGTGAGCCCGGGCAAATTTGGTCTTTCTCAGTCTTTGCTCCATTCCCGTTACACGACAATGAGCAAAGAGGGGCAGCTGTAGAGCCCAAATTCGGCCTAGGGCCCAATAAACCTAAAAATGAAAAGTCTATTTACAAACCCGCCCAATTTTCAGCCCAAATAAAACCCAAACAACAACCCAAGCCCAAATCTAACCCTAGCCCAAAACCTAAACTAATTTTCAGCAGGAAGGAGAGGCAGAAACCCTAGGTGCGTCGCAAGCCTCTGCCAGCCTCCCTCGCATGCCGCCGCCGCTGCTACTCGCCTATCGCCCAATCCACGCGTCTGACACCTGCAAAATGAAGCCACACGCAACAGCAAGAAAAGCCAAACAGAAGTAAACAATAGAAACAAACAAAAACAATAGAAATAGAACGTTGTAATCTGGCTATAAAAGCCCCAAGCAGTTTCTTTGTATTGTTTTCTGGACGATAGCAATAAAAATATAGACTTTGAATCAGAGAAGGTGATTTTTGTTCTTTTTGTGTGTTTTTTTTAGATCTTTTTTTATTTCTTTTTATTTACGAAAATAAAAATAAAAGGGAAGAGAAAAAAAACTTACCCAGGGCCGCATGCAAGGTCCGTCGCTGGAACCGCCTTAGTCGGTGAAATCGGGACCGAAGGGAGGCCGTGGGGGTTTCTCTTCTTTCGACCTTCGAGCCCAGAGGCTTCGACCTTCAAATGGCCTTTAAATCGGGTAAAAGACCCGATCTTTTGCGTCGCTCTGACCATCGCATACGGCGGAGACACGGCGGCGCGGAAGGTTGCCCTGTTGACCGGAGGTGAAGCCCGAGAGAGAGAGACCTTTGGCTCTCTGTTTTTCTTTCTTTATTTTTCTGAAAAATGAAGGAGAATGATTTGTTTTTTGTTTTTTTTTCTATTTATATGATCTATAAAACGACGCCATTTTGGACCGAGGTATCAGTGGCCAAAAACGGCGCCGTTTGGCCTATGACTCGAGGACCCGACCCACATACATGGGATCCGCGTGTTCTCTGATGCGAGGGGATATTTGCGCATGCAGTCCTTCCAGCTTTGCAGCATGGCGCAATCTGATCCTTTCTCATTTATTTTAAAATTGGGCCGCAAATTTTGCCTCTGTTTCAATTCGGCCCTTGGGTCATGTGACCCCTCGGTTTAAAACGCTGCATCTTGGACTGGGGAATATTTCTCTAAAGGTCCTTCGAGCCTTGAGCGCGTTTCATTTTAGTCCCGAACCATCATCTTTCATTTATTTGCGATTTAAACCTCGAATTTTGGGCCTAATTTTAATTTCGTCTGATTTTTTAATTAATTTATTATTTTTTTAAATTATTATTAACTAATTCATTTGTTATTTTTTAAAGAACTCTTCTTTATTATTATGCATTTTAAGTTTTACATATATTATTTATTTTAAATGTATCACCTAATATTTATTTAAACTTTTTATTTACATTATTTGTTTCTTAAACTACCATATATATATTGTCCTTTAACCTTTTTAATTCTTTTTTTATCTTTTATTTTTTAATAAAGAAAAAGATACTGTTTTGTGTTTTTTATTTTATTTATTCATTTTAAACTATTTTAGTATTATTCATTCTTGGTTTCATATATTGTTTGTTTGGAGTATTTTTATCATTCATTTCGAATTGATCTCATAAATTACTTGTTTTAGACTTTAGTTATAAAGTTGTCTTCTATTATTTCGTTTCGTTTACTTGGATTATTAACATTGATGTATTAAAATGATGCATGTGATGTGATCGATTTATTCGTTTATTTGTCTATTTGTTTGTTTATTCAATTATTTTGTTTCGTTTATTTGTTTATTAAAATGTGGTTTGGTACGTTATAATTTGCTTATTTGCTTTCGTATTATTACCAATTATTAACATTTTGCTCATAAATTATTATTCATGTTTTATATCATCGTTAGCCACGTATGATCCTTTCAAAGTTTTCCAACGATTTCTTTTAAAGAATAATAAAAAACACGCGTATTATTTTTTAGATATTACATCGACTTTCACCCATTCTTCAAAGGGATATTTTTAAAATAAGGCAATATTTTGCATTTTGGAAATTCGAGAAATTGTACCCTAACTTACTGGGTCTCGATTTTCTCGTTAAACCTAAATAGCAAAATATTCTTTTAAATTTCCAAAAATAAAAATTTCGAAAATAAAGGCAATATTTCGTATTTAGAAAATTCGAGAAAATCGTGCCCTAACTTACTGGGCTTCGATTTTTCTCGTGATCCTAAATAACCGAATATCCTTTTAAATTTGAAATAAATGAGTTTTAAATAAAAATAAAAGGCAAGCTTACTCTCAAAAATACGAGGTGTCATGTCCTAACTTACTGGATGTGACATTTTGTTAATTCGAGATAAGGAGGCATTTTCCAATTTTGATTTAATTAAAGCATTTTAAAATCAACACAATGAAGAGGGATCGTATTTTTAAATTCTTTTCGAGTTTTTAATTTTCGACACCAAGACATTAAGTAACCAACTAGGTACCAATTTTGGGCGTATCGAGGGTGCTAATCCTTCCTCGTGCGTAACCGACTCCCGAACCCATTTTTCTGAATTTCGTGGACCAAAATCGTTGTTTTAATAAAATCAAATCGTTTATTGAAAACAATATTTTTTTTTCAAGGTGATCCGATCACACCTTATCAAAAAAAAAGATTGGTGGCGACTCCCATTTTCATTTTATTTTCAAAATCCAAGTTGACCCTGTTTTGTCAAAAAAAATGGTGTCAACAATGTTGAGGACAATTTTTTTCTTAAAAATACCTATTTCAACTTCATGTAAATAATTGAACAAAAAAAAAAATCCATGTAAATAAATATATATAGTGCTGGAAAGGTGCTTTCAAGAGAAATTCATGTAATCATTTTAATTGATATAGCTAGGGATGTTAAATACTTGGGTAACTAATGCCATTGTAAAAGTAGATGATCGAATTATGTCAAATGAAAATATAAAGACTAAATCTCAAAAGTGAGCATAATAGAGAGATTGGAACTACAATTTTATCATTATCTTATAATGACTAAAAAAACAGTCATGTCATTAGTTAGTCCAAACAATTATCACCCTTAATATTTTTGGTAGCTTATGTGAATTTTTGTAACAACACTTATTCCAATTTATTATGCTAAATTTTTTTAATAGAATAATATTTAAAAATAGATTAAAAAAGTTAATCTTAATTATTTTGGGCTATCTAATGTTATTATAAAAGTAGAGAATCAAATTATGTCAAATTAAAATACAAAGATTAAATCTTAAATGTGAGCATAACATCTATTGAATGATTAAAATACAAATATTTTACTTAAAAACTCACGTAAATCTAAGTTAAATGTACACAATTACATCTATATGATGTGTACTCATCAATAACAAATTTGAATGATTGAGAACTAAGCCTTGTTGCCAAGGATTGAACCCTTTGTCTTGAAGGCGAAATTGTTTGTTACTAGGTACACATAGTTTAGATGAAATTACCTTCCAAGACTTCAATAATATCACTTCAAAGAGTTGCACACCTCTTTAGATGTTTTTAAAATCATAGAATTTGGCTCAAATTTCTCTTCACTATAATAGACTATTAAGGTTGATGTACACACAAATTTCAGGTCGAAATAAGACCTAAAAAATTGAGAGCAACCTTTTTGAGAATTATTTAGAATTTCTTCTACTTCTTTTATTTATTTACAGATTTCTTGGGATTTTGTAGATAGCTTCTAGTCATTAAAATCTTCTCTTCAGTGAACTTATGCACTTCGTAAAGTTGTGCTTAATAACTTGAAGGTGATTCCTTTTTTAAAGCCGATCAAAGTAAAAGAGAATTTTTATAAAATATATATAACTTATTTATAAAAGAGAATTTCTTATTTATTGTTTATCACATAATATTTTAATAATGATATGATACGTGATATCATCGTAGCCAACAAAATAATTTGTGTTTGAACGTGAATAATTTATTTGAAAAATTCTTCCTATACAAATGCTGCCTCAAGATTTAATCATGTATATAATATTTTTAAATGTGAAATTTTGATTTGGTTTTGAATCGCAATTTTACGTGCACATTGAACTTGATTAAATTGAAAGTTTTTGACGTCATCCTTTGTTCAATATGAATTGCCACGATGACAGGAACATTGTATTGAAAAACCCCCAACTAATTTAGCAAGCTCATGGTTCTGTACTTCAACTTGAATTAAGCCCATCCCACTCAATTTGACTTTCTTTGGATATTAGCTTTATTTGTTAATTAATTAAGAATTAAGCTTTATAAATTGCTATCTTCCAAATGTTACCATGGCCTCACATGCAATCTTTGACACTTTGACATGCATTATTGTGCATGCGTTTCATGCGATTTCGCTTTTTGTTTAACATCCAAATAACTTATATGCATCAAAAGTTGGATATAAGATATTCGATATTTCAAAATTAGAACATCAAGATATTTCATATATCTGTTGTGGAACATCAAAAGTTAAGCATCAAGACATCTCATATGTTAGTTTGGAGCATCGACATATCTCTTTGTATAGAAGCTCCATATACTATTTGTTTATCGTTGATTTAGTTTTTCTATTATAATTTGATTGTTTTTAAGTTTTATTTTTCGAAAGGTGTATATTCAATAGTTTGACCAATATTTTATTTCGCTCCAGAGGCGAATTCAGGAGGGCTAGTAGGGGTCCGGCCCCCTTAAAATAGAAAATTATTGTTTTGGCCTTTCAGAAAATTTTAAAATTTTAAAATAGTAAAAGTAAATTTGCATTTTGACCCTCCCTAAAATTATTAAATTTAATTTAATTTTTAAAAAATTTTAAAGATAATAGACTATTAAATATTAAAATTTCATTTCGAAGCCAAAATTTTTTTTTTGGCTTCCCACATGTTTAGTTCCATTAAAAAAAATCTAATGTGACTTACCTTTTATAACGCATGATGATATAACATATAACTTTTTTAAGGTATTTGTCAAACTATACGGAAATATCAAAATGTATATATGCCTCACTACAAGCAAGGGTGAATTTGTAAATTTTCATTTAAACCTTCTAAGGTTTCTTAAAATTTTATTTTAGGGTAAATTCAAGAACAGTCACCCAACTATTCAGTTCATTCTATTTTTTTCATCTCACTATTAATTTTTTTGTTTTAGTCACTTAACTTTTCAAAATTAAATATTTTAGCCACTCTTTCGTTAGATGCTTAATGAAAGTCTAACATGGGTTTTATTTTATTGGCCTCTTAAAAAAAAAATAGCCCTATGGTGTTTACAAGATTTATCATTTTAATCCTAATTATAAAAATTTTAAAAAAGTAAAAAAAAGTAGATATAAATTTTAAATATTTCAAAAACAAAATATAACAATATTTTAAAGAAATTTGTACCCAAAACGAATTTCAACAGTATTTTCCACTCTGTTCTTTCTTTCATTCAATTGATGAAGTTGAAAATATCAAGTGTCATGTCTTTAAATGCTATTTTTGTAGCAAAGAGTAAGCTTATCAAAGTTGGTGTCATTAATCCAATCATTTTTTTGGGTTTATAAATTTGTTAATTTGAGCTTTTTGATTAGGCATTTGAGCAAACAATATGACAAAAGAAAAAGGGACTAAATTAAAAGATATTGAATAAAAAAAATATCTTTAATTTATGGGTTTTTCATGTGCTTGATTAATGAGAAAATGAGCATGGTTGATGAGAAAAAGCAAATATAAATTTTAAAAAGTAAATATAAAAATATTTTTGAGATTGTTTAAATATATTTTATAATTTTTAGAATTGGGACTAAAATGAAAATTTTTTAAACATTCAGGGCTAGACTTGTTGAAAATTTTAGATTTAGGATCAAATTTGAAATAATTTGTAAATACTGGAGGGCTAAATTTGTTATTAGGCTAATAAGAAAACCCATATTAGACTTTCATTAAACGACAAGAGTGACTAAAATATTTAATTTAGAAAAGTTGAGTGACTAAATAAAAAAAATTAATAGTCGGGTGACCAAAATAGAACAAACTAAATAGTTAGTAGACTATTTTTGTACTTTACCCATTATTTTAACCTTATAGTTAATTTCTAAAAATATGATAATTTGTGTCTAGCTTGTCATTATAAGAATTCAACCCCAACCCGAGTATAAACACTTACTATTTTTATCAAAGACTTTTGTAATTGAAGAACATGGCTTCCTTTCCCTAAATTTATGGGGTAATCTAGTATAAATATACAGCTTAAATTAAACATCCTCTCCACCTTCCCTTAGCTTATACTCTTTTGTGCAAATATTCCCTTCCATTTGATAAACAATGGCTTCTAACACTCTCAACCTCATTGCCATCCTCTCCCTTACTATCTCAATCCTCTTATCTTTGTATCCTCAACCAGCCTTCTCATTCCAAATGGAAGATTTCGACGGCGAGGAAGAATATGTGCTCGATCATCCTGTCATTACGCCTAACCTTCGATCGAGAAGCCGGTTCTTAAAGACCTCACCGACGAAAGATAAGATCAGGAAAGGTGCCGATTGTGATCCTCACCCTTCTCTAAACATATGCAAGGGTATTTCTGCAAACAACGGGACCAGTCTACTGTATTGCTGTAAGACGCATTGTCGTAACGTGCTTAGTGATCAGAACAACTGCGAAAAATGTGGCAACCGGTGCAAGTTCGGGCAACGTTGCTGCGGTGGAGTGTGTACTAATGTTGCTAACAATGTCAACCACTGTGGCAAGTGTGGCAATCAGTGCTCGTATGGAGTTCAGTGTGATAATGGATTTTGTGGTTATGCTTAGGTCTAAGTATTATAATGGTTTTTATCAAAATATATTTGCCAATCGAAAATGCTTTGTCTAGGGGCCGTTTTGATTATGAATAACACTTCGTTATCTACATGTATTTTTATATAATGGGGGGAGAATATATATAGATTATACACATATTTTATGTTGCTGTAATTGATTTTAGCCATGGTTTTTATATATGTTATACGATATTTTCTTTTAAATTTTAAGTAGACAAATCCTCTATTTATTTGTTAAATTTGTTGTTGTGATAATTTAAAATTATAAAAAATACTCACTCGGTATTCATGTAATAAAATGACGTTGTAATGGACTTAAATTTAATAAAAAAATTAATTAGCAATTCTTAAAATTCACATCAATGTCTTAATCGAAATAAAGTATTTAGACTACCTAATGGCATTATAAGAAGTTTTTTCTTTGGACTAAATTATAGAGTAAATAACTGAATATTAAAATATACTTTAAGTCTCTACATTTTTTGCATATTTAAAATTTAGTCTTCATACTTTTATTTTTAAAAATTCAATCTCTCTATTTTTCGAATTTAAAAATTCTGATCCAATTGTTAACACCATTAAATTCTTATGCTCATCAAATCCATGGTATGACATTTTGAAATAAAAAAGAAAATACTCACTTAGTAGTCATGTAACAAAAAAATGACATTACAATGGCTTGAGTTTAATGAATAATTTTAATAGTGTTGACAACTATTAAGTGTTACATGAACATTTTAATCAAAGTAAAGCATTTGAGTTGATCAATGACATATTGTAAAAATTGAGGTACCAAATTATGTCAAAAGTTGAAGTATAAAGATTAAATCTTAAATTTGAGTGTATTATAAAGATCAAAATTGAAATTTAACCATTATTATAATCTTAATTTTGAGTATAGGATAGGGGCTAAACTTGAAAAATGACCATTTTCCTATATAATGCAGAGGCAGAGAGAGAGAGAGAGAGAGAGAGAGAGAGAGAGAGAGCAAAACTGGAAGCTGCATGTCAGTCTTTAAAGACTATTAAGGTATTCAAACTAGATATAACTGCAAAACGTTTTAATTGAAAAGTTGATAATATTAACTATTTGAACTAATTAACAAAAATATAAAATATTTGGGCTAAACTTGCAAGGCATATGCATATGCATATACATTTACGTATATAAGTTTTTATTATTTTTAGTAAATATTAGTTTTCTCATTTCCGGTAAATTTATAATAATTTATACCAATTAAATTAAATTAAAAATAATTTTCTATAAAAATATCAATAGGACATATGGTGAAATCTTAGTCTTGCTTTTGGAGTTAAAATTTTCCACCCTATGTTCCAAATAATTACCCTTTTTAAATAAAATGACAAATAATTGTATTAGGCATATATTGTTTTAGGTCAAATTATGATTATGGTCTCTCTACTATGTTGAAATTTAAAATTTAGTATCTATTCTTTAAGTTGATAAAATCTGGTTCCACTACATAATATCATTAGTTAGTTGAAAATTTAAAATAATTGACACGTTTAATTATTCTGGTCAAAATGCTGAGGACAATTTTTTTTCTTAAAAATACCTATTTCAACTTCATGTAAATAATTGAACAAAAAAAAAAGCTCCATGTAAATAAATATATATAGTGCTGGAAAGATGCTTTTAAGAGAAATTCATGTAATCATTTTAATTGATATAGCTAGGGATGTTAATTACTTGGGTAACTAATGTCATTATAAAAGTAGATGATCGAATTATGTCAAATGAAAATATAAAGACTAAATCTCAAAAGTGAGCATAATAGAGAGATCGGAACTACAATTTTATCATTATCTTATAATGACTAAAAAAACAGTCATGTCATTAGTTAGTCCAAATAATTATCACACTTAGTAGCTTATGTGAATTTTTGTAACAACACTTATTCCAATTTATTATATTTTAATAGAAAAATATTTAAAAATAGATTAAAAAAAGTTAATCTTAATTATTTTGGACTATCTAATGTTATTGTAAAAGTAGAGAATCAAATTATGTCAAATTAAAATATAAAGACTAAATCTTAAATGTGAGCATAACAGAGGACCAAAATTAAAAATTTACCATTACAATTATAATGACAAAAATAAAGATAAATGGACCCTACCTTTTATATAGAATTATATAGATAGGTATATAGATTTAGTCTTTGAAATGAAATGCACCAAGTCATGGCTGGTACATGTATTTCGTGCGCCTCCCATTCGCAACACACAGTATCCATGAAAATCGTCGTCTTATTGGGCGTCCTTCATGAACGAAAATCATAAGAATGAACCAAAAATGTTACCATGCATTATACAGTATAAATTGCTCTCTTCTTCTTCTTCTTCTTCTTCTTCTTCCAAATGGTACCATGGTCTCATATGCGTACTTGATTAAACCATGTATACCCGCCTAGCACTTCGCCACCTTGACTTTTGACATGCATTACAATGCATAAAATCGATTTTCTTTATTTTAAATTTTTTTATGAATTTTTAATAATTTTTAAATATATATAAAGAAAATAATACTTTTTATTTTTTTATTGCATGACTATTTTTAATGGATTATCCTTTAAATAAACTTAATGATTTGACTAACTATTGAATTAACAAAAGTACTAGCATGGAAAAAAATAATTTAGATAGTACTTATGATTAGAAAAATGTTTAGGCACCAAAAGTGGAAAATGAGAAAGTTTAGGTATCAATTTACTAGTTAAGACTCTTTTTAGAAATAGACTTATCAATTTGGCAAACGATTTGACTAACAAAAATACCGAGTTGAAAAAAAAAAGAGTAATTTATTTAGGTATCAAAATGTGAAAAGGGTATAACTTAGGTAACAATTCAAGGTTAAACTTTGTTTTCAATGCAAGTTCAAAGTTGGTGCATTATGAAATTCGAAACTTGTCAACTTTTTCCCCTCATGGTGCGTCTTTTATTAAGGTAGCCTAATGCTTTATTTGTTTGCATGTGTGACTTGTGACAATGTTTGAGACGAATTCCCTACCTTGCGAGCCTCCGTTTATTGCGTAACTCCATATGTATTTTCATCTATATGTATTTTTTGAACAAATTGATTTAATAGAATATTCATCAATTTCATTAATATCTTCAATATCTTGTCCTCAACGATTTTTGTACATAAAGCAAAATTAAAATAAATACTGACTCATTGATTACCTAACATTTAATTGATACTAAGCAATATTACGTGGTCGGATCATAATACAAAAATAAATATTATTTTTATTCTATCAGTTCAACTAGGATTTTTCCATCTCTCTCTATAAATAAATGGCACTGGTAGGGCCTTAATCACACCAACATACACACACACACAAAAGTTTAACATAAGTTTTCAATAAGTTCATCTCCTCAATGCAACAAAGTAAGAAAAATCTCATCAAGTACTATTTACAGGTGGGCTCATATAATGTGGGCTCAGCTGATATGCCTCATAGAAGAGATAAAAGAGTAACAATTGGAGGAGTCCAGAATTGGGAAGGTGAGTTAATTATGCACCCAATTGAAATTCAAGAGTTGCATATTATTGAGTGCGACTATTTGAGAAGCTTAGTCGATGACAATTCGTCCTTCAAAAATGCGATTGACTTGAGGGTTTGTAGGATTTGGGAGTGTAAAGGGATAGAGTGTGTTGTTTCCCTGTCCTCTTTTGCCTCTTCTTTCGCTCATCCATTTCAGAGCCTCGAGGTGTTACATCTTCAATCTCTGCCAAAGTTGAGTGCCCTTATTATGAATGATGCAGGAATTGGTTCAGCAACAACATCAACATTGGCTCCGTCTACCACCTTTTCCCATCTTAAGAAAATTTATGTAGGGAGATGCTCAAGTATGAAGACGTTGCTTCCACATTGGTTGCTTCCAAACCTCCAAAACCTGGAAGAAATATCAGTGGATCATTGTGATGAGTTAGTAGAAATATTGGGAGCAGCAACATCGGAAGTTGAAGAACAAGGGAGTGATGCAATAATCAAATTCCATCTTCCCAAATTGAGAGAACTGGAATTGTGGGTAGTACCAAATTTGAAGAGCATTTGCAGCAAAAGTGGAGTGATGGTTTGTGATTCTCTCCAACTTATCCATATTACTAGATGTGATAAACTGAAGAGAGTTCCTCCATTTGCTCCCCTTGTTGGCAATGGGCAGCCATTTGCATATGCTCCACCTTCTCTTACCATCAGGTCAAGCACAGAATGGTGGGAATCGTTGGAGTGGGATGACCATCCAAACTTTAAAAATGTTCTTCGCTTCAACCCTGTTGGAAGCTTTTAAGGTATCAACCATTTATAGTTTAGTTTATATTTTCTTATTTTATAAATAACCTAATTTCTCCATTTTAATACAATTTCAGGTATATTTTTGATGATGTTGAAGAGAAAGATAAAAGGGTTGGTGGGAAAGAAGTAGGGGGGAGGATAGTGCAAAAGAGAGGAGAAACGGAATGATGGAAGAGCATGGAGAGTGAGAGGCAAAGGTAAATAAGAAATCAAGCTGCCTCCAGATTTTAAACATTTTCTCTCTCTTACCATTCTTCTATTCTCTTATTCTTCTCTAATATATATATATATATATATATATATATATATATATATGTAGTTCCCAAAATAACCTTCTAAATATTTATTATTAAAATATTTATATTAATCAAAATGATTTAAGGTGAGACAAAACTACTATCATAGTTTTATTTCCAATAAAAGTTAGGAAAGTATTGTAAAAAGACATAATATTTTTTGATTTCCATGTAAAATTTCTGGAAACATTAAGATTTAAAAAATAATAAGGGCTTTTTTTTAAAAAACTTAGTATTTATAAAAAAATATATAATTGGATTAAACGTAACATATTTCTACAATTAAATAATATTATAAATTATGAGGACTAAATGAGAAAATTAAAAAGGTGAAATCCCTTTTAAAGTAAATTAAAAACATTAAGGGGATTATGTTGCAAATAACCCCTCCACGTTTCCCATGTATAAAAGACGTTTTCCTTTTTCTTTTAATGTGTGATGGATAAGTTGGAAAATAAAAATAAAAAAACTTAGTTTCTTTCTTTTTTTTCTCGCTTCATTTTGTTGTCCGACTTTTATTTCGAAGCTGAAGATTTAAATTTATTTTATTCTAAATTCCAAAAATATCATAGGTTCTCAATAATTATGCAGTTTGTAACGCCAGAAAGTTTACATTTTAAAAATGAAAATGTCAAAACAAGATGTTTTTGTTGTCGAGAGAGGCATAGATACAGAGGTTCTGAATAAAAAAAAAAACTTCAACTTTTTTATTTTACATTGGCATAATGCCCTAAATTTTTTGAATTCTAGTTGTTAAGCATATCAAGTAATTTGATTTGGTGTGGTGGTTAAGTGCCTTGAATGTTTACTTTAGGTCTTGGGTTCAATTTTGTTTTTTTTTTTTTTTAATTTTTCCTATTTATTTTGATATTATGTTCAACTTGAGCCTTAGGGCTTATCTCTTATTTTCAATGATGAGTCTACGGATTCAGTGGTAAAACTTTAGCTTATCACCAATTTAAATTCTATAAAATCTGGTAGGTGGGATTTGGATTGACTTAAATCTTTTATTTATTTAATTTAATTTAACTTAACTAAATCTCTATTTTCACTCATTGAATTAGCCGTCCACACTCTCTCCCTACTTTGTATGCTACTTTCTTTTGTTTCCCTATTCTGCCGTTTATCTTCTTTTCTCTTCCTTCTTTCTCCTCTTTGATTATTCCTGAATACTTTGGTTTATTTTGTGAGTTCTGTCACTTGGATAGTATTTTGTTTGCAGTGTAAGTTTCATTTGGTTACTTTTGTTGTCTTTCCATTAATAGTTTAGTTTTATTTCGTTTCTTGAGCAAGTTGAGTTTGTGTTGGTATTTTCTGTTCGTCATCATGATTAGTATTTTTGTGGTTCTCGATTAAGCGAAAGGTGTGAGAATCCTAACCCTCTAGCAAAGTAGACACAATTTTCGACGTTGTTTTGGAGAACTAAGTATTCAAAAATTCTATTTTGGAGGCTGAAATTTTGATTCAACGATGTTATTTTGGAGAAGTATTGTTAGTTAATCCGTGTGGTTTGATGAACGCTTATGGGATTCGTGAGTTCCAATTGAGCGGTTGATCAAATCAGCAATAGGTGTGTGAAATTAACCCAAAAACTCAATCGAAACTCGAGAAAATTAGGGGCCACACGACTATGTGGGTATTTTGGCCAATTTTAAGCCCCAATTAGGGGCCGATTAAAGGACTCAAAGATTGGGTCCATGGCCATCATATAAGCCCAAAAAATGTAAGTTTTAGTACGTATATATACATGGCTAAGCTTAGGAGGTATGTTAAGTAGGTTGTATATAAATCATATGCTATGTTATGCTCCTTATAAAAATATGTGTATGCATGTCATACGACTTATGATATATGTATTTATGATATTATAATTATGATTATGCCTATGTTTTGGGATGGGTTATGATATGATGGAGGAAGTGTTATATGGTAGTTTTTACTACAACTATGGCGACTAGACCATAGAATGTCTATTTGACAACTCAACTGCATATTTATGAGTGACATACCGTCACATACTGGTGTGATTGGATGGATGGACTTGTGCAGTCCTAATTGGTGATATTGCTTGGACGGAGATGGTATGTAGCAGTTGGAGGTATGATATGAGATATGATATGATAAGATAAGACATGAAACATGCTATATATAACATGACATGAAAACCGATATGATATAAGATATGCTCCAGTATGCTATGATACATTCTGACTTATTTATATACTACAATGAGCGGGTCAAATCACACACTGGATGTTAAGCTCACACATTTGTTAATTCTGTTTCAGGTGATCTTCAGAGTTAGGATTGGACGATGACTATAGAGCTCGTATTTCACTCTTTCGGTTTAAGTATGCATTGGACTCTCTTTTGTTTATATGGACTTTTTGGGATTTTGGACATTTTAAATTTGTTTGGGACGCTAAAAATTATTTTGGCATTTATTTTTCAAAAGTTTTAACTTTTACCGATACTTAAATCAAGACAACTAAAAAAAAACCACGGTTATAAGGTCATTTTGCTATAATGCTTTCCGCTGCAAGTTTTAAGCTCAATTTGCTGTAATGCTGTCCGCTGCAAGTTTTATTGAAATTTACTAAGATGTCTTATCTCACAAACAAAGTAAGTAAATTAAATACATTTTGGTAAAATTAACAAATATGGTTTTCTTCAATGTACTCACGGGTTTTCAAAAATGGTACATCTTCAACCGGTTAATCAAACTTTTTTTTTTTCTTTTGAGTTAAATAGTTTTTGCCAAAATGAAGTAAACTTGTTTTCACATATAATTACTTTTTCTTTTACAAGTTAATGTCATTGTAGGGTTTGATGGGTTATCTTCAACTTTAACAGTTAAGCTTCCAAAGTCGATGATTCTATTTAAATATATAAAAAATCTTTATATTTAAAAGATGTTCTTATAAGAAAACTAAGATGTCATATATGATTGTTGCATGCAATTCTATTATTTTATGATTCGGGTTATATATGGTTGTTGTCATGACATATAAGCTGTTAATTAATATTTTAAAGTTTTAAAAAATAATAATAAATATATTTTTAATAATTTGATTTTTTTTTTAAAAATAAGTTACATATATTTTTAAAACCTTAAAAACTATTTAAAAACTAATGTATCATCCATAACAAATCATACATCATTAACACATATCGGGGCATGGGAAAGCTTTTAAAAAATTGAACTCAAATAGTGCTCTACATGGTTCATCAAGGCATGGCAAGGAAGTGATAGTTGAAGCAATTTGTGCCATGATTGCCTGTACTTCTCTCATAATTTTTTTGTCACTCTGTACCCGTGATACACTGCAAAATCTCCTACATTTCAAATTAACTAATGTCAAGTAAAACATGAAAGCAGAAGAGGATCAACTATTACCCTCACTATCTGTTTCAATGCTAAAATTCCACCTCTCCTCTCCAGCACCTCATTGGTAGCCTTACTCATCATAACCAACACAACCCTTTCTTTTTCCAATACATTTCCAGAATGTACACTTTTATTATAAGAAAATATCCAAAAACATTTTACCAGAAAGCTGGGCTGTCGGGTTGGAAATGAAGGATTTTACACCTTCATCTTGGGGAAGCCCATATTTCTTCACTTTGGCAAAACTCTCTTTTGGGTCGATTCTACAAAATGTTAAACAAAAACATAACTTTTTTAATTAAACCCTAAACGCTAATTAAGAAAACAAGAGACCCAGAAGTATTTATCGATTCATCTTCACCTATTCGTTGCATAACCTGAAAAATGATATCAACAAAATCACACAAAATTTCTCAACACACCCAAAGAAGGGTAAAAGCAAAAGAAAGGTTTATTTGAGAAGTCACATACCAAAAGCTTCGCTTACGACTACTTCTGAATAATTAGTTTTAAAAAAATTAACTCAGTAGAAAAACTTCATACTGAACAAATATATGAAAGATTAAAAACTTTGAAAGAAAAGAAATATTGAAACAAAGGTTGATAGTAAAGAAAAGCTCAAAAGTAGAATCAAGGACCAAACAAGCAATTATGCTTCTTATACATGTAATTATGCTTTCCCATTAATTATTAATTATGCTTTCCACAACATTCGTCTTTTTATACGCGTAATTATGCTTTCCCATTAATTATTAATTATTTTCTCTTTCTTCTTCTTCTTCGCGTACTTTCCCATTAATTCCTATCACAATTTTGCTTATTTCTATTTTCACCTTCTTCTTCACTCTTTTTAATTTCTTTTCATCCCCAAGGTCTATAACTAATTTTCAAACATCCAGTCAAGGTCATTTTCTCTCATTTGCTTCATTCATGACTATACAATGGTTGTTTTTTATTATCAGCTACTGTTATAGCAGCTAGCTTTGTAAGATAGTCAAGGTAATAAGATCTGAAGCAACGGTTTCCTCTAGTGATTATCAACAGTTTTAGATTTTGAGACAGGATGATCAGCAGACATAATCTACTATAGATGCAAATTAATACGAAAAGAGCTATGCTTTGTAGGATAGTCAAGGTAATAAGATCTGAAGCAGTGATTTCCTCTACTGATTATCAATTTTAAGACAGGATGATCAGCAGACATAGTCTACTATAGATACACATTAATACGAAAAGAGCTACCCAGAAGCAATATAATGTTGAAATCTCATGCTGTTGAACATTTTAACTCTTAATATTCTGTAATGAACTCCTGCACACTTGAAACTAGCATGTTATATAGTTTGAGAGGTTGATTCTGGATATACAATGGTGACCAGAATTTCATCATGTTTCTGTCTGCCACCCATCCATAGCTCCATCTAATAAACGCCATTGCTTGGAACTTGCATTCATGTTTTCCTTTTCATGCTTACACTCCCATATCAATACTTCATAAAATATCCTATTCATTCACAGATTTTCATTCTCTGCTACTGTTATATATGATTGCGTTGCAGGGACATAGCAATGGAGTACGTAGAGCCTGTTGTCGGCATTGCAAATTGTCTCGGAACTCCTGTTTGTAAATATTTGCAATATCACAGAAAGCTGAACGATTATGTGATTAACTTCAAGAGGATCAGAGATGAATTGAATTGCAAAATGGAAGATATAGAGCTGCAATTGAAAGCGGAGCTTCTTCGTCCTCTGGGGAAGATACCGAAGACGGGAGTTGAAAATTGGTTGAAAGCTGTGAAAGAGATGATTAGGGAAGCACGAGCTGTTGAAAACAAGGTAACGGGAGATATCTCTGTCGTGCTTGCAACGGGAAGCTGGTTGATGAAAAGACTCGAGAAATGAAGGAATTTCTTGATAACGCTCCTAATGCCTCTGAAGGTCTTGCCATGGATGGTCCAAGTGCTTGGTTGCCACTGCCAACAGCAGAACTAGTTGGAGAAGAAGCTGTCAGAAATGAGATTTGGGCATGTTTGATGCAGGAGGAGGTGAGCAAGATTGGGGTTTGGGGGGTGGGCATAAAAAAATTATTAAAATAGATCATTGCTAATTCTCTCTTTTCTTAATCGGTAAGTTTCTCTCTTCAAATCCTTTTATTCTTTATTGAATCCATCGCATATCATTTGCAAACCGGTTTCCGTATAGTCTGTTTGCTCAGTTTTTCTTTTTCCAGTTTTTTTCTCGATTTAGATGGAAGATTCTTTTGTCGCATTATTAGCGTGCGCGTATAAATTTCTTTCGTGGAGATTATTTATCATGTTTGTGTGTTTCGTCTCTTGAGGTTGAGCTGTTTTTATTTTCAAAAATAAATATTTATTTTCTTTGCATTTATTTCTAATATCACCATTAATTGTTTAGGGTTGACGATTTTGGGGATTTTGGGTGGTCTAATTTGGGATTTTGGGAAAGGATTTTGATTTTGGGAATTTTTGTTTTGGGTTTTTAATTTTGGAGATTTTGGGGATTTCTCACACCGCCCTCCTCATCACCTTCAAAGCCAACAAATCTACATCTAGGCTCATGTGAAAAGTCGCCAGAACCCATGTTTGAAACCTCAGGTCACTTTTACCATGCGGATTGCATCGAACTGATCGACGACTCCATCAAAGAGCTCCAAAAGTCTATATGTAAAATTTTTTCATATCAGATGCTCCAACTTTGTGCTTATGAGTGATCTTCAAACCTAGGTTAATGTTGCTTTAATGGATGAAGATACTTGCATGGATGGATTCGCAAGCAGGGCTATGAACGGGTATGCAAAGATGATGTTGAGGAAACGAATTATTAAGATCACACATTTGACGAGCAATGTTTTGGCTCTCATCAATAACTATGCTTCATCTTAGATCCTTCATTGATTTTCTTGAGAAAAATTTGATGGCAAGGAAAGCACTGTGTTTCATGGAATTATGTTCAATATGGGATTTTATGGTTTTCGAGCAGGGCATAAGTTTTTAAGGTACTGTGGATTGTGTTCTCAATTCTATGTTTGTGGTTCTTGATGTTTGCAATTGTATCAATTTGAATATAAAATTTGTATTCGTGTATGTTTAGGGTTTTATTAATTTTTTTAATAATTTTAAAATCATTTACTGATGTGGTATATAAAAAAAATAATATTATGTTGGTATTTAAATTCATTTGGACCGTCATGTCAGAGGTTAATGTTGACCATTAGACAACTAACGGCCACATTAGCCCCTATGTTAAAAACAAACTAATTTGTTAGAAATTTAAATTTTGCAGTATAAAATTAATTTTTAAAATTAATTATTCAATTTGTAATTGATTTTATTAAATTAAAATATTCACTAATGTTTAAAAATGTTCTCCATGTTAATTATACCCTTGATTTTTTTTTAAATTATTTAAGAATTGAGTTAAATGGTAATCAATTTATATTAAAATATCAATTTTATTGGTTGTATTATTTCATTAATGTTCTTATAATATTAATTCATTTTTATTTATCGACACCAACTTCAAAATCAGAAGAGGATTAATTCACGAGAAGATATGGCTCATACTGTAAACGATAAATAAGATATTATAAATTGATATGATTAAAATTTAGATAATATACAAAGAGTAGCAAAATAAATTGAAAACACTTGATATGATCTAAATGAACTATAATAAAAGGGTTATATACAACAATGACTTCAACCGAAATTTATAGAAAACAAGTGGGTAGATGAATGGCCAACATTCGCCCATAACTGTAGTTTCTAGAATGATCATAAATCACATGTGATAAATGTGTCTTCAAAGTTCAAGAATTTAGCCGATTTGGTCATATACCCTTGACGGACGTCCATGCACCTCCTTTTAATACCATCCATGCATTTCTTCAATTCAAAGCATGCTTGTATCATCACATTCCTTCATCCTTGAACCGTACATGCATACTTAAGTTTTAAGCTAATGTATGTCCATCTCGAGTAATAAATTCGGCTGAAATATTCATGCACATGCATCAACATTAAATGGGTCCTTCATGCATCCTTAAGAATTATAAAAACTCCAAATATTCAGCTCCTTGGTTGGACGGTGGAAGTAAATATGCATGGGAATGGCAACAAAAGCAACTTCTAGAATACTTCACAAGGACCTCATTCAACTCCCAAATTGGATGGTGCATACGTTTGACCAAAATGACATCCTTTCAAGTTGAACTGAACAACCTTTGTGTGCGAACGTCCCTAGATCCTTTTTATCAGCCATTAAACATTCCTAGGGCATAATAATCACACGATAAACATGTATTAGGACGTCATTAATATACTAATTAGGCTGTAATAAAATTGGACAGAATTAATAGCTAGCTTAGGAATATTTAAGATGCAATTAAACTAACTACATAAACTAACAACTAACTAACTAAAAGCTAACACCATTAAAAACATGTTTTAGGACACATTAATGACGCCAAACACACTTAGGACATATTAAAATGCTTTAATAGTAGGACATGAAATAAATCAAAAACTGTGTAATTAACACAAGTTAACCTGCATCATTAGGTCTCAAAGTCCACATGCAGAAGTTGCATGGTTTGAACGTTTCATCTTGCATTTAGGTCCTTCGAACTTGGCCCAATCTCGAAACATGTTAATCGAATCACATGATGGAGCAACTTAGACTGACCCACTATCAATTAGCAAGTAAAGTGACATTCAGTTGAATAAATCACAAATCATTTTAGTTAATCACACAAATACGTTGAATGAATGTCAATTGAACTTGTTTAAAGCATTTTAGGGTTATATTGGTTAAAAATAAAGTTAGGATTTGAATCTAAACTCATTAATCCAAATTCTTCTAGGGCTCTCAAGTCATAACCTCCACATCTCGAGTCATGATGAATTTTATTTTTGATTCGATGTTGAAGTGTCTTGGGCCATCCTGTCGACACAAATCCCTGTTTTAGACCTCTAGTTTCGATGCTTGGGTATCTCGAGACAAAGGGGTTCTTGTCTCAAGGCTTTAAATAGGGAAAATTTTTATTTAGTTTCAATGCTTTGTTGTCTTGAGACTTAGGCCATTATGTCTCAAGACTTGAGTCATGATGTCTTGAGACTTGCTTGGTAAGTTTTGAGACTTATACCTTAAAATGTACAATTTGGTCATTTTTGTTCTTGATGTCTCGAGACCTATCCAGTTGTCTCGAGACACTAATACAAAAATGCCTAAAACAAGCATTTTAATGCATGGATTATGCAATCATTCCATACCTAACTTGTAATAGCCCGATTTTAGGCCTAGTCGGAACAGTGGTTTCGAGACCACAAATCCGACGAGGAAAAATGTAATGCCCTGAATTTTCAAAGGTGTCAGAACGGTGATTCGAGATCACTAAATTTGACAAATGAGTAGAAAATATTGTTAATTTAGTGAGTATAAGTTAAATGTGAAGTTAGAAAAATTTTTAAATAGTGAATAGTGCACTAGAAATAAATATTAAAATAATTAGAATCGAAAACGAGGTATTGAGACATCGGAGATTTTAGACTGAGCCATAAATATTTTTATAAATATTTATGGAGTGTTAAAAAGTTAGTATTAAAGATTCGTCAAGAAATTTTAAAGTTCAGAAAATTAATTGAACAAAAAGGACTAAATTGTAACAAATGAAAAATTATAGGAAATGATTAAATAGTTTAAATGATAAAAGGAAGAGGGTTTAAAAGGAAAATAGACCCAAGGTCTATTTGGGCTGGACGGCAAAGGCATGAAATCACCAAGAAAGTAAGGAGAATTAAGGGCAAAATTGGAATATTGCAAAATTTGCTTAATAAAGTTGGGACCAAAGTGGAATTGTCGAGATTTCTCTTCATTTTTCTGCATTCTTATCAGCTAAAACACCATAGAAGGGTTTCTTCAAGCTGGTTCTTCATATTTTTACTGCAACTAAGTTCGATTCTTGATTATTTCTTGAAACTTTTGTGTTTTTATGACTTTTACAACTAGGCTCACTTGTTGTATTGATTAGTTTTTGATTCTATGAAAGATGTTGAAAGTTTCTATGAATACATGCTGAAAGTATATGATGATTTAGCATGGAACTAGAGTTTTAAATTGTTCATATGCGGATTTTATTGAAAGAATTGCATAGAAAGTGAATGTTTGGGATCTAATAGTAAAAGAGTTTGAAGTTAGGGTTTTATGTGGAAATTCTGAATTTCAATAGTTGTGAAATAACTTATAATGTCTAGGTAAAGTAGTATTTGAGAAAAATTAGCTTAATTGAGGGGTTAATTTAGCAAGGACTGAATTGTATGAACTGTGAAATTTGGGGCAAAATGGAAATCAACATTTTGCATTAAAGCAGTCTTGGACAGCAGCAGTAGTCTAACTTTGAAAAATCACCAAAAATTGTGGGAATTGAATTGGAGGATGAATAAAATATGAAATTAAAGCTTATTGAGTCTAGTTTCTCATAAAAGAAACGGTGTAAGTAATAGAATTGTAAATTTTGAGATATTTGAAGTTTAGCTAGACCGAGTCAGAATGAGTTCGGAATTCCCTGTTCTGAATTTGAAAAATTGTTAAAAATTGTACAAAAATAATTATGAGTTATAATTTATATTCTTAGAATCCTTAATGAGTCTATTTTCAAAGAAAATAAACAGAAATATCATCTAAATTTTGTACAATGAGATAATTAATTTTTAGTGAAGAGAGGTCAGAACTATCAAGTAGTGAAATTGGGGAACTTTAAAGAATAAACTGTACTATTTGGCTAAACCAAAAATTCTGAAATTTTTATGGTAAGAAGATATTTGAATCTAGTTTTGGAGAAAATTTATGGATCTTAATTTGGAGTTTTGTAGCTCTAGGGAAAAATAATTTAGTGACTCTGACTCAGATAAATAACTTTGAATATACATGTGAGTGAATAGTGAAATTATAGTTAATGTTGTTTAAGTGTGTTATACTCATTAAGGATGTGGAATGGAGAGGAGGAGGAGGAAAATTGGAAAATATATGAATGACTTGTGCATAAATCGGTCATATATTCGATCATAATCGATAAATATTGAATTAGAAATGATGTAATTTTTTTATTTCAAATAGTTACTAGGAGATTGATGATGATCTGATTTTAGCTAAATTAAAAGCTAAAGCGATGTTTTCATTGCAAAATTAAGAATTTCATAAATGTGTTAATAAATGGCATAATCGATAAATGTTGAGTTAAATGGTAAATACGTATTAGTGTTGAACTTAATGATATTGAATTGTATAAGAAGTAAATAGAAATTTCTATTGCTAGTGATATGACTTGAATTAAAAGAACTATGGTGATATTGAAATGTATATTGGATTGAGAAATTGATTTGAATTGTGAACATGAGAAATTATGAATTGAATGAAATGGAAATGAAGCATTGAATTGTTAAGACTTGTGAATTGCATGAATATAAATCGGGTCTTGTAGGCCCTATTTATTATGAATATAATATTTAGAGGATATATTGTGAAGAATTATAAAAGCATGTTAAAAATTTGAAAGTTTTAATTTAGATGAAATTTTATAATACAGTTAAATACGTTTACAAGTGTATGTGTTCTGGTAATGCCTCGCACCTTATTCTGACGACGGATACGGGTAAGGGGTGTTACATGACTTATACCAACTTATAACCAAAATGCTTATGTATCTTTATAGCATACTATAAATGAATATACACATCACAGACATGACATCCAATGCATATCATTCCAACAAAGTTAAGTATGTGAAAGAACACTTATAAACATGCATATTAACTTACTAACTCAAGCATTCAAATTATAACTTTATATACACACAAAAGGTCACAAACTAGATTCGAGCTGAGCTGCTGAATCTTGGATGCTTTACAACCTTAATCTACAAAATCTTGTCCTAAACTTGTACAAGGAAATAAACATAATGAAAGGTTGAGAATTGAATGCTTAGTGGTGCTAACATAATTTTAATTTGATAAATAAACAATACAACACCGTTACTCAACCTGATAGTCGAATCCGGATATGGAGTGTCACCCAACGATTCTTGCAAACATAAGTCGAAATCCTGTAAGTTCAAAGAACTTAGTGAGTTTCTTTACTAATATATATAACTTACCCCCTTCTTACTCGGTATTAACTTAAAATAAAATAAAATATGCTACTCCCTGTTTTGCTTACTCGTTCGAGTTTTATCTGGAGTGATAGACTCCGGTTCTACTTCCATATTTCTGTATTGGCAGATTTATCTCTTAGTGATCATAACCTAGTTGAGTTTGTGACCAATCCACTACTTTGGCGATTTTTAGACATTTCATCATTCGCGCGTATACTGACGTTACTCTCGTAAGGCCACTAGCGAAGGCCCACGCCACACAAGCAGACTTAGTCTTATTTAAATTAATGTAGTTTATTCAATTTTATCCCCAGATTTCGATTCTAATCTCACCGAAACTAATCCAAAGTTTTAATCACTACCCTCTAGTTAGGAGTTTCCAAATTCGTATTTTCTTTTCTTCCACTTAATCGCATAAATTCTCTCTCTCTTTCCCTCTCTCCTCGATTTTGAGGCGTGACAGCCTACACTTGAAAAAGTTTAAAATTATTTTAAGGAGTATACCAAGGAGTCTAATAATTAAAAAATATATTTTTTTGAAAGGTTTTAATAATACTAAAAATCTTATCACACGCGTATACATGTGGAAATTACATATTTAGAACACAAATGTGCATTTAAAAATAGCATACAATAAATAATGAAAAGAATGATTTGGAACCAATTAATAATAACACATAAAATATGTATGATATTAAAATAAAAATTAGATTAAATTGTGAGTAAAATGAAATCTAAACACAAAAACACATCAAATTAAGAATACTAAATGAATACAGTTGTTTATCATTGTTTTGTCTTCAATCCTGAGTTGGTGTCATGTTCATTTGTGACATTAAATCAACAACATTATTTATATCCATAGATAAATAAAACTTAGAACATAGATATACTTACTATAGTTTCAAAATAAAAAAATAAAAATTGTTTTAGTTCAAATGTAAAGGAAAAGATTTTATATGCATAATATTCTTGTTTCAAATCTCATTATGGATAAAATTTTAATGATTTATAAAAATATGAAAAGACAAAAACACCCTCATAATCATATATTTATTTGGTAATTTTCTTATTGAGTGGAGACTTTGATTGATGGGTGACCCCAATGTAAAAGACTTAGTACATATAGATAAAAAAGTTTTAAACTAAAATTTTTAAAACCATTTAATTAAACTACACCATTAATCATTCAACCAATTTTACCGATTTATATATTATCAAAATTAAATTGATTGAAAGTATAAAAATCAGATTGGAAATCATTGATCAACTGATAGATACAAGTGTTTAGAAAAATCAGTATCAAATATTGTAGCTGCACCGAAAGTGCCAACTATAATGGCAGAAGCGAAGAAAAAAGGTAAAAGGAAAAATAAAAAATGGGATTGCCTTTGTACCCACAGCATTCTTTCTTCCATCACAGAATTTCAAGCATGCTTTTCATTCATTTGCCTATTTCATGACATGCTTTTCTTTGCTACTGTTATAAGACTTTTCAGTTCTAATCTCTCAAGACTTTTCAGGCAGTAAGTCAGGTAATTTCTGCTTCGCGTTCTTTACTTCATTTGATCCTTAATCATGCAATTCAGCTCATAAGATGATTTCCTTTGCTTTTACATAGCAAGAAACATGAATAATTGTAATAAGATCTGAAGCAATGATTTCCTCTACTGATTATCAACAGTTTTAGAATTTAAGAGAGGATGATCAGCAGATATAATCTACTACAGATAGAAATTAATACAGCTCGAGCTACCCAGAAGCAATATAATGTTGAAATCTCAAACTGTTAACATTTTACCTCTTAATATTCTGTCATGAACTGTCGCACACTTGAATCTAGCATTTTATATACCTTGAGAGGTTAATTCTGGATATATAATGGTGACCAGAGTTTCATCATGTTTCTGTCTGCCATTGCTTGAAAGTTGCATTCATGTTTCCTTTTCATGCTTACACTGACATATCTAAACTTCATAAAAAATCCAATACATTCACGGTTTTTATTATCTGCTACTGTTATATATGATTGCTTTGCAGGGACATAGCAATGGAGTACGTAGAGCCTGCTCTTGACATTGCAAATTGTCTCGGAACTCCAGTGTGTAAATACTTGCAATATCACAGAAAGCTGAATGATTATGTGAGAAACTTCAAGAGGATCAGAGATGAATTGAATTGCAAAATGGAAGATATAGAGCTGCAATTGAAAGCAGAGCTTCTTCGTCCTCTGGGGAAGATACCGAAGAATGGAGTTCAAAATTGGTTGAAAGATGTGAAAAAGATGATTAGGGAAGCACAAGTTAAATTAGTTTCGTTAATATTCGATTATTTCGTTGATTCATTCTTTGTTGCGTTCTTAGTTAAATTAGTTTAGTAATTTTTAGATTAAAACATATCACTCCAATTTATCGGCTAAAAAATAAGAAAACGGTAATTACTAATACTTTTAGTCCTTGTGGATACGATATTTTTACTCATCGTAGCTATACTATTGTTTGATACCGTAAAAATATACTATATTTTTAGATTGAACCGTTTGTCTTTATGTGCACATTGAACTTGATTATATTGAAAGTTTTTGACGTCATCCTTTGTTCAATATAAATTGCCACGATGACAGGAACATTGTATTGAAAAATCCCCAACTAATTTAGCAAGCTCATGGTTTTGTGCTTCCAACTTGAATTAAGCCCATCCCACTCAATTTGACTTTCTTTGGATATTAGCTTTATTTGTTAATTAATTAAGAATTAAGCTTTATTCACTTAAAGTCTGTGTAGGAGTTGTAGCCCCATGAGATTTGTCAACCCAACCATTATACAAATTTACCATACTTGGGTTATTGAAATGCACCAATTCAATGCCGCGTACTTCTAGGTAAAATCTATTCTTAGGGCAAGAATTTATTAATGGTCCCTAGCCACACACCCAGTATCCATGCATTATAAATTGCTATCTTCCAAATGTTACCATGTCCTCACATGCAATCTTTGACACTTTGACATGCATTATTTTGCATGCGTTTCATGCGATTTCGCTTTTTGTTTAACATCCAAATAACTTATGCATCAAAAGTTGGATATAAGATATTCGATATTTCAAAATTAGAACATCAAGATATTTCATATATCTGTTGTGGAACATCAAAAGTTAAGCATCAAGACATCCCATATGTTAGTTTGGAGCATCGAGATATCTCTTTGTATAGAAGCTCCATATACTATTTGTTTATGGTTGATTTAGTTTTTCTATTATAATTTGATTGTTTTTAAGCTTTATTTTTCTAAATGTGTATATTCAATATTTTGACCAATATTTTCTTTAGCTCCAGAGGTGAATGTAGGAGGGATGGTAGGGGCCCGGCCTCTTAAAATAAAAAATTATTATTTTAGCTTTTTAAAAAATTTTAAAATTTCAAAATAGTAAATGTAAACTTGCATTTTGGCCATCTCTAAAATTATTAAAATTTAATTTAATCTTTTAAAAGTTATAAAGATAATAGACTATTAAACATTAAAATTTCATTTCGACCGAATTTTTTTTTTTTTGGCTTCCCTCATGTTTAGTTCCATTAAAAAATTTAATGTGACTTACCTTTTAAACCGCATGATGTAATGTTTAGTTGCATTAAAAAAATTAATGTGACTTACCTTTCAAACCGCATGATGATATAACATATATACCTTATACTTTTTTGCACATTGGGACACTACAAAATAGGGGGGGGGGGCGGGAGAGAGGGGGTAAAATATTTGTCATACTAAACGGAAATATCAATATGTATATATGCCTCACTACAAGCAAGGGTGAATTTGTAAATTTTCATTTAAACATTTTGAGGTTTCTTAAAATTTTATTTAAGGGTAAATTATAAGAATAGCCAACAAACTGTTCAGTTCATTCTATTTTAGTCACCTCACTATTAAATTCTTTCGTTTGTCACTTAATTTTTCAAAATTAGATTTTTTAGTTACTCTTTCGTTAGATGCTTAATGAAAGTCTAACATGGGTTTTATTTTATTGGCCGAATAAAAAATTTAACCCTACAGTGTTTACAAGATTTGTCATTTTAATCCTAATTATAAAAATTTTAAAAAAGTAAAAAAGGTAGATATCAATTTTTAATATTTCAAAAACAAAATATAACAATATTTTAACGAAATTTGTACCCACTTTGTTCTTTCTTTCGTTCAATTGACGAAGTTGAAAATATCAAGTGTCATGTCCTTAAATGCTATTTTTGTAGCAAAGAGTAAGGTTGTCGAAGTTGGTGTCATTAATCCAATCATTTTTTTGGGTTTATAAATTTGTTAATTTTGAGCTTCTTTCTAGGTTTTGATTAGGCATTTGAGCAAACAATATGACAAAAGAAAAAGGGGCTAAATTAAATGAGATTGAATCAAAAAAATATCTTTAATTTATGGGTTTTTCATGTGTTTGATTGATGAGAAAATGAGCATGGTTGATGAGAAAAAGTAAATATAAATTTTAAAAATTAAATATAAAAATATTTTAAAGATTGTTTAAATATATTTATAATTTTTAGAATTGGGACTAAAATGTATTTTTTTAAACATTCAGGGCGGCTAGACTTGTTGGAAATTTTAGATTTAGGATCAAATTTGAAATAATTTGTAAATACTGGAGGGCTAAATTTGTTATTAGGCTAATATGAAAACCCACATTAGACTTTCATTAAACGACAAGAGTGACTAAAATATTTAATTTAGAAAAGTTGAGTGACTAAATAAATAATAATAATAGTTGGGTGACCAAAATAGAACAAACTAAATAGTTAGTAGACTATTTTTGTACTTTACCCATTATTTTAACCTTATAATTAATTTCTAAAAATATGATAATTTGTGTCTAGCTTCCCATTATAAGAATTCAACCCCAACCCGAGTATAAACAAGTACTATTTTTATTAAAGACTTTTGTAATTGAAGAACATGGCTTCCTTTCCCTAAATTTATGGGGTAATCTAGTATAAATATGCAGCTTAAATTAAACACCCTCTCCACCTTTCCTTGGCTTATACACTTTTGTGCAAATATTCCCTTCCATTTGATAAACAATGGCTTCTAACACTCTCAGCCTCATTGCCATCCTCTCTCTTACTATCTCCATCCTCTTATCTTTGTATCCTCAACCAGCCTTCTCATTCCGAATGGAAGATTTCGACGGCGAGGAAGAATATGTGCTTGATCATCCTGTCATTATCCCTAACCTTCGATCGAGAAGCCGGTTCTTAAAGACCTCGCCGACAAAAGATAAGATCAGGAAAGGTGCCGATTGTGATCCTCACCCTTCTCTAAACATATGCAAGGGTATTTCCGCAAACAACGGGACCAGTCTACTGTAGTGCTGTAAGACGCATTGCCGTAACGTGCTTAGTGATCGGAACAACTGCGGAAAATGTGGCAACCGGTGCAAGTTCGGGCAACGTTGCTGCGGTGGAGTTTGTACTAATGTTGCTAACAACGTCAACCACTGTGGCAAGTGTGGCAATCAGTGCTCGTCTGGAGTTCGGTGTGATAATGGATTTTGTGGTTATGCTTAGGTCTAAGTATTATAATGGTTTTTATGAAAATATATTTGCCAATCGAAAATGCTCTGTCTGGGGGCCGTTTTGATTATGAATAACACTTCGTTATCTACATGTATTTTTGTATAATGGGGGGAGAATATATATAGATTATATATATACACATATTTTATGGTGCTGTAATTGATTTTAGTCATGGTTTTTATATATGTTATATGGTATTTTCTTTTAAATTTTAAGTAGACATATCCTCTATTTATTTGTTAAATTTGTTGTTGTGATAATTTAAAATTATAAAAAAATACTCACTCGGTATTCATGTAATAAAATGACATTGGAATGGACTTAAATTTAATAAAAAAATTAATTAGTAATTCTTAAAATTCACATCAACGTCTTAATCGAAATAAAGTATTTAGACTACCTAATGGCATTATAAGAGGTTTTTTCTTTGGACTAAATTATAGAGTAAATAACTGAATATTAAAATATACTTTAAGTCTCGAAATTTTTTGCATATTTAAAATTTAGAGGAGATTTTATTCAATTAAAACACTTAATTACTATGTAATATTTACATAAAGCACATTACCTAAGTGTTACAGAGTTTTCACTGTTTCATAGGACTTTTGTTTATATAGTTAGTAGATTTTTAATTAGGAGTGTTTATTTACTTTAAACTCTTGTAACTTGACAATAATTTTGAGAGTTTTCTTTCCATTGTATGAATAAATTATATTGTAAAAGTTAGTATTCTCTTGTTATTATTTGAGTATTTGTTTATTTTCACGTCTTCTTGGAGTTGTAAGTCTTCAAGTTCACTAAGTTTGATGATCCACGTTATTAGGAGTGTTTCTTCTAGGACTTTTGTAAAGGTTAAAGTTCGATCATTGACTTTTTTAATATAAGTTACCAAGGGTTCCATAGGGTTTATTTTATTTTATTTAGTAAAAATTAGCATGTAGGAGAATTTATGTCTTGGCATGGGAAGCTTTTGTGGCGAAGTTATTTGGAAAGCCTATATGGTAAATTTTGTAACACCTAAGTGTAAGATGTTAGTCTGCCTTTGTGGCGAGATTTGGATATGTCTTTGAGGCATTTTCTAAAAGAGTTCTCGACAATTTACCTAATGGGTGATCTCCCCATAGTAACCCACTAGGATAGAGAGCTTGGCATATTTGTGATTATAGGTGGTGTAAGTACTTGCCAAACCTAGAAGTTCTCACATAATGTATCGAGGTCATCTAGGATTCTATTGGATGATCTAAAATATTGCATTTATCGAAATTAGTTTGTTGTCTGGATCGACTTCAAGATATGATGTGACTGGAATTCTGTCAACTGCTAGAGCCAATATAAGAATCTGCCAAGAGTAGTATTCACACGTAAATCACTCCGAGAAATATATCCAAATTCTATCTTCAAATGGGATTGTGAAATAGGATACGCATTACGGTGTGTAATTTGTGATCAACTCATCGGGAGAAATGTGTATAAGGTGGTTGAGGAGAGAGATGGCTATATAGTTATCCACCAAGAATTAGAAAAATATCCATCAAAGTCTGAAAGGAAGTCCAGAATCTTCAAGTAGAGGAATTCAACAACGATGTTAAAGGTAATATTAGTTGAGACTCACTAAGTTCTGATGAATTTACAGGCGTCTATTTGTAATGAAACTTCTTGGAATTGTGCCAACACGCTGAAAGGGACCAAGTCAAGATTAAGACAAGATGATCATTTGTAGAGCGATATTATGCATACAGAGGGGCACTCGTAGGAATATGATGAACAACATATTACGCCATGATTAAGTTTGTTTTACAAAAAGAAATTAATTTGTAATGTCTTATATTGCTTTGAGAATATGTTGTAATTGATAAAAATTTCTTCAAAATCCTTCGACTTAGAAAAGAAAATAAATAAATAAGAAGTATATCAATATGGTTTTTTCTTATTGTAAAATTTTGTTAAGTATTTAAGTATAGTGACATCCTATATCTGGATTCGGTGAATCGGGTCGGGTATTTAAGTATTTATAATGATTTTTATCTAAATATATTGGCAAATTTACTTGGGGCTGTTTTGGTTATGAATAACACTTCGTTATCGATATATTTTTGTATAATGAGGGGAAGGATATATGTAGATTATACACATATATTAATGTAAAAAACGAGTTTTATATGGTGGGTCTTGAGCTTGTTGTAATTTAGCCATTGTTTTTATATACGTTGTTCGAATTTTATATCCGATAGTTTCATTTTTGAGAAGTTTTCAAACAATTTTATGTATTTAAATTTTTCTCTAAAGTTATTGATTGAGTCTCAACTCGATTGGTATGGTTATTATTGTTACTACGAGAGAATGTGTGTTCGAATGTGCTAAAGTGAAAGTCCAAGTAATAAGTCTCTATATTATGTATTGTTAGAGGATTTAGTTTTGGTTAAATTCTGTTATTAGTCTTTGTACTTTATGAAAGTTATGAATTTCGTCATTGTATTTTGATTTGAATAAATTTAGTCACTCTACTTTTTGGATTAGTCAATTTTAGTCCCTATACTTTTCAAAATTTAAATTTTAATCATTACCCAAACAATTGCAATTAAATTCGTTTGGCTAAATTCAATTACTAGTATAAAACTCATTAACATGAGTTTAGTGAGTAATACGTGAAATAATGTAAAAAACTCATATTCTCCAATTGGATCATTCTAAGTCTATATTTCTCGAATTTTGAAAGTTTAGTATTGACACAAATGACAATCGTTAATTCATTAACATGATTTTAGTGAGTAATATGTGGAATAATAAGCTGACATGACATTACATATATGATAATATATTTACCACATCAGGTTTTGTAAATAACAAAACTTAACTTAATGAATTTAATATGTATTGTTTGGTGAGGACTAAAAATTTAAAATTTAAAAAGTATAGAGACTAAAAATGACCAAAAATACAAGTATTAAACCCATAATTTTTTGTAAAATATAAGGACTAATAGAAAATTTTATCCTTTAGTTTTTTATTATAATTTGACCATGTCTAATTTCTTTATTTTTCGTGGATTGAGGCATGAACATTGTTGCCAATGTAGGAGGACGTGGGTTCGAGTGCGCTAAAACGCATTATCCCCTATTTATAGGATGGGGAGGAGCTATAGGTAGTTCCAGTTATTATGCAAAAAAAAAAACTCAAATACGATTAGAACCTATAATGAGTTTGTTCAAAAAAAATTCTTTATTTTTCAAGATACATATTTTTACTATTGAGATATCTTTCTTTATTGACTTATTTTTCTAAAACATATAATAAGGTGACATATACACTTAAGCTTTTTCTTGTATATTTAAAAAATTATTTTGTGGCAATTGAGTTTTAGTTCAGTTGATATTGATATTGTTGTCATTGCGGGAAGATACAAATTCGAATGAACTCAAATTCATTTTTTCCTTTTATTTATGGGGTGAAAGTCACATCACCTCATGTTTTAAAAAATACATCATAAAATTAATAAAAAAATTAATCTCAAAATTAAAAATAAACATTTTAAAAAGTAAAACAAGTGGAAATATCCAATAACGTAATTGACAAAATTATAAAAAAATCCTTACATTTGTAATGCTTATAGTATGCCTTAATCGAGAATAGAGGGAATCTTTCCTTATTTAGGTTTTTTTTTTTTTGGATGGATGGTGTATTTATTTGCAGTTAGTATACAAATAGTGGTGGCGATTAGATTAAACATTATAGTGTGAGATAAAATAAAAAGCTAAACGTACTACACTGAAAATAAACGTCCATCCAAAGTAACCCTTGAAACTAAATCTAATTCTAACAAAGTTATAGCATTATTTGTTTTTGCTGGATATAGTCTCTCTATTATAATTTAATTAATTTTTTATTTTTTGAAATGTATATCTTTAGTATTAGCGTTAATTTTGTTAAATAATTTAACATGATTCATTTTTTAAAATATATGATGATGTATTATATACTGTTTAGCATTTTTTTTGCACAATTGATTTTTTTTTTGCGTTTTTCAAAAACAAAAAAGAGAGAAAAATTAATGTGTATATGCCACATCACCACATTCTTTTAAAATACCATATAATTGTTTGACAAAATTATTGAAAAAAATTGGTTTTAAGACTTAAATTACACATTTTGAACTAACAATTGCAATTTACCAAATTATACTAGAAATTGGTAGCGGTCTTAGATTATGTTATATATTTTTATGACATCTAAAATATAATTATACTATTGTATTTTTGGGATGTATTAGAGAGTATGCCTTAGAAGTTTAAATATGGATACTACTAAGAAGTTCATTTCTTACATTTCTTTAAAATATAAGTGTTTCATTATTTCTTCATTAAACGAGTGATACACTTCATCTAAATCCTCTCTTGTCAAAATGTTTAATGGGTATAACTTTCGATCTTTTGGGCAAATTGAGTTTGTAAAATTCTCTCCGCAGCTTTTTTTTTTTACATAACAGCTACCGTAGCTCTTATCTTTCGCATCCCCTTATTATGTCCATCACCATCGCCTACCACAACACTTGTTTTCTAAGGTCTGCTCCAATCTTCCTATCTATTATCTCTTCACGACTTCTCATTTTGCTAGATTATAACGTCTCTTTATCTTACCAAAAGAACCCTTTATAGGGCAAAACTATAATATACCTTATATTAACTTATAAATTTATAGATTTTAGGGTCTAAAATATAATTTTCTAATTTTACTTGATATTACAAAGCTTTTCTATAATTTAACAAAAGAAAAAAAATTCCCGTCACTAAGTATTTGGACTGAAAATGTTGAAGTCACTTTTTGACTTAAATACCAATTCAGTCCAACCATAAAGAATGAAAATAATTAAGTCCACGTCAATTAGTTCTAAGTGATGAAGGGTTGGATATCAATATTCACAAACCACTTTTCAGTTTGAATTGAATTGAATTATTTAGTTGAGCCCACCTTGAGAAATTCATGTTATAAGAGCAAATAGAAGTTAAGCTATAGATGATTTGTATAGAGCAGTTAAAGCTCTTGTTACATTTATTTAACAATTCAAATTGTGTTACCCCAACCTATAAAAAAATACCTTGAAAATCTAAAATTTATGAATGAAAAGATATAAACAATGGAGGTTGTTGATTATCTCATATTCAACAAAAATGGACCTAATTTAATTTCTTTTAGTATCACACTAAATCTTCAACAAAGACAATGGCTAAAAAATCTAATAAACAAAATTGAACAAGGCCCATTAGTCAAAACATTAGATTCTAAGTGAAGCATGAAGGAGTGTAAATTGGTAGATATCAATAATTCACAAACCACTTTATTAAATTCAGTTTGAAAAAAATCTTGAATTTAAATCAAAGATTTTATTATTTAGTCTCGAGATAACAGAATGCTATATCCAATAAGTTAGGACACAACATTTTGAATCTTCGAGAAATTCAATTGTTATTAAGAGCAAATTAGAATAATTAAGCTATAGTCATATGATAATTTGTATAGAGCAGTATACAAGCTCTCATGTTAGGCATTTTATTTAACATAGGTTCAAATTGAAATAAGTTAAATAATTCTACCTAAACTTGTATATAATATATATACCTTGAAAATCTAATATATTTAGAATAATAATTTATATTTTGTAATTATAAACATATTGCTGAGAAGATAACATTGTTTCCTAGTATTGAACCTTTTGTTTTAAGGCAAAGTAGCTCATCACTTTGTGTGCACAATTTTAATGGAATTGCGTCTGAGGACTTCAATACCACATCAAAGAGTTGCATACTTCTTTAGGAGTCTACGAAGTTATGAAATTTGGCTCAATTTTCTCTCCAGTAAATGAAGTTATAAGCTTAGTTTTACAATAATGGAATTAAGAGAGAAGATGTTTTTTTTATTTTTTTATTTTTTATGTTGTTGTATCTAAAAAAAAAAAAAGAATATGATCAGATATATATAAGTAAAGGATTAAAGGAAATGTGACTAATAAATACTTACATTGATTAACATTCAATGCTTTATAATGGTTTAACGCTTACATTAAGAGGGGCTTTTTTTTAAAAGAATGAATAACCAAAGAAAATGAACATACATAATGCCATTTATTAATGTATAGATCACAGTTAATGCATTTGTTCTTCTGCTAGAAAACTATCGATTAAACTAGGATTATATTGTAAAAATATTTTATTTAACAAAATCCGAGCACATAGCTCAAATTACAAGACAAACTTGTCTAATTTTGAAATTTCTTCCATCAAAAGGTTCTAGGAGAACAGTTTCTTATTCATTTGCAGATTGTTTTAAAACATGTTGATTTCCACCAGACATGTTTTGTGAAACCAACTTCCCAACAATCTTTCACTAGAATGAAAATTGTTTAACTAGTACGAAGACTTGAAGAATAGTAGAGAGAAAATTGAATTGGAAGAAGATTATATTAGAAGGAGAAGTAGCGTTGGACGTACTCGTCTAATTATTTGAAATGAACATAGGAGGGATTAGTAAACCATTAAGAAAGCAAGATTTTTGGTTGAAATAGAAGTAAGAAGGATGGTTGGAATGGAACTTGTATAACTGGAAATTTAGAGGAGATTTTATTCAATTAAAACACTTAATTACTATGTAATATTTACATCAATACTCTCTTTTGATGGGCTAAAGCACATTACCTAAGTGTTAGAGAGTTTTCACTGTTTCATAGGACTTTTGTTTATATAGTTAGGAGATTTTTAAATAGGAGTGTTTATTTACTTTAAACTCTTGTAACTTGATAATAGTTTTGAGAGTTTTCTTTTCATTGTATGAATGAATTATATTGTAAAAGTTAGTATTCTCTTGTTATTATTTGAGTATTTGTTTATTTTCACGTCTTCTTGGAGTTGTAAGTACTCTTCAAGTTCACTAAGTTTGATGATCCACGTTATTAGGAGTGTTTCTTCTAGGACTTTTGTAAAGGTTAAAGCTCGATCATTGACTTTTTTAATATAAGTTACCCAAGGGTTCCATAGGGTTTATTTTATTTTATTTAGTAAAAATTAGCATGTAGGAGAATTTATGTCTTGGCATGGGAAGCTTTAGTGGCGAAGTTATTTGGAAAGCCTATATGGTAAATTTTGTAACACCTAAGTGCGAGATGTTAGTCTGCCTTTGTGGCGAGATCTGGATATGTCTTTGAGGCATTTTCTAAAAGAGTTCTCGATAGTTTACCTAATGGGTGATCTCCCCATAGTAACCCGCTAGGATAGAGAGCTTGGCATATTTGTGATTATAGGCGGTGTAAGTGCTTGCCAAACCTAAAAGTTCTCACATAATGTATCGAGGTCATCTAGGATTCTATTGGATGATCCAAAATATTGCATTTATTGAAATTAGTTTGTTGTCTGGATCGACTTCAAGATACGATGTGACTGGAATTCTATCAACTGCTAGAGCCAATATAAGAATCTGCCAAGAGTAGTATTCACACGTAAATCACTCCGAGAAATATATCCAAATTCTATCTTCAAATGGGATTGTGAAATAGGATACGCATTACGGTGTGTAATTTGTGATCAACTCATCGGGCGAAATGTGTATAAGGTGGTTGAGGAGAGAGATGGCTGTATAGTTATCCACCAAGAATTAGAAAAGTATCCATCAAAGTCTGAAAGGAAGTCCAGAATCTTCAAGTAGAGGAATTCAACAACAATGTTAAAGGTAATATTAGTTGAGACTCACTAAGTTCTGATGAACTTACAGGCGTCTATTTGTAATGAAAGTTCTTGTAATTGTGCCAACACGCCGAAAGGGACCAAGTCAAGATTAAGACAAGATGATCATTTGGAGAGCGATATTATGCATACAGAGGGGCACTCGTAGGAATATGATGAACAATATATTACGCCATGATTAAGTTTGTTTTACAAAAAGAAATTAATTTGTAATGTCTTATATTGCTTTGAGAATATGTTGTAATTGATAAAAATTTTCTTCAAAATCCTTCGACTTAGAAAAGAAAATAAATAAATAAGAAGTATATCAATATGGTTTTTCCTTATTGTAAAATTTTGTTAAGTATTTAAGTATAGTGACATCCTATATCTGGATTCGGTGAATCGGGTCGGGTATAAGATGTTACAACTTAAACCCAAGATTATAATTAAACTAATATAAATCTAATAATTAACTACGAAGAGATAAAACAATCATGAAGATAATAAAATAAATAAGTAAAAATAAGTAATTTAATAATTGAACTTGTAGAAAAGCCCTAGTGATAACTAAATGCAATATTTTACTTAAAAACTCACATAAATCTAAGTTAAATGTATACAGTTACATCTATATGATGAGTACTCATCAATAACAGATTTGAATGATTGAGAATCGTTTGTCTTTAAGGCGAAATTGTTTGTTACTAGGTGCACATAATTTAGATGAAATTACCACTTCAAAGAGCTGCACACCTCTTTAGATGTTTTTAAAATCATAGAATTTGGCTCAAATTTCTCTTCACTATAATAGAGTATTAAGGTTGATGTACACACAAATTTCAGGTCGAAATAAGACGTAAAAAATTGAGAGCAACCTTTTTGAGAATTATTTAGAATTTCTTCTACTTCTTTTATTTATTTACAGATTTCTTGGGATTTTGTAGATAGCTTCTAGTCATTAAAATCTTCTCTTCAGTGAACTTATGCACTTCGTAAAGTTGTGCTTAATAATTTATTTGAAAAATTCTTCCTATACAAATGCTGCCTCAAGATTTAATCATGTATATAATATTTTTAAATGTGAAATTTCGGTTTGCTTTTGAATCACAATTTCATGTGCACATTGAACTTGATTATATTGAAAGTTTTTGACGTCATCCTTTGTTCAATATAAATTGCCACGATGACAGGAACATTGTATTGAAAAATCCCCAACTAATTTAGCAAGCTCATGGTTTTGTGCTTCCAACTTGACTTAAGCCCATTCCACTCAATTTGACTTTCTTTGGATATTAGCTTTATTTGTTAATTAATTAAGAATTAAGCTTTATTCACTTAAAGTCTGTGTAGGAGTTATAGCCCCATGAGATTTGTCAACCCAACCATTATACAAATTTAGCATACTTGGGTCATTGAAATGCACCAATTCAATGCCGCGTACTTCTAGGTAAAATCTATTCTTAGGGCAAGAATTTATTAATGGTCCCTAGCCACACACCCAGTATCCATGCATTATAAATTGCTATCTTCCAAATGTTACCATGTCCTCACATGCAATCTTTGACACTTTGACATGCATTATTTTGCATGCGTTTCATGCGATTTCGCTTTTTTGTTTAACATCCAAATAACTTATGCATCAAAAAGTTGGATATAAGATATTCGAAATTTCAAAATTAGAATATCAAGATATTTCATATATCTGTTGTGGAACATCAAAAGTTAAGCATCAAGACATCCCATATGTTAGTTTGGAGCATCGAGATATCTCTTTGTATATAAGCTCCATATACTATTTGTTTATGGTTGATTTAGTTTTTCTATTATAATTTGATTGTTTTTAAGTTTTATTTTTCGAAAGGTGTATATTCAATATTTTGACCAATATTTTCTTTAGCTCCAGAGGCGAATTCAGGAGGGCTAGTAGGGGTCCGGCCCCCTTAAAATAGAAAATTATTGTTTTGGCCTTTTAGAAAATTTTAAAATTTTAAAATAGTAAAACTAAATTTCCATTTTGACCCTCCCTAAAATTATTAAATTTAATTTAATTTTTTAAAAATTTTAAAGATAATAGACTATTAAAAATTAAAATTTCATTTCGACCCCAAAATTTTTTTTGGCTTCCCTCATGTTTAGTTCCATTAAAAAAAAATCTAATGTGACCTACCTTTTATAACGCATGATGATATAACATATAACTTTTTTAAGGTATTTGTCAAACTATACGGAAATATCAAAATGTATATATGCCTCACAACAAGCAAGGGTGAATTTGTAAATTTTCATTTAAACCTTTTAAGGTTTCTTAAAATTTTATTTTAGGGTAAATTCAAGAACAGTCACCCAACTATTCAGTTCATTCTATTTTTTTCATCTCACTATTAATTTTTTTGTTTTAGTCACTTAACTTTTCAAAATTAAATATTTTGGCCACTCTTTCGTTAGATGCTTAATGAAAGTCTAACATGGGTTTTATTTTATTGGCCTCTTAAAAAAAATTAGCCCTACGGTGTTTACAAGATTTATCATTTTAATCCTAATTATAAAAATTTTAAAAAAGTAAAAAAAGTAGATATAAATTTTAGATATTTCAAAAACAAAATATAACAATATTTTAAAGAAATTTGTACCCAAAACGAATTTCAACAGTATTTTCCACTTTGTTCTTTCTTTCATTCAATTGACGAAGTTGAAAATATCAAGTGTCATGTCTTTAAATGCTATTTTTGTAGCAAAGAGTAAGGTTATCAAAGTTGGTGTCATTAATCCAATCATTTTTTTGGGTTTATAAATTTGTTAATTTTGAGCTTTTTGATTAGGCATTTGAGCAAACAATATGACAAAAGAAAAAGGGACTAAATTAAAAGATATTGAATCAAAAAAAATATCTTTAATTTATGGGTTTTTCATGTGCTTGATTAATGAGAAAATGAGAATAGTTGATGAGAAAAAGAAAATATAAATTTTAAAAAGTAAATATAAAAATATTTTTGAGATTGTTTAAATATATTTTATAAATTTTAAAATTGGGACTAAAATGAAATTTTTTTAAACATTCAGGGCTAGACTTGTTGAAAATTTTAGATTTAGGATCAAATTTGAAATAATTTGTAAATACTAGAGGGCTAAATTTGTTATTAGGCTAATAAGAAAACCCATATTAGACTTTCATTAAACGACAAGAGTGACTAAAATATTTAATTTAGAAAAGTTGAGTGACTAAATAAAAAAAAATTAATAGTCGGGTGACCAAAATAGAACAAACTAAATAGTTAGTAGACTATTTTTGTACTTTACCCATTATTTTAACCTTATAGTTAATTTCTAAAAATATGATAATTTGTGTCTAGCTTCTCATTATAAGAATTCAACCCCAACCCGAGTATAAACACTTACTATTTTTATCAAAGACTTTTGTAATTGAAGAACATGGCTTCCTTTCCCTAAATTTATGGGGTAAGCTAGTATAAATATACAGCTTAAATTAAACACCCTCTCCACCTTCCCTTAGCTTATACTCTTTTGTGCAAATATTCCCTTCCATTTGATAAACAATGGCTTCTAACACTCTCAACCTCATTGCCATCCTCTCCCTTACTATCTCAATCCTCTTATCTTTGTATCCTCAACCAGCCTTCTCATTCCAAATGGAAGATTTCGACGGCGAGAAAGAATATGTGCTCGATCATCCTGTCATTACGCCTAACCTTCGATCGAGAAGCCGGTTCTTAAAGACCTCACCGACGAAAGATAAGATCAGGAAAGGTGCCGATTGTGATCCTCACCCTTCTCTAAACATATGCGAGGGTATTTCTGCAAACAACGGGACCAGTCTACTGTATTGCTGTAAGTCGCATTGTCGTAACGTGCTTAGTGATCAGAACAACTGCGGAACATGTGGCAACCGGTGCAAGTTCGGGCAACGTTGCTGCGGTGGAGTTTGTACTAATGTTGCTAACAATGTCAACCACTGTGGCAAGTGTGGCAATCAGTGCTCGTATGGAGTTCAGTGTGATAATGGATTTTGTGGTTATGCTTAGGTCTAAGTATTATAATCGTTTTTATCAAAATATATTTGCCAATCGAAAATGCTTTGTCTAGGGGCCGTTTTGATTATGAATAACACTTCGTTATCTACATGTATTTTTATATAATGGGGGGAGAATATATATAGATTATACACATATTTTATGGTGCTGTAATTGATTTTAGTCATGGTTTTTATATATGTTATACGATATTTTCTTTTAAATTTTAAGTAGACATATCCTCTATTTATGTGTTAAATTTGTTGTTGTGATAATTTAAAATTATAAAAAAATACTCACTCGGTATTCATGTAATAAAATGACATTGTAATGGACTTAAATTGAATAAAAAAAAGTAATTAGCAATTCTTAAAATTCACATCAACGTCTTAATCGAAATAAAGTATTTAGACTACCTAATGGCATTATAAGAGGTTTTTTCTTTGGACTAAATAATAGAGTAAATAACTGAATATTAAAATATACTTTAAGTCTCTACATTTTTTGCATATTTAAAATTTAGTCTTCATGCTTTTATTTTTAAAAATTCAATCTCTCTATTTTTCGAATTTAAAAATTCTGATCCAATTGTTAACACCATTAAATTCTTATGCTCAAATCCATGGTATGACATTTTGAAATAAAAAAGAAAATACTCACTTAGTAGTCATGTAACAAAAAAAAAATGACATTACAATGGCTTGAATTTAATAAATAATTTTAATAGCGTTGACAACTATTAAGTGTTACATGAACATTTTAATCAAATTAAAGTATTTGAGTTGATCAATGAGATATTGTAAAAATTGAGGTACCAAATTATGTCAAAAGTTGAAGTATAAAGATTAAATCTTAAATTTGAGTGTATTATAAAGATCAAAATTGAAATTTAACCATTATTATAATCTTAATTTTGAGAATAGGATAGGGGCTAAACTTGAAAAATGACCATTTTCCTATATAATGCAGAGGTAGAGAGAGAGAGAGAGAGAGAGAGAGAGAGAAAGAGAGAGAGAGAGAGAGAGAGAGAGCAAAACTGGAAGCTCCATGTCAGTCTTTAAGACTATTAAGGTATTCAAATTAGATATAATTGTAAAACGTTTTAATTGAAAAGTTACTAATATTAACCATTTGGGCTAATTAACAAAAATATAAAATATTTGGGCTAAATTTGCAAGGCATATGCATATGCATATACATATACATTTACATATATAAGTTTTTATTATTTTTAGTAAATATTAGTTTTCTCATTTCCGGTAAATTTATAATAATTTATAACAATTAACTTAAATTAAAAATATTTTTTATAAAAATATCAATAGGACATATGGTAAAATCTTCGTCTTGCTTTTGGAGTTAAAATATTCCACCCTATGTTCCAAATAATTACCCTTTTTAAATAAAATGACGAATAATTGTATTAGGCATATGTTATTTTAGGTCAAATTATGATTATGGCCTCTTTACTATGTTTAAATTTAAAATTTAGTATCTATTCTTTAAGTTGATAAAATTTGGTTCCACTACATAATATCATTAGTTAGCCGAAAATTTAAAATAATTGACACCTTTAATTATTCCTGACAAAATGTTGAGGATAATTTTTTTCTTAAAAATACCTATTTCAACTTCATGTAAATAATTGAACAAAAAAAAAAAAACACTCCATGTGAATAAATATATATTGTGCTGGAAAGATGCTTTTAAGAGAAATTCATGTAATCATTTTAATTGATATAGCTAGGGATGTTAATTACTTGGGTAACTAATGCCATTATAAAAGTAGATGATCGAATTCTGTCAAATGAAAATATAAAGACTAAATCTCAAAAGTGAGCATAATAAAGGGATCGGAACCACAATTTTATCACTATCTTATAATGACTAAAAAACAGTCATGTCATTAGTTAGTCCAAATAATTATCGCCCTTAATATTTTTGGTAGCTTATGTGAATTTTTGTAACAACACTTATTCCAATTTATTATGCTAAATTTTTTTAATAGAATAATATTTAATAATAGATTAAAAAAGTTAATCTTAATTATTTTGGACTATCTAATGTCACTGTAAAAGTAGAGAATCAAATTATGTCAAATTAAAATATAAAGATTAAATCTTAAATGTGAGCATAACAGAAGACCAAAATTAAAAATTTACCATTACAATTATAATGACAAAAATAAAGATAAATGGACCCTACCTTTTATATAGAATTATATAGATAGGTATATAGATTTAGCATATTTTGAGTCTTTGAAATGAAATGCACCAAGTCATGGCTGGTACATGTATTTCGTGCGCCTCCTATCAGCAACACACGGTATCCATGAAAATCGTCGTCTTATTGGGCGTCCTTCATGAACGAAAATCATAAGAATGAACCAAAAATATTACCATGCATTATGCAGTATAAATTGCTCTCTTCTTCTTCTTCTTCTTCCAAATGTAAGCATGGTCTCATATGCATACTTGATTAAACCATGTATACCCGCCTACCACTTCGCCACCTTGACTTTTGACATGCATTACAATGCATGAAATCGATTTTCTTTATTTTAAATTTTTTTATCATTTTTTATGAATTTTTAAGTATATATAAAGGAAATAATACTTTTTATCTTTTTTTTATTGTATGACTATTTTTAATGGATTATCCTTTTTTTAAATAAACTTAACGATTTGACTAACTATTGAATTAACAAAAGTACCAGCATGGAAAAAAATAGTTTAGATACTACTCATGATTAGAAAAATGTTTAGGCACCAAAAGTGGAAAATGAGATAGTTTAGGTATCAATTTACTAGTTAAGACTCTTTTTAGAAATAGACTTATCAATTTGGCTAACAGTTTGACTAACGAAAATACCGATTTGAAAAAAAAGTAATTTATTTAGGTATCAAAATGTAAAAAGGGTATAACTTAGGTAACAATTCAAGGTTAACTTTGTTTCCAATGCAAGTTCAAATTTGTCAACTTTTTCCCCTCGTGGTGCGTCTTTTATTAAGGTAGCCTAATGCTTTATTTGTTTGCATGTGTGACTTGTGACAATGTTTGAGACGATTTCCCTACCTTGCGAGCCTCCGTTTATTGCGTAACTACATAGCACATGCATCTTGTTTCAGTATAGGAAATATCCCATATATCAGAAGTAGAATTTTAATATATGTCATATTTTAGATTTGGATCACCGAGATAACTTACTTATTTGTTGTGGAGAATCAAAAAGAAGCATCAAGACGTTTCATATATCAGTTTGGAGCATCATATCTATTTAGGGGTGACTAGAACTCGACTTGAATTGCCAAGTTGATTTCTCGTTCAAATGTCGAGTTAATTGAATTTAGTTTTCAATTTTCCTAATCAACTCAAATAAGTAAATTGGGTTTTTGAGTTCAAGTTGAGTTGAAATTTATAATTTGATTAACTCGAATAATTAGTATAAAAAATTGTTGTAATTGCCCAATTAGTTGTTGTCAATTTCGTATAGCTGGATTACTTTGGTTTTCTATCTTTTCTATTTTCTTTTTAAGAGTTTTCAAGTATTATGGTCTCAAATTTATTTGCGATAACGTGGAATTTGGTCATTTTGTCAATAAGTTCTTAATTTGGCCTTTTAAAAAGAACTCAAACATATTTAGTCAATTTGACTTGACTCGACTTGAATTTCATTTCAACTGACTTACTATTTCAGTCCTCTTATCTTTTGTGCAAACGTTTCCCTTCCATTTGAAAAATAATGGCTTCTAACACTCTCAAGCTCATTGCCATGCTCTGCCTTACTATTTCAGTCCTCTTATCTTTGTATCCTCACTCAACCTTCTCACTCGAAATGGAGGATTTCGACGATGAGGAGGAATACGTGCCTGATGAACTTGTCATCATCCCCAACCTTCGATCGAGAAGCCGGTTCTTAAAAACCTCACCCAAGAAAGATAAGATTAGGAAAGGTGCACATTGCGAGCCCGACTCTTATCACAACATATGAAATGGCCTTTCGGTGAACAACGGGACCGGCATATTGTATTGCTGCAAGAAGCACTGTCGTAATGTGCTCCGTGATTGGAACAACTGCGGTGAATGCGGCCACCGGTGCAAGTTCGGGGAACGTTGCTGCGGTGGGGTTTGTACGGATGTTGTTTACAATGTTAAACATTGTGGCAAGTGTGACAAGCAGTGTTCGCCGGGAGTTTAGTGTGACTTTGGGTATTGTGGTTATGCCTAGATTTAAGTATTTATAATGATTTTTATCAAAATATATTGGCAAATTTACTTGGTTATGAATAACACTTCGTTATCGATATATTTTTGTATAATGAGGGGAAGGATATATGTAGATTATACACATATATTTATGTAAAAAACGAGTTTTATACGGTGGATCTTGAGCTTGTTGTACTTGATTTTAGCCATTGTTTTTATATACATTATTCGAATTTTATATCCAATAGTTTCATTTTTGAGAAGTTTTCAAACAGTTTTAAGTATTTAGATTTTTCTGTAAAGTTGTTGATTGAGTCTTAACTCGATTGGTATGGATATTATTATTAATACGAGAGAATGTGTGTTCGAATGTGCTAAAGCGAAAGTACATGTAATAAGTCTCTATATTATGTATTGTTAGAGGATTTAGTTTTGGTTAAATTTTGTTATTAGTCTTTGTACTTTATGAAAGTATTGAATTTAGTCATTGTATTTTAATTTGATTAAGTTTAGTCACTCTACTTTTTGAATTAGTCAATTTTAGTCCCTATACTTTTCAAAATTTGAAATTTTAATCATGACCCAAACAATAGCAATTAAATCCGTTTGGCTAAATTCAATTACTAGTCTTGTAATATGTGTACAATTGTAGATTTAGCCCATATTCTCCAATTAGATCATTCTAAGTCTCTATGTTTCTCGAATTTTGAAAGTTTAGTATTGACACAAATGACAATCGTTAATTCATTAACATGATTTTAGTGAGTAATACATGGAATAATAAGCTGACATGACATTACACATATGATAACATATTTACCACATCAGGTTTTGTAAATAACAAAACATAACTTAATGAATTTAATATGTATTGTTTGGTGAGGACTAAAATTTTAAATTTTAAAAAGTATAGAGACTAAAAATGACCAAAAATACAAGTATTAAACCCATAATTTTTTGTAAAATATAAGGACTAATAGAAAAATTTATCCTTTAGTTTTTTACTATAATTTGACCATGTCTAATTTCTTTATTTTTAGTGGATTGAGACATGGGCATTGTTGCCAATGTAGGAGGACTTGGGTTCGAGTGCGTTAAAACGCATTATCCCCTATTTATAGGATTGGAAGGGGATAAAGGTAGTTAGGTATTATGCCAAAAAAAAAACCCAAATACGATCAGAACCTATAATGAGATTGTTCAAAAAAATTTCTTTATTTTTCAAGATATGTATTTTTACTATTGAGATATCTTTTTTATTGACTTATTTTTCTAAAACATATAATAAGGTGACATATACACTAAAGCTTTTTCTTGTATATGTAAAAAATTATTTTGTGCCGATTGAGTTTTAGTTCGGGTGACATTGATTGTTGTCATTGCAGGAAGATATATATTCGAATGCACTCAATTTCGTTTTTTCCTTTTATTTATGGGGTGAAAGTCACATAACCTCATGTTTTAAAAAATAAATCATAAAATTAATAAAAAAAAGTTAATCTCAAAATTAAAAATAAACATTTTAAAAAGCAAAACAAATAGAAATATCCAATAACGTAATTGACAAAATTATAAAAAAAAATCTTAAGATTTATAAATATCACTACGAGTCATTTGTAAGGCTTATAGTATGCCTTAATCGAGAATAGAGGGAATCTTTCCTCATTTAGGGTCTTTTTGGATGGATGATGTGTTTATTTACGGTTAGTGTAAAAATAGTGGTAGGGATGAGATTAAACACGATAGCATAAGACGAAATAAAAAGCTAAATATACCGCACTGAAAATAAACGTCCATCCAAAATAACCCTTGAAAGTAAATCTAATTCTAACGAAGTTATAGCATTATTTGTTTTTGCTGGATATAGTCTCTCTATTATAATTTAATTATTTTTTTTATTTTTTGAAATGTATATCTTTAGTATTAACGTTAATTTTGTTAAATAATTTAACATGATTCATTTTTTAAAATATATGATGATGTAATATATACTGTTTAGCATTTTTTTTTGCACAATTCATTTTTTTTTTGCGTTTTTCAAAAACAAAAAAGAGAGAAAAATTAATGTGTATATGCTACATCACCACATTCTTTTAAAATACCATATAATTGTTTGACAAAATTATTGAAAAAAAAATTGGTTTTAAGACTCAAATTACACATTTTGAACTAACAATTGCAATTTACCAAATTATACTAGAAATTGGGCGAAGCGAGAAATTTTTTTAGCGGCTTAGATTATGTTATATATTTTTATGACATCTAAAATATAATTATACTATTATATTTTTGGGATGCATTAGAGTATGGCTTGAAAGTTTAAATATGGATACTATTAAGAAGTTCATTTCTTAACCTTTCTTTAAAATATAAGTGTTTCATTATTTCTTCATTAAACGAGCGATACACTTCATTTAAATCCTCTCTTGTCAAAATGTTTAATGGTATAACTTTTGATCTTTTGGGCAAATTGAGCATTGTAAAATTTTCTCCGCAACTTTTTTTTTTATATAACAGCCACCGTAGCTCTTATATTTCACATCCCCTTATTATGTCCATCACCATCGCTTACCACAACACTTGTTTTCTAAGATCTGCTCTAATCTTCCTATCCATTATCTTTCCACGACTTCTTATTTTGCTAGATTGTAATGTCTCTTTATCTTACCAAAAAACCCTTTATAGGGCAAAACTATAATTTACCTTATATTAACTTATAAATTTATAGATTTTAGGGTCTAAAATATAATATTCTAAATTAACTTAAAAAAGCTAAATTTACAAAAAAAAAATTGTATATTACAAAAGCCTTTTTTTAGAGTTTAACAAAAGAAAAAAAAAACGTCACATTACTTCTCTAAATATTTGGACTGATCAGTTTGAATGTTGAAGTCACCATCATTTGGAAGGTTTTATTTAAATACCAATTCAGTCCAACCATATCTATACTCAAATTGTAAAATGAATGAAAATACTTGTGATTATATAAAAAAGACATCCACACTAATCTTCCTCAAACAATGAAAAATAATAAACAAAAACAGGGCCCATTAGTCAACACATTAGATTCTAAGTGAAACCTGAAGGGTGTGAATGAGATATCAATATTCGCAAACCACTTAAATTCAGTTTGAAAAAAACTTGAATTTAACTCGATTATTATTTAGTTGAGCCCAAGCTTCTTGAGAAATTCATGTTATAAGAGCAAATAGAAGTTAAGCTATAGTCATGATTTGTATAGAGCAGTGATTAAAGCTCTTGTTAGGCATTTATTTAACATAGGTTCAAATTGTGTTACCCCATTCTACCTAAAATTGTATAAAAAATAGCTTGAAAATCTAATTTTTTCTAATGTATATTTTTAATTAATATTATAAGAATTAATTCAACCGGAATTAAGGTATAAACAATCGAGGTTGACGTTGAAAATGAGGAACAATATCTCATTATTCACTACAAAAATGGACCTAATTTAATTTCTTTTAGTATCCGACACTTAAACTTAGTATCCTAATAACATAACTTGCAATTTTTATCAAAGACTTTTGTATTTGAAGAACATGGCTTCCTTTCCCTAAAATTATGGGGTAATCTATTATAAAGATGCAGCTTAAATTGAACACGTACCCTCTCCACTTTCCCTTATGTCGAAACCACTTTTTGAAAACAAAAGATTAGTTATCGACTTAAAAAGAAAATGAAAACTGGAGTCGCCACCGATCTTTTATTGAGGTGTGATCGGATCACCTTAAAAATAATTTTGGTCTCCAAGTTACAGAAAAACGAGTTCGGGAGTCATATACGTTCGAGGAAGGATTAGCGCCCTCGTAACGCCCAAAATTGGTACCGAATTGATTATTTAATGTCTTAAAGTCGAATGTCAAAAATTCAAAAAGATTAAAAAGTGATTCCCCTTTAAAAAAATCTTTATTGAAATTTATTATTTTGAAAACTAAAAATTTCAGTTTTCTTGCTTCAATGAAGAAATCGAAACCCCGTAAGTTGGGGCACGACTCCTTGAAATTTCAAAGACGACACATGAGTTTACCTTTATTTAAAAACCTCGTCTCGAGATAACAGAATGCTATATCCAATAAGTTAGGACACAACATTTTGAATCTTCGAGATAAGCTTTAATTTGAAATCTTTGCTTTAATTGAAAAACGAATACTCGGTGACTTAAATTCAACGAGGAAGATTGAAGCCCAGTAAGTTAGGGTGCAATCTTCTCGAGAATCTTGGATACCGAGTCTTATTTTGGAAAACCTTGAATGAAAAATGTAAGGTGATTAAATGACAATATGCAACGCGAAAGGATAATTTGTAAATAAATTATACATTAATCAAATGAATGGTAGATAAATACAAGCAAGTAATACACATAGCAACAATAATCTCATGTAAATACCCACATTGGCTAATAAGAGGAAGCTAATTAAAATCAAGCAATTTTACATAAACACTAACGAAATATACAAATTTAAACATAATTTAAGAAATAAATATAATATATAAATTAAAATATTAAAATAAATTTAAATAAATTAACAATATTGAAATAAGTTGAAATAAATTAAAGATGTTAAAATATTTGAAAGAAATAAAATATCTACATAATAATACGAAATTAACAATAGATTATGTATGTATGTATGTACAATGAAAATAATTTAATATGAAATATGTATACATATATAATATTATTATATAACAGTATTACGTAAAAAAATGTAATGAATGAATTTAGAGAAAATATATTGTAGAATAAAATAGATTCAAATAATATTAATATACTTTGTATATTTATAAACTTTGATAAAAATCAAAATAAAATAATAATGATAAATTACTTGTAAATGACACCCTTGCTGAGAAGATAACATTGTTTCCTAGTATTGAACCTTTTGTTTTAAGGCAAAGTAGCTCATCACTTTGTGTGCACAATTTTAATGGAATTGCGTCTGAGGACTTCAATACCACATCAAAGAGTTGCATACTTCTTTAGGAGTCTACGAAGTTATGAAATTTGGCTCAATTTTCTCTCCAGTAAATGAAGTTATAAGCTTAGTTTTACAATAATGGAATTAAGAGAGAAGATGTTTTTTTTATTTTTTTATTTTTTATGTTGTTGTATCTAAAAAAAAAAAAAGAATATGATCAGATATATATAAGTAAAGGATTAAAGGAAATGTGACTAATAAATACTTACATTGATTAACATTCAATGCTTTATAATGGTTTAACGCTTACATTAAGAGGGGCTTTTTTTTAAAAGAATGAATAACCAAAGAAAATGAACATACATAATGCCATTTATTAATGTATAGATCACAGTTAATGCATTTGTTCTTCTGCTAGAAAACTATCGATTAAACTAGGATTATATTGTAAAAATATTTTATTTAACAAAATCCGAGCACATAGCTCAAATTACAAGACAAACTTGTCTAATTTTGAAATTTCTTCCATCAAAAGGTTCTAGGAGAACAGTTTCTTATTCATTTGCAGATTGTTTTAAAACATGTTGATTTCCACCAGACATGTTTTGTGAAACCAACTTCCCAACAATCTTTCACTAGAATGAAAATTGTTTAACTAGTACGAAGACTTGAAGAATAGTAGAGAGAAAATTGAATTGGAAGAAGATTATATTAGAAGGAGAAGTAGCGTTGGACGTACTCGTCTAATTATTTGAAATGAACATAGGAGGGATTAGTAAACCATTAAGAAAGCAAGATTTTTGGTTGAAATAGAAGTAAGAAGGATGGTTGGAATGGAACTTGTATAACTGGAAATTTAGAGGAGATTTTATTCAATTAAAACACTTAATTACTATGTAATATTTACATCAATACTCTCTTTTGATGGGCTAAAGCACATTACCTAAGTGTTAGAGAGTTTTCACTGTTTCATAGGACTTTTGTTTATATAGTTAGGAGATTTTTAAATAGGAGTGTTTATTTACTTTAAACTCTTGTAACTTGATAATAGTTTTGAGAGTTTTCTTTTCATTGTATGAATGAATTATATTGTAAAAGTTAGTATTCTCTTGTTATTATTTGAGTATTTGTTTATTTTCACGTCTTCTTGGAGTTGTAAGTACTCTTCAAGTTCACTAAGTTTGATGATCCACGTTATTAGGAGTGTTTCTTCTAGGACTTTTGTAAAGGTTAAAGCTCGATCATTGACTTTTTTAATATAAGTTACCCAAGGGTTCCATAGGGTTTATTTTATTTTATTTAGTAAAAATTAGCATGTAGGAGAATTTATGTCTTGGCATGGGAAGCTTTAGTGGCGAAGTTATTTGGAAAGCCTATATGGTAAATTTTGTAACACCTAAGTGCGAGATGTTAGTCTGCCTTTGTGGCGAGATCTGGATATGTCTTTGAGGCATTTTCTAAAAGAGTTCTCGATAGTTTACCTAATGGGTGATCTCCCCATAGTAACCCGCTAGGATAGAGAGCTTGGCATATTTGTGATTATAGGCGGTGTAAGTGCTTGCCAAACCTAAAAGTTCTCACATAATGTATCGAGGTCATCTAGGATTCTATTGGATGATCCAAAATATTGCATTTATTGAAATTAGTTTGTTGTCTGGATCGACTTCAAGATACGATGTGACTGGAATTCTATCAACTGCTAGAGCCAATATAAGAATCTGCCAAGAGTAGTATTCACACGTAAATCACTCCGAGAAATATATCCAAATTCTATCTTCAAATGGGATTGTGAAATAGGATACGCATTACGGTGTGTAATTTGTGATCAACTCATCGGGCGAAATGTGTATAAGGTGGTTGAGGAGAGAGATGGCTGTATAGTTATCCACCAAGAATTAGAAAAGTATCCATCAAAGTCTGAAAGGAAGTCCAGAATCTTCAAGTAGAGGAATTCAACAACAATGTTAAAGGTAATATTAGTTGAGACTCACTAAGTTCTGATGAACTTACAGGCGTCTATTTGTAATGAAAGTTCTTGTAATTGTGCCAACACGCCGAAAGGGACCAAGTCAAGATTAAGACAAGATGATCATTTGGAGAGCGATATTATGCATACAGAGGGGCACTCGTAGGAATATGATGAACAATATATTACGCCATGATTAAGTTTGTTTTACAAAAAGAAATTAATTTGTAATGTCTTATATTGCTTTGAGAATATGTTGTAATTGATAAAAATTTTCTTCAAAATCCTTCGACTTAGAAAAGAAAATAAATAAATAAGAAGTATATCAATATGGTTTTTCCTTATTGTAAAATTTTGTTAAGTATTTAAGTATAGTGACATCCTATATCTGGATTCGGTGAATCGGGTCGGGTATAAGATGTTACAACTTAAACCCAAGATTATAATTAAACTAATATAAATCTAATAATTAACTACGAAGAGATAAAACAATCATGAAGATAATAAAATAAATAAGTAAAAATAAGTAATTTAATAATTGAACTTGTAGAAAAGCCCTAGTGATAACTAAATGCAATATTTTACTTAAAAACTCACATAAATCTAAGTTAAATGTATACAGTTACATCTATATGATGAGTACTCATCAATAACAGATTTGAATGATTGAGAATCGTTTGTCTTTAAGGCGAAATTGTTTGTTACTAGGTGCACATAATTTAGATGAAATTACCACTTCAAAGAGCTGCACACCTCTTTAGATGTTTTTAAAATCATAGAATTTGGCTCAAATTTCTCTTCACTATAATAGAGTATTAAGGTTGATGTACACACAAATTTCAGGTCGAAATAAGACGTAAAAAATTGAGAGCAACCTTTTTGAGAATTATTTAGAATTTCTTCTACTTCTTTTATTTATTTACAGATTTCTTGGGATTTTGTAGATAGCTTCTAGTCATTAAAATCTTCTCTTCAGTGAACTTATGCACTTCGTAAAGTTGTGCTTAATAATTTATTTGAAAAATTCTTCCTATACAAATGCTGCCTCAAGATTTAATCATGTATATAATATTTTTAAATGTGAAATTTCGGTTTGCTTTTGAATCACAATTTCATGTGCACATTGAACTTGATTATATTGAAAGTTTTTGACGTCATCCTTTGTTCAATATAAATTGCCACGATGACAGGAACATTGTATTGAAAAATCCCCAACTAATTTAGCAAGCTCATGGTTTTGTGCTTCCAACTTGACTTAAGCCCATTCCACTCAATTTGACTTTCTTTGGATATTAGCTTTATTTGTTAATTAATTAAGAATTAAGCTTTATTCACTTAAAGTCTGTGTAGGAGTTATAGCCCCATGAGATTTGTCAACCCAACCATTATACAAATTTAGCATACTTGGGTCATTGAAATGCACCAATTCAATGCCGCGTACTTCTAGGTAAAATCTATTCTTAGGGCAAGAATTTATTAATGGTCCCTAGCCACACACCCAGTATCCATGCATTATAAATTGCTATCTTCCAAATGTTACCATGTCCTCACATGCAATCTTTGACACTTTGACATGCATTATTTTGCATGCGTTTCATGCGATTTCGCTTTTTTGTTTAACATCCAAATAACTTATGCATCAAAAAGTTGGATATAAGATATTCGAAATTTCAAAATTAGAATATCAAGATATTTCATATATCTGTTGTGGAACATCAAAAGTTAAGCATCAAGACATCCCATATGTTAGTTTGGAGCATCGAGATATCTCTTTGTATATAAGCTCCATATACTATTTGTTTATGGTTGATTTAGTTTTTCTATTATAATTTGATTGTTTTTAAGTTTTATTTTTCGAAAGGTGTATATTCAATATTTTGACCAATATTTTCTTTAGCTCCAGAGGCGAATTCAGGAGGGCTAGTAGGGGTCCGGCCCCCTTAAAATAGAAAATTATTGTTTTGGCCTTTTAGAAAATTTTAAAATTTTAAAATAGTAAAACTAAATTTCCATTTTGACCCTCCCTAAAATTATTAAATTTAATTTAATTTTTTAAAAATTTTAAAGATAATAGACTATTAAAAATTAAAATTTCATTTCGACCCCAAAATTTTTTTTTGGCTTCCCTCATGTTTAGTTCCATTAAAAAAAAATCTAATGTGACCTACCTTTTATAACGCATGATGATATAACATATAACTTTTTTAAGGTATTTGTCAAACTATACGGAAATATCAAAATGTATATATGCCTCACAACAAGCAAGGGTGAATTTGTAAATTTTCATTTAAACCTTTTAAGGTTTCTTAAAATTTTATTTTAGGGTAAATTCAAGAACAGTCACCCAACTATTCAGTTCATTCTATTTTTTTCATCTCACTATTAATTTTTTTGTTTTAGTCACTTAACTTTTCAAAATTAAATATTTTGGCCACTCTTTCGTTAGATGCTTAATGAAAGTCTAACATGGGTTTTATTTTATTGGCCTCTTAAAAAAAATTAGCCCTACGGTGTTTACAAGATTTATCATTTTAATCCTAATTATAAAAATTTTAAAAAAGTAAAAAAAGTAGATATAAATTTTAGATATTTCAAAAACAAAATATAACAATATTTTAAAGAAATTTGTACCCAAAACGAATTTCAACAGTATTTTCCACTTTGTTCTTTCTTTCATTCAATTGACGAAGTTGAAAATATCAAGTGTCATGTCTTTAAATGCTATTTTTGTAGCAAAGAGTAAGGTTATCAAAGTTGGTGTCATTAATCCAATCATTTTTTTGGGTTTATAAATTTGTTAATTTTGAGCTTTTTGATTAGGCATTTGAGCAAACAATATGACAAAAGAAAAAGGGACTAAATTAAAAGATATTGAATCAAAAAAAAATATCTTTAATTTATGGGTTTTTCATGTGCTTGATTAATGAGAAAATGAGAATAGTTGATGAGAAAAAGAAAATATAAATTTTAAAAAGTAAATATAAAAATATTTTTGAGATTGTTTAAATATATTTTATAAATTTTAAAATTGGGACTAAAATGAAATTTTTTTAAACATTCAGGGCTAGACTTGTTGAAAATTTTAGATTTAGGATCAAATTTGAAATAATTTGTAAATACTAGAGGGCTAAATTTGTTATTAGGCTAATAAGAAAACCCATATTAGACTTTCATTAAACGACAAGAGTGACTAAAATATTTAATTTAGAAAAGTTGAGTGACTAAATAAAAAAAAATTAATAGTCGGGTGACCAAAATAGAACAAACTAAATAGTTAGTAGACTATTTTTGTACTTTACCCATTATTTTAACCTTATAGTTAATTTCTAAAAATATGATAATTTGTGTCTAGCTTCTCATTATAAGAATTCAACCCCAACCCGAGTATAAACACTTACTATTTTTATCAAAGACTTTTGTAATTGAAGAACATGGCTTCCTTTCCCTAAATTTATGGGGTAAGCTAGTATAAATATACAGCTTAAATTAAACACCCTCTCCACCTTCCCTTAGCTTATACTCTTTTGTGCAAATATTCCCTTCCATTTGATAAACAATGGCTTCTAACACTCTCAACCTCATTGCCATCCTCTCCCTTACTATCTCAATCCTCTTATCTTTGTATCCTCAACCAGCCTTCTCATTCCAAATGGAAGATTTCGACGGCGAGAAAGAATATGTGCTCGATCATCCTGTCATTACGCCTAACCTTCGATCGAGAAGCCGGTTCTTAAAGACCTCACCGACGAAAGATAAGATCAGGAAAGGTGCCGATTGTGATCCTCACCCTTCTCTAAACATATGCGAGGGTATTTCTGCAAACAACGGGACCAGTCTACTGTATTGCTGTAAGTCGCATTGTCGTAACGTGCTTAGTGATCAGAACAACTGCGGAACATGTGGCAACCGGTGCAAGTTCGGGCAACGTTGCTGCGGTGGAGTTTGTACTAATGTTGCTAACAATGTCAACCACTGTGGCAAGTGTGGCAATCAGTGCTCGTATGGAGTTCAGTGTGATAATGGATTTTGTGGTTATGCTTAGGTCTAAGTATTATAATCGTTTTTATCAAAATATATTTGCCAATCGAAAATGCTTTGTCTAGGGGCCGTTTTGATTATGAATAACACTTCGTTATCTACATGTATTTTTATATAATGGGGGGAGAATATATATAGATTATACACATATTTTATGGTGCTGTAATTGATTTTAGTCATGGTTTTTATATATGTTATACGATATTTTCTTTTAAATTTTAAGTAGACATATCCTCTATTTATGTGTTAAATTTGTTGTTGTGATAATTTAAAATTATAAAAAAATACTCACTCGGTATTCATGTAATAAAATGACATTGTAATGGACTTAAATTGAATAAAAAAAAGTAATTAGCAATTCTTAAAATTCACATCAACGTCTTAATCGAAATAAAGTATTTAGACTACCTAATGGCATTATAAGAGGTTTTTTCTTTGGACTAAATAATAGAGTAAATAACTGAATATTAAAATATACTTTAAGTCTCTACATTTTTTGCATATTTAAAATTTAGTCTTCATGCTTTTATTTTTAAAAATTCAATCTCTCTATTTTTCGAATTTAAAAATTCTGATCCAATTGTTAACACCATTAAATTCTTATGCTCAAATCCATGGTATGACATTTTGAAATAAAAAAGAAAATACTCACTTAGTAGTCATGTAACAAAAAAAAAATGACATTACAATGGCTTGAATTTAATAAATAATTTTAATAGCGTTGACAACTATTAAGTGTTACATGAACATTTTAATCAAATTAAAGTATTTGAGTTGATCAATGAGATATTGTAAAAATTGAGGTACCAAATTATGTCAAAAGTTGAAGTATAAAGATTAAATCTTAAATTTGAGTGTATTATAAAGATCAAAATTGAAATTTAACCATTATTATAATCTTAATTTTGAGAATAGGATAGGGGCTAAACTTGAAAAATGACCATTTTCCTATATAATGCAGAGGTAGAGAGAGAGAGAGAGAGAGAGAGAGAGAGAGAAGAGAGAGAGAGAGAGAGAGAGAGAGAGCAAAACTGGAAGCTCCATGTCAGTCTTTAAGACTATTAAGGTATTCAAATTAGATATAATTGTAAAACGTTTTAATTGAAAAGTTACTAATATTAACTATTTGGGCTAATTAACAAAAATATAAAATATTTGGGCTAAATTTGCAAGGCATATGCATATGCATATACATATACATTTACATATATAAGTTTTTATTATTTTTAGTAAATATTAGTTTTCTCATTTCCGGTAAATTTATAATAATTTATAACAATTAACTTAAATTAAAAATATTTTTTATAAAAATATCAATAGGACATATGGTAAAATCTTCGTCTTGCTTTTGGAGTTAAAATATTCCACCCTATGTTCCAAATAATTACCCTTTTTAAATAAAATGACGAATAATTGTATTAGGCATATGTTATTTTAGGTCAAATTATGATTATGGCCTCTTTACTATGTTTAAATTTAAAATTTAGTATCTATTCTTTAAGTTGATAAAATTTGGTTCCACTACATAATATCATTAGTTAGCCGAAAATTTAAAATAATTGACACCTTTAATTATTCCTGACAAAATGTTGAGGATAATTTTTTTCTTAAAAATACCTATTTCAACTTCATGTAAATAATTGAACAAAAAAAAAAAAACACTCCATGTGAATAAATATATATTGTGCTGGAAAGATGCTTTTAAGAGAAATTCATGTAATCATTTTAATTGATATAGCTAGGGATGTTAATTACTTGGGTAACTAATGCCATTATAAAAGTAGATGATCGAATTCTGTCAAATGAAAATATAAAGACTAAATCTCAAAAGTGAGCATAATAAAGGGATCGGAACCACAATTTTATCACTATCTTATAATGACTAAAAAACAGTCATGTCATTAGTTAGTCCAAATAATTATCGCCCTTAATATTTTTGGTAGCTTATGTGAATTTTTGTAACAACACTTATTCCAATTTATTATGCTAAATTTTTTTAATAGAATAATATTTAATAATAGATTAAAAAAGTTAATCTTAATTATTTTGGACTATCTAATGTCACTGTAAAAGTAGAGAATCAAATTATGTCAAATTAAAATATAAAGATTAAATCTTAAATGTGAGCATAACAGAAGACCAAAATTAAAAATTTACCATTACAATTATAATGACAAAAATAAAGATAAATGGACCCTACCTTTTATATAGAATTATATAGATAGGTATATAGATTTAGCATATTTTGAGTCTTTGAAATGAAATGCACCAAGTCATGGCTGGTACATGTATTTCGTGCGCCTCCTATCAGCAACACACGGTATCCATGAAAATCGTCGTCTTATTGGGCGTCCTTCATGAACGAAAATCATAAGAATGAACCAAAAATATTACCATGCATTATGCAGTATAAATTGCTCTCTTCTTCTTCTTCTTCTTCCAAATGTAAGCATGGTCTCATATGCATACTTGATTAAACCATGTATACCCGCCTACCACTTCGCCACCTTGACTTTTGACATGCATTACAATGCATGAAATCGATTTTCTTTATTTTAAATTTTTTTATCATTTTTTATGAATTTTTAAGTATATATAAAGGAAATAATACTTTTTATCTTTTTTTTATTGTATGACTATTTTTAATGGATTATCCTTTTTTTAAATAAACTTAACGATTTGACTAACTATTGAATTAACAAAAGTACCAGCATGGAAAAAAATAGTTTAGATACTACTCATGATTAGAAAAATGTTTAGGCACCAAAAGTGGAAAATGAGATAGTTTAGGTATCAATTTACTAGTTAAGACTCTTTTTAGAAATAGACTTATCAATTTGGCTAACAGTTTGACTAACGAAAATACCGATTTGAAAAAAAAGTAATTTATTTAGGTATCAAAATGTAAAAAGGGTATAACTTAGGTAACAATTCAAGGTTAACTTTGTTTCCAATGCAAGTTCAAATTTGTCAACTTTTTCCCCTCGTGGTGCGTCTTTTATTAAGGTAGCCTAATGCTTTATTTGTTTGCATGTGTGACTTGTGACAATGTTTGAGACGATTTCCCTACCTTGCGAGCCTCCGTTTATTGCGTAACTACATAGCACATGCATCTTGTTTCAGTATAGGAAATATCCCATATATCAGAAGTAGAATTTTAATATATGTCATATTTTAGATTTGGATCACCGAGATAACTTACTTATTTGTTGTGGAGAATCAAAAAGAAGCATCAAGACGTTTCATATATCAGTTTGGAGCATCATATCTATTTAGGGGTGACTAGAACTCGACTTGAATTGCCAAGTTGATTTCTCGTTCAAATGTCGAGTTAATTGAATTTAGTTTTCAATTTTCCTAATCAACTCAAATAAGTAAATTGGGTTTTTGAGTTCAAGTTGAGTTGAAATTTATAATTTGATTAACTCGAATAATTAGTATAAAAAATTGTTGTAATTGCCCAATTAGTTGTTGTCGATTTCGTATAGCTGGATTACTTTGGTTTTCTATCTTTTCTATTTTCTTTTTAAGAGTTTTCAAGTATTATGGTCTCAAATTTATTTGCGATAACGTGGAATTTGGTCATTTTGTCAATAAGTTCTTAATTTGGCCTTTTAAAAAGAACTCAAACATATTTAGTCAATTTGACTTGACTCGACTTGAATTTCATTTCAACTGACTTACTATTTCAGTCCTCTTATCTTTTGTGCAAACGTTTCCCTTCCATTTGAAAAATAATGGCTTCTAACACTCTCAAGCTCATTGCCATGCTCTGCCTTACTATTTCAGTCCTCTTATCTTTGTATCCTCACTCAACCTTCTCACTCGAAATGGAGGATTTCGACGATGAGGAGGAATACGTGCCTGATGAACTTGTCATCATCCCCAACCTTCGATCGAGAAGCCGGTTCTTAAAAACCTCACCCAAGAAAGATAAGATTAGGAAAGGTGCACATTGCGAGCCCGACTCTTATCACAACATATGAAATGGCCTTTCGGTGAACAACGGGACCGGCATATTGTATTGCTGCAAGAAGCACTGTCGTAATGTGCTCCGTGATTGGAACAACTGCGGTGAATGCGGCCACCGGTGCAAGTTCGGGGAACGTTGCTGCGGTGGGGTTTGTACGGATGTTGTTTACAATGTTAAACATTGTGGCAAGTGTGACAAGCAGTGTTCGCCGGGAGTTTAGTGTGACTTTGGGTATTGTGGTTATGCCTAGATTTAAGTATTTATAATGATTTTTATCAAAATATATTGGCAAATTTACTTGGTTATGAATAACACTTCGTTATCGATATATTTTTGTATAATGAGGGGAAGGATATATGTAGATTATACACATATATTTATGTAAAAAACGAGTTTTATACGGTGGATCTTGAGCTTGTTGTACTTGATTTTAGCCATTGTTTTTATATACATTATTCGAATTTTATATCCAATAGTTTCATTTTTGAGAAGTTTTCAAACAGTTTTAAGTATTTAGATTTTTCTGTAAAGTTGTTGATTGAGTCTTAACTCGATTGGTATGGATATTATTATTAATACGAGAGAATGTGTGTTCGAATGTGCTAAAGCGAAAGTACATGTAATAAGTCTCTATATTATGTATTGTTAGAGGATTTAGTTTTGGTTAAATTTTGTTATTAGTCTTTGTACTTTATGAAAGTATTGAATTTAGTCATTGTATTTTAATTTGATTAAGTTTAGTCACTCTACTTTTTGAATTAGTCAATTTTAGTCCCTATACTTTTCAAAATTTGAAATTTTAATCATGACCCAAACAATAGCAATTAAATCCGTTTGGCTAAATTCAATTACTAGTCTTGTAATATGTGTACAATTGTAGATTTAGCCCATATTCTCCAATTAGATCATTCTAAGTCTCTATGTTTCTCGAATTTTGAAAGTTTAGTATTGACACAAATGACAATCGTTAATTCATTAACATGATTTTAGTGAGTAATACATGGAATAATAAGCTGACATGACATTACACATATGATAACATATTTACCACATCAGGTTTTGTAAATAACAAAACATAACTTAATGAATTTAATATGTATTGTTTGGTGAGGACTAAAATTTTAAATTTTAAAAAGTATAGAGACTAAAAATGACCAAAAATACAAGTATTAAACCCATAATTTTTTGTAAAATATAAGGACTAATAGAAAAATTTATCCTTTAGTTTTTTACTATAATTTGACCATGTCTAATTTCTTTATTTTTAGTGGATTGAGACATGGGCATTGTTGCCAATGTAGGAGGACTTGGGTTCGAGTGCGTTAAAACGCATTATCCCCTATTTATAGGATTGGAAGGGGATAAAGGTAGTTAGGTATTATGCCAAAAAAAAAACCCAAATACGATCAGAACCTATAATGAGATTGTTCAAAAAAATTTCTTTATTTTTCAAGATATGTATTTTTACTATTGAGATATCTTTTTTATTGACTTATTTTTCTAAAACATATAATAAGGTGACATATACACTAAAGCTTTTTCTTGTATATGTAAAAAATTATTTTGTGCCGATTGAGTTTTAGTTCGGGTGACATTGATTGTTGTCATTGCAGGAAGATATATATTCGAATGCACTCAATTTCGTTTTTTCCTTTTATTTATGGGGTGAAAGTCACATAACCTCATGTTTTAAAAAATAAATCATAAAATTAATAAAAAAAAGTTAATCTCAAAATTAAAAATAAACATTTTAAAAAGCAAAACAAATAGAAATATCCAATAACGTAATTGACAAAATTATAAAAAAAAATCTTAAGATTTATAAATATCACTACGAGTCATTTGTAAGGCTTATAGTATGCCTTAATCGAGAATAGAGGGAATCTTTCCTCATTTAGGGTCTTTTTGGATGGATGATGTGTTTATTTACGGTTAGTGTAAAAATAGTGGTAGGGATGAGATTAAACACGATAGCATAAGACGAAATAAAAAGCTAAATATACCACACTGAAAATAAACGTCCATCCAAAATAACCCTTGAAAGTAAATCTAATTCTAACGAAGTTATAGCATTATTTGTTTTTGCTGGATATAGTCTCTCTATTATAATTTAATTATTTTTTTTATTTTTTGAAATGTATATCTTTAGTATTAACGTTAATTTTGTTAAATAATTTAACATGATTCATTTTTTAAAATATATGATGATGTAATATATACTGTTTAGCATTTTTTTTTGCACAATTCATTTTTTTTTTGCGTTTTTCAAAAACAAAAAAGAGAGAAAAATTAATGTGTATATGCTACATCACCACATTCTTTTAAAATACCATATAATTGTTTGACAAAATTATTGAAAAAAAAATTGGTTTTAAGACTCAAATTACACATTTTGAACTAACAATTGCAATTTACCAAATTATACTAGAAATTGGGCGAAGCGAGAAATTTTTTTAGCGGCTTAGATTATGTTATATATTTTTATGACATCTAAAATATAATTATACTATTATATTTTTGGGATGCATTAGAGTATGGCTTGAAAGTTTAAATATGGATACTATTAAGAAGTTCATTTCTTAACCTTTCTTTAAAATATAAGTGTTTCATTATTTCTTCATTAAACGAGCGATACACTTCATTTAAATCCTCTCTTGTCAAAATGTTTAATGGTATAACTTTTGATCTTTTGGGCAAATTGAGCATTGTAAAATTTTCTCCGCAACTTTTTTTTTTATATAACAGCCACCGTAGCTCTTATATTTCACATCCCCTTATTATGTCCATCACCATCGCTTACCACAACACTTGTTTTCTAAGATCTGCTCTAATCTTCCTATCCATTATCTTTCCACGACTTCTTATTTTGCTAGATTGTAATGTCTCTTTATCTTACCAAAAAACCCTTTATAGGGCAAAACTATAATTTACCTTATATTAACTTATAAATTTATAGATTTTAGGGTCTAAAATATAATATTCTAAATTAACTTAAAAAAGCTAAATTTACAAAAAAAAATTGTATATTACAAAAGCCTTTTTTTATAGAGTTTAACAAAAGAAAAAAAAAACGTCACATTACTTCTCTAAATATTTGGACTGATCAGTTTGAATGTTGAAGTCACCATCATTTGGAAGGTTTTATTTAAATACCAATTCAGTCCAACCATATCTATACTCAAATTGTAAAATGAATGAAAATACTTGTGATTATATAAAAAAGACATCCACACTAATCTTCCTCAAACAATGAAAAATAATAAACAAAAACAGGGCCCATTAGTCAACACATTAGATTCTAAGTGAAACCTGAAGGGTGTGAATGAGATATCAATATTCGCAAACCACTTAAATTCAGTTTGAAAAAAACTTGAATTTAACTCGATTATTATTTAGTTGAGCCCAAGCTTCTTGAGAAATTCATGTTATAAGAGCAAATAGAAGTTAAGCTATAGTCATGATTTGTATAGAGCAGTGATTAAAGCTCTTGTTAGCCATTTATTTAACATAGGTTCAAATTGTGTTACCCCATTCTACCTAAAATTGTATAAAAAATAGCTTGAAAATCTAATTTTTTCTAATGTATATTTTTAATTAATATTATAAGAATTAATTCAACCGGAATTAAGGTATAAACAATCGAGGTTGACGTTGAAAATGAGGAACAATATCTCATTATTCACTACAAAAATGGACCTAATTTAATTTCTTTTAGTATCCGACACTTAAACTTAGTATCCTAATAACATAACTTGCAATTTTTATCAAAGACTTTTGTATTTGAAGAACATGGCTTCCTTTCCCTAAAATTATGGGGTAATCTATTATAAAGATGCAGCTTAAATTGAATACGTACCCTCTCCACTTTCCCTTATGTCGAAACCACTTTTTGAAAACAAAAGATTAGTTGTCGACTTAAAAAGAAAATGAAAACTGGAGTCGCCACCGATCTTTTATTGAGGTGTGATCGGATCACCTTAAAAATAATTTTGGTCTACAAGTTTCAGAAAAACGAGTTCGGGAGTCATTTACGTTCGAGGAAGGATTAGCGCCCTCGTAACGCCCAAAATTAGTACCGAATTGATTATTTAATGTCTTCAAGTCGAATGTCAAAAATTCGAAAAGACTAAAAAGTGATTCCCCTTTAAAAAAATCTTTATAGAAATTTATTATTTTGAAAACTAAAAATTTCAGTTTTCTTGCTTCAATGAAGAAATCGAAACCCCGTAAGTTGGGGCACGACTCCTTGAAATTTCAAAGACGACACATGAGTTTACCTTTATTTAAAAACCTCGTCTCGAGATAACAGAATGCTATATCCAATAAGTTAGGACACAACATTTTGAATCTTCGAGATAAGCTTTAATTTGAAATCTTTGCTTTAATTGAAAAACGAATACTCGGTGACTTAAATTCAACGAGGAAGATTGAAGCCCCGTAAGTTAGGGCGCAATCTTCTCGAGAATCTTGGATACCGAGTCTTAGTTTGGAAAACCTTGAATGAAAAATGTAAGGTGATTGAATGACAATATGCAACGCGAAAGGATAATTTGTAAATAAATTATACATTAATCAAATGAATGGTAGATAAATACAAGCAAGAAATACACAGAGCAACAATAATCTCGTGTAAATACCCACATTGGCTAATAAGAGGAAGCTAATTAAAATCAAGCAATTTTACGTAAACACTAACGAAATATACAAATTTAAACATAATTTAAGAAATAAATATAATATATAAATTAAAATATTAAAATAAATTTTAATAAATTAACAATATTGAAATAAGTTGAAATAAATTAAAGATGTTAAAATATTTGAAAGAAATAAAATATCTACATAATAATACGAAATTAACAATAGATTATGTATGTATGTATGTACAATGAAAATAATTTAATATGAAATATGTATACATATTTAATATTATTATATAACAGTATTACGTAAAAAAATATGTAATGAATGAATTTAGAGAAAATATATTGTAGAATAAAATAGATTCAAATAATATTAATAATAGTATATTATAAAAAGGTAAATAAATGCATATAGGATTTTAAAAGTAACTCAAAACAATAATAAAAATAAAGTCATGGAGCAAAAGTCCTTGTTTAAGAGTAAATCTAGCATAATTGAGTGGAGTTGCATGCAATCCTAGAAGTAGGATGACATAAATTTACTGGATTAGAGTCAAATCTAATAGGGGAATCCATAGATCGAGTTAATGCAACGATAAAGGTTTTAATTAGAAAGAGATTTAAATTAATCAACCTAGAGTTAGTTGTTTTTACTCTCGAAAGAGATATTAACATAATTTAGGGATTTCTACAGATCAAGATACAAGCGAATAAATTGTTTAATTCAGGTTCATAATAATAGGTGAAATCTAGGTGGATTCTTTCCTAGGTATTGTCTCTCTTATTGGTTAATATTCGATTATTTCGTTGATTCATTCTCTGTTGCGTTCTTAGTTAAATTAGTTTAGTAATTTTTAGATTAAAACATATCACTCCAATTTATCGGCTAAATAATAAGAAAACGGTAATTACTAATACTTTTAATCATTGTAGATACGATACTTTTACTCATCGTAGCTATACTACTGTTTGATAGATGCACTTACCTTTGTTATATTTATAGTTAATTTAGTGACCATCAATGGATAATATATTATCTTTAACCAGAACAATCCCTTTTATGTACCTTTAATCATCCCTCCATTTAAGAGTCTTTAAACTTTGTACATTTATAAACTTTGATAAAAATAATAAAATAATAATAATGATAAATTAGTACTTGTAAATGACACCCTTGTTGAGAAGATAACATTGTTTCCTAGTATTGAACCCTTTGTCTTTAAGGCAAAGTACGTAGCTCATCACTTTGTGTGCACAATTTTAATGGAATTGCGTCTGAGGACTTCAGTACCACATCAAAGAGTTGCATACTCCTTTAGAAGTGTTTATTTACTTTAAACTCTTGTAACTTGATAATAGTTTCGAGAGTTTTCTTTTCATTGTATGAATGAATTGTATTGTAAAAGTTAGTATTCTCTTGTTATTATTTGAGTATTTGTTTATTTTCACGTCTTCTTGGAGTTGTAAGTACTCTTCAAGTTCACTAAGTTTGATGATCCACGTTATTAGGAGTGTTTCTTCTAGGACTTTTGTAAAGGTTAAAGTTCGATCATTGACTTTTTTAATATAAATTACCCATGGGTTCCATAGGGTTTATTTTATTTTATTTAGTAAAAATTAGCATGTAGGAGAATTTATGTCTTGGCATGGGAAGCTTTAGTGGCGAAGTTATTTGGAAAGCCTATATGGTAAATTTTGTAACACCTAAGTGCGAGATGTTAGTCTGCCTTTGTGGCGAGATCTGGATATGTCTTTGAGGCATTTTCTAAAAGAGTTCTCGACAATTTACTTAATGGTGTAAGTGCTTGCCAAACCTAGAAGTTCTCACATAATGTATCGAGGTCATCTAGGATTCTATTGGATGATCTAAAATATTGCATTTATCGAAATTAGTTTGTTGTCTGGATCGACTTCAAGATACGATGTGACTGGAATTCTGTCAACTACTAGAGCCAATATAAGAATCTGCCAAGAGTAGTATTCACACGTAATAAGTTGATGTACACACAAATTTCAGGTCAAAATAAGACCTAAAAAATTGAGAGCAACCTTTTTGAGAATTATTTAGAATTTCTTCTCATTCTTTTATTTATTTACAGATTTCTTGGGATTTTGTAGATAACTTCTAGTCATTAAAATCTTCTCTTCAGTGAACTTATGCACTTCGTAAAGTTGTGCTTAATAATTTATTTGAAAAATTCTTCCTATACAAATGCTGTCTCAAGATTTAATCATGTCTATAATATTTTTAAATGTGAAATTTTGATTTGCTTTTGAATCACAATTTTACGTGCACATTGAACTTGATTATATTGAAAGTTTTTGACGTCATCCTTTGTTCAATATGAATTGCCATGATGACAGGAACATTGTATTGAAAAACCCCCAACTAATTTAGCAAGCTCATGGTTCTGTACTTCAACTTGAATTAAGCCCATCCCACTCAATTTGACTTCCTTTGGATAGTAGCTTTATTTGTTAGTTAATTAAGAATTAAGCTTTATTCACTTAAAGTCTGTGTAGGAGTTATAGCCCCATGAGATTTGTCAACCCAACCATTATACAAATTTAGCATACTTGGGTCATTGAAATGCACCAATTCAATGCCGCGTACTTCTAGGTAAAATCTATTCTTAGGGCAAGAATTTATTAATGGTCCCTAGCCACACACCCAGTATCCATGCATTATAAATTGCTATCTTCCAAATGTTACCATGGCCTCACATGCAATCTTTGACACTTTGACATGCATTATTGTGCATGCGTTTCATGCGATTTCGCTTTTTGTTTAACATCCAAATAACTTATATGCATCAAAAGTTGGATATAAGATATTCGATATTTCAAAATTAGAACATCAAGATATTTCATATATCTGTTGTGGAACATCAAAAGTTAAGCATCAAGACATCTCATATGTTAGTTTGGAGCATCGAGATATCTCTTTGTATAGAAGCTCTATATACTATTTGTTTATGGTTGATTTAGTTTTTCTAGTATAATTTGATTGTTTTTAAGTTTTATTTTTTGAAAGGTGTATATTCAATAGTTTGACCAATATTTTATTTAGCTCCAGAGGCGAATTCAGGAGGGCTAGTAGGGGTCCAGCCCCCTTAAAATAGAAAATTATTGTTTTGGCCTTTTAGAAAATTTTAAAATTTTAATATAGTAAAAGTAAATTTCCATTTTGACCCTCCCTAAAATTATTTAATTTAATTTAATTTTTAAAAAATTTTAAAGATAATAGACTATTAAAAATTAAAATTTCATTTCGACCCCAAAATTTTTTTTTGGCTTCCCTCATGTTTAGTTCCATTAAAAAAAAATCTAATGTGACTTACCTTTTATAACGCATGACGATATAACATATAACTTTTTTAAGGTATTTGTCAAACTATACGGAAATATCAAAATGTATATATGCCTCACTACAAGCAAGGGTGAATTTGTAAATTTTCATTTAAACCTTTTAAGGTTTCTTAAAATTTTATTTTAGGGTAAATTCAAGAACAGTCACCCAACTATTCAGTTCATTCTATTTTTTTCATCTCACTATTAATTTTTTTGTTTTAGTCACTTAACTTTTCAAAATTAAATATTTTAGCCACTCTTTCGTTAGATGCTTAATGAAAGTCTAACATGGGTTTTATTTTATTGGCCTCTTAAAAAAAATTAGCCCTACGGTGTTTACAAGATTTATCATTTTAATCCTAATTATAAAAATTTTAAAAAAGTAAAAAAAGTAGATATAAATTTTAAATATTTCAAAAACAAAATATAACAATATTTTAAAGAAATTTGTACCCAAAACGAATTTCAACAGTATTTTCCACTTTGTTCTTTCTTTCATTCAATTGACGAAGTTGAAAATATCAAGTGTCATGTCTTTAAATGCTATTTTTGTAGCAAAGAGTAAGGTTATCGAAGTTGGTGTCATTAATCCAATCATTTTTTTGGGTTTATAAATTTGTTAATTTTGAGCTTTTTGATTAGGCATTTGAGCAAACAATATGACAAAAGAAAAAGGGACTAAATTAAAAGATATTGAATAAAAAAAATATCTTTAATTTATGGGTTTTTCATGTGCTTGATTAATGAGAAAATGAGCATGGTTGATGAGAAAAAGCAAATATAAATTTTAAAAAGTAAATATAAAAATATTTTTGAGATTGTTTAAATATATTTTATAATTTTTAAAATTGGGACTAAAATGAAATTTTTTTAAACATTCAGGGCTAGACTTGTTGAAAATTTTAGATTTAGGATCAAATTTGAAATAATTTGTAAATACTAGAGGGCTAAATTTGTTATTAGGCTAATAAGAAAACCCATATTAGACTTTCATTAAACGACAAGAGTGACTAAAATATTTAATTTAGAAAAGTTGAGTGACTAAATAAAAAAAATTAATAGTCGGGTGACCAAAATAGAACAAACTAAATAGTTAGTAGACTATTTTTGTACTTTACCCATTATTTTAACCTTATAGTTAATTTCTAAAAATATGATAATTTGTGTCTAGCTTCTCATTATAAGAATTCAACCCCAACCCGAGTATAAACACTTACTATTTTTATCAAAGACTTTTGTAATTGAAGAACATGGCTTCCTTTCCCTAAATTTATGGGGTAAGCTAGTATAAATATACAGCTTAAATTAAACACCCTCTCCACCTTCCCTTAGCTTATACTCTTTTGTGCAAATATTCCCTTCCATTTGATAAACAATGGCTTCTAACACTCTCAACCTCATTGCCATCCTCTCCCTTACTATCTCAATCCTCTTATCTTTGTATCCTCAACCAGCCTTCTCATTCCAAATGGAAGATTTCGACGGCGAGAAAGAATATGTGCTCGATCATCCTGTCATTACGCCTAACCTTCGATCGAGAAGCCGGTTCTTAAAGACCTCACCGACGAAAGATAAGATCAGGAAAGGTGCCGATTGTGATCCTCACCCTTCTCTAAACATATGCGAGGGTATTTCTGCAAACAACGGGACCAGTCTACTGTATTGCTGTAAGTCGCATTGTCGTAACGTGCTTAGTGATCAGAACAACTGCGGAACATGTGGCAACCGGTGCAAGTTCGGGCAACGTTGCTGCGGTGGAGTTTGTACTAATGTTGCTAACAATGTCAACCACTGTGGCAAGTGTGGCAATCAGTGCTCGTATGGAGTTCAGTGTGATAATGGATTTTGTGGTTATGCTTAGGTCTAAGTATTATAATCGTTTTTATCAAAATATATTTGCCAATCGAAAATGCTTTGTCTAGGGGCCGTTTTGATTATGAATAACACTTCGTTATCTACATGTATTTTTATATAATGGGGGGAGAATATATATAGATTATACACATATTTTATGGTGCTGTAATTGATTTTAGTCATGGTTTTTATATATGTTATACGATATTTTCTTTTAAATTTTAAGTAGACATATCCTCTATTTATGTGTTAAATTTGTTGTTGTGATAATTTAAAATTATAAAAAAATACTCACTCGGTATTCATGTAATAAAATGACATTGTAATGGACTTAAATTGAATAAAAAAAGTAATTAGCAATTCTTAAAATTCACATCAACGTCTTAATCGAAATAAAGTATTTAGACTACCTAATGGCATTATAAGAGGTTTTTTCTTTGGACTAAATAATAGAGTAAATAACTGAATATTAAAATATACTTTAAGTCTCTACATTTTTTGCATATTTAAAATTTAGTCTTCATGCTTTTATTTTTAAAAATTCAATCTCTCTATTTTTCGAATTTAAAAATTCTGATCCAATTGTTAACACCATTAAAAAAATGACATTACAATGGCATGAATTTAATAAATAATTTTAATAGCGTTGACAACTATTAAGTGTTACATGAACATTTTAATCAAATTAAAGTATTTGAGTTGATCAATGAGATATTGTAAAAATTGAGGTACCAAATTATGTCAAAAGTTGAAGTATAAAGATTAAATCTTAAATTTGAGTGTATTATAAAGATCAAAATTGAAATTTAACCATTATTATAATCTTAATTTTGAGAATAGGAGAGGGGCTAAACTTGAAAAATGACCATTTTCCTATATAATGCAGAGGTAGAGAGAGAGAGAGAGAGAGAGAGAGAGAGAGAGAGAACTGGAAGCTCCATGTCAGAGAGAGAGAGAGAGAGAGAGCAAAACTGGAAGCTCCATGTCAGTCTTTAAGACTATTAAGGTATTCAAATTAGATATAATTGTAAAACGTTTTAATCGAAAAGTTACTAATATTAACTATTTGGGCTAATTAACAAAAATATAAAATATTTGGGCTAAACTTGCAAGGCATATGCATATACATATACATTTACATATATAAGTTTTTATTATTTTTAGTAAATATTAGTTTTCTCATTTCCGGTAAATTTATAATAATTTATAACAATTAACTTAAATTAAAAATATTTTTTATAAAAATATCAATAGGACATATGGTAAAATCTTAGTCTTGCTTTTGGAGTTAAAATATTCCACCCTATGTTCCAAATAATTACCCTTTTTAAATAAAATGACGAATAATTGTATTAGGCATATGTTATTTTAGGTCAAATTATGATTATGGCCTCTTTACTATGTTTAAATTTAAAATTTAGTATCTATTCTTTAAGTTGATAAAATTTGGTTCCACTACATAATATCATTAGTTAGTCAAAAATTTAAAATAATTGACACCTTTAATTATTCTGGACAAAATGTTGAGGATAATTTTTTTTCTTAAAAATACCTATTTCAACTTCATGTAAATAATTGAACAAAAAAAAAAACACTCCATGTGAATAAATATATATAGTGCTGGAAAGATGCTTTTAAGAGAAATTCATGTAATCATTTTAATTGATATAGCTAGGGATGTTAATTACTTGGGTAACTAATGCCATTATAAAAGTAGATGATCGAATTCTGTCAAATGAAAATATAAAGACTAAATCTCAAAAGTGAGCATAATAAAGGGATCGGAACTACAATTTTATCACTATCTTATGATGACTAAAAAACAGTCATGTCATTAGTTAGTCCAAATAATTATCGCCCTTACTATTTTTGGTAGCTTATGTGAATTTTTGTAACAACACTTATTCCAATTTATTATGCTAAATTTTTTTAATAGAATAATATTTAAAAATAGATTAAAAAAGTTAATCTTAATCATTTTGGACTGTCTAATGTTATTGTAAAAGTAGAGAATCAAATTATGTCAAATTAAAATATAAAGATTAAATCTTAAATGTGAGCACAACAGAAGACCAAAATTAAAAATTTACCATTACAATTATAATGACAAAAATAAAGATAAATGGACCCTACCTTTTATATAGAATTATATAGATAGGTATATAGATTTAGCATATTTTGAGTCTTTGAAATGAAATGCACCAAGTCATGGCTGGTACATGTATTTCGTGCGCCTCCTATTAGCAACACACAGTATCCATGAAAATCGTCGTCTTATTGGGCGTCCTTCATGAACGAAAATCATAAGAATGAACCAAAAATGTTACCATGCATTATGCAGTATAAATTGCTCTCTTCTTAACATGGTCTCATATGCATACTTGATTAAATCATGTATACCCGCCTAGCACTTCGCCACCTTGACTTTTGAGATCCATTACAATGCATAAAATCGATTTTCTTTATTTTAAAATTTTTAATGAATTTTTAATAATTTTTAAATATATATAAAGAAAATAATACTTTTTATCTTTTTTTTATTATATGACTATTTTTAATGGATTATCCTTTTTTAAATAAACTTAACGATTTGACTAACTATTGAATTAACAAAAGTACCAGCTTGGAAAAAAATAGTTTAAATACTACTTATGGTTAGAAAAATGTTTAGGCACCAAAAGTCGAAAACGATATAGTTTAGGTACTAATATACTAGTTAAGACTCTTTTTAGAAATAAACTTACCAATTTAGCTAACGGTTTGACTAACAAAAATATCGATTTGAAAAAAAAAAGTTTATTTAGATATCAAAATGTAAAAAGGGTATAATTTAAGTGCCAATTTAAGGCTAAACTTTGTTTTCAATGCAAGTTCAAATTTGGTGCACTATGAAATTCGAAACTTATCAACTTTTTCCCCCTCATTGTGCGTCTTTTATTAAGGTAACCTAATGCTTTATTTGTTTGCATGTGTGACTTGTGATAATGTTTGAGACGAATTCCCTACCTCACGAGCCTCCTTTTATTGCGTAACTCCATAGCACATGCATCTTGTTTCAGTATCGAAAATATCTCATGTATCAGAAGTGGAATTTTAACATATGTCATATTTTAGATTTGGATCACCGAGATAATTTATTTATTTGTTGTGGAGAATCAAAAAGAAGCATCAAGACATTTCATATATAAGTTTGGACCATCATATCTATTTAGGGGTGAGTAGAACTCGACTTGAATTGACAAGTTGATTTCTCGTTCAAATTTCGAGTTAATTGAATTTAGTTTTCAATTTCCCTAATCAACTCAAATAAGTAAATTGGGTTTTTGAGTTCAAGTTGAGTTGAAGTTTACAATTTGATTAACTCAAATAATTAGTATAAAAGATTGTTGTAATTGCCCAATAGGTTGTTGTCAATTTCGTATAACTAAATTACTTTGGTTTTCTCTTCTTCTTTTTTTTTTTTTAAAGAGTTTTCAAGTATTATGGTCTCAAATTTATTTGCTATAACGTGGAATTTGGTCATTTTGTCAATAAGTTCTTAATTTGGCCTTTTAAGAGAGAGAGAGAGAGATGCATGGGTGTTTGGATCTAGTGCCCTTAGTGTAGTATTTTCATCTATATGTAGTTTTCGATAAAAATGATTTAATAGAATATTCATCAATTTCATTCATATCTTCAATATCTTGTCCTCATCAATGATTTTTGTACGTCAAGCAAAATTAAAATAAATACTGACTCATTGATTACCTAACATTTAATTGATACTAAGCAATATTACATGGTCGGATCATAATACAAAAATAAACATTATTTTTATTCTACTAGTTCAACCAGAATTTTTCCATCTCTCCCTATAAATAGATGGCACTGGTAGGGCTTTAATCACACCAACACAACAACAACAAAACACACACACAAGTTTAACATAAGTTTTCAATATTGTTATTCTGGCATAGAGTAGTGGTAATTTATTTTTTATCTGTCTAAGTTGATATGTCAAATTAGGCTCCCCATTACACTTAACAAGCTTGCTTTCGAGCAATTTAGATGTATTTATCGTATTTTTAATTAGTTTTAGTTCTTTGCACTAATAAGTGAATTAGTGTGCGTTTTATGCTATTTTGAGAAACGAGATGGCAAATTGGCATCTAGGGCATTTCACAAGGTTGGTGAGTGATGCAGAGAGTCCACAGTGACCCGAATAGAGCGAATATATCATCGAGAAGGCGATATCGCGATATCAAAGCATGAAAGTCATGATACCCCTAACAGTGTTGAAAACAAGGAAGATTGAGTCACCAATTGTGTATCGCGATACCCAAAACTTTTAAAGACCCCCATTTCAAGACTGTTGTAGATATCACGATACCAGGCTCTAGGTATCGTGATATCAGTATAGATACCAGGCTCTGGGTCGTGATATCACTATCGAAGTGAGACAAAAATTGACCACAAGGGTAGTCATTGTCCAACATGTCCCTCAACCAAAATTAGTGTGACACCCCAAAATTAGTATTTATGGTTTGTTAGATTTTATCATTAGTAAGTATCTGTTTCGGTGATTAAGGGCTTTAATTATGTGTTTAGGATATTGGGTTCAAATCTCAAAATTCAATTATTTTTATTTCTAGGGCGATATTTGTTCGTTGGTCTTAAATGTTGTTTTTAGTTGACTCATGTTAGAATAAGCTTATTGGTTTGGGTGGTAAAATGTTTGCTAGTTTATTATGTGGTCTTGTGTTCGATTCTTTGTGTGAGTGAGTTGGTAGTACTTTTTGGTATTTTTGATTGGGTTGATCATTTAATTGTTGTGGTCTAATTGAACTCTATCTGTAGAAAAAAAAATTGATTTGTTAAAAAAATTTTGAATTGGTTTTAAATGGGTTTTGTTTTAAAATAGATAAAATAGGTTGTTTTTATCTGGTTACTTTTGAAATCAATTTCATTTTGTTTCATTTTTTTTTTTGAAAACAAAACCCACATTCCCTACTTCTAATTTTCCCCCAAATCCATGCCGCCAATACCAAATTTTGTTATTTGATTTTATTCTTCTTCATTTCTTTTGTTTCTTGCTTGAATTTCCTTTAATCTTTTGGGTTGTCTTTGTGTTCGATTCGTGGATTCTACTCTATTCTCCATTGACAATCTTGCTTCCTATTTGTTCTTACTTTTTAGTTTCGTCAGGTAAATTGTTGTGCTTTATTTAGTAAGTTCGGATTTTGGGAGTTCTGTTTCAAATCTTGATGCAGAAATTTTATTTTTATAGGGATAGTGATTGTGGTTCGATTAGAGGTTTGTTGAGACTTGATTAATTTAGCAGGGTTTTCATTGTTAGGTGATAATTCTGAAATGCCCAGCCTTCCTTCAGCATCGTAATTTCGTAAGGTTGTTGCTTGTTTAACAATAAGAGTATGGAGGTGTTTTGGTGTATTGGAAGAGTTCAATTCTTGGTTATTTCATGTCTCATTACTATTATTAGTCGTATTATATGTCATATTTAGGTCTCAGGAGTTTTATGGTTGCATTTTTGTCGAATTCGAACCAGATGTATAATGAGAAACTCGAAAATCAGTGATCGACGAAAGCCCAAAAGGCATTCTGTTGACGCCATACGACTATGTGGTAGGTCATGTGTGACACACGACCATGTGACAGGTCGTGTGCTGGAGCATGAGTGACACACGGTCTGGGCCATTTGGGTTGTGTGGAGCACACGGGCGTGTGTGAGGTCGTGTGGGCCACACAAGCTGGCTATTTGGGTCATGTAGGACACAAGGGCGAATGTGGGCCAAAAATTTGAAATTTTCCTTAGGGCCGTGCGCAAGATCCGATCAAATAAGGGCCTTTTGTATGGTCGGTATGTGAGTAAATGCACTAAAAACAATGAAATTTGGACATCTATTTGTAGAGTATCTACTATCTGCAAGAGTAACTAAGATGTCGAATGATAAATAAACCCTAAAGTTTATGTTAAGTATATGATTTGTATCTGATATGTTGTGCATGTAAAACTATAGCATGTATAATTTCTGCTCTGGACTTGTATGATATTTAGTATATTCTGTATCTGTATCTGTATCTGGGTTGGGTTGTAAATAACACTTGGAGGAAGTGATTTTGCAAAAAATCTATAAATCACCTATTGGTCCGACAGCTCAGCTACAACTATTCTGTAAAGTGTCATATTAACACTAAGTGGTGTGTAGGGATGGATGGGTGTTTTATACCCATATGGTGTGTTGGGATGGTCAAAGATGGTGTGTAGTGGTTGGGGGTAGGATTATATGTCATATTTGTTCTGTTCCATTATAAATATGTTGATGATAAATCCGTCTAATATACATCTAACTGCTTGAAGTATTCGATATACACTGAGTTTCAAAAACTCACTTTTTGTTTGACTGATATTTTCATGTAATCCTCAGGCTTAGGTGGATCGGTGCATGCGAGAGCTCAATTAATGTCATAATCTATTTAAATTGATTTATTTAAGTTTTGGTATTTTGATTTTGTAAATTTTTGGACTTTGTGGACTTTTTGGATTGTTTAGTTTATTTTTTAAAACTTATTCCCGTATTTTTCTTGATACTACTTAAATGATTTAGTCGACAAAATTTGCATTCCTACCGAAATGAAGGGCTTTTAAACAACAAACTGTGTTTATCAAATATCCCTTTTTAAGGAGTCTTCCGTTGCGAAATTTATAAATTTTAGAAAAATATAAGCAAAACAACATTTTTAGTAAATAGAACAATAAGAAATGATTTTGTATAAAATTGAGATTTTGAAAGTTTATGAAAACTTTCCATTTACTAAAAAAACCAAGTTTTAAATCATATTAAGTAGCAATTCTAGATTTGGCCATAACATCTAGGGCAGGTTTGGATTTTTACAATTAGACGATCAAGGGGAAATTGGTCACTATTTTTGGGTTTGTAAACTACTAGAATAGGCCAAGATTGGTTGAGAAAAAGGGCACACTTCATATTGGCTAGTTTTTTCATTTTTCTCTTTATCTTTCTCTTCTTCTCCATAACTATTGAGTCTAGTTTTCATTTTTCTCTAATTTTCCTTTGCAATTTACTAGTTAGTTAAGTTAGTTATTACTGTAGCTAAGATTTATTTATTTGTTTAGCACTTTAAACTCTTTTGTATTTGCACTTTAATTCTTTAGTTTAATACCATTTAGCTTTGTTATATTTCATCTGCTAAAAATCTTATATTAGGTTTTTTTGTTTAACTTTCTTGTTGTCATTATTTTGTTCCTCAAACTTTTGCCATTATTTCTTAATTATTTGTTGTTAGTGTGTTTAAATATGAGCATGAGTAGCTAAATCCTAAGTGGTTGGTTAATGGAAATGCTGGGTAGTTTATTTTTGGGTTCAGGGACTGAATCATAAAATTTGAACTAAATTGAATAGATTTCAAAACTTAGGATTGATGACCCTAAGGGAAAATTTAGATATGTGAGATTGAGAGGAGATCTCATCGGGCACCAATTCAGTTGTCTCGAGTCAGTTTGGTGAGGTCAAGAGATAAACTAGAATAATTTGTCTAACTTGGTACAATTGAGACTGGGAGGTAAAATTAAACCAATTCAAGAGTATTAACGATTTAGATCCCTAGTTCAAAGGTTAACCAACAACATGGAAATCAACTATGATTTACAATTGACACTTGCATGTTCACCATGTAGAAAATTAATTAGTTACATACTTTGCATGATTTACAATTTAGTTATTTTCTATTTCTAGATAACTAATTATTTTGATTCACCACCAATTATGTTTTATCATAATATAATGCTTAGTGAGTAGTTAGCTAGACTCCTTTAATGGCATGTTTGTAGCTTAGGAATTGCTTAATTGTCGATTCCTTTGGGTTCGATCCTTGGAATACTTCGGTGTTCCACTAAACATTAAAAATATTACAACTGACCTATCACACTTGTAGCTACCCCTTTATATTTAATTTTCTTAATGTTGATTCCTCGCTCAGCCACAGTGTTAGCGTGCCGGAGACTGAGGAGCGGTTAAGTAGTTGGCACCGTAACCAGAGAGACGATGTTTGTTTAAGCAATTTTTAGTATTGTTGCGTGTTTCTGTTGAAAAAATTCAGTTTGAAAATGGTTTTATTACACAACAAAAATTAAAGTTTTGAAAACTAAATCGGTTTGTAATATAATTAAAATTTTGAAAATTGACTCAGTTTGAGATATTTATAGCAATAAACCCTAACTGAATTCATATTGTTCCCAACTTTCAACTAAATGATCTTCTCTGCTATTCTCATACCATGAACTACTTTGAGTGTGAGCTCAAATCAATTGAATCAAAACACAGAACTAGAAAAAATTTTCTTTCCTTTATTTGGGATGAAAACGAAAATTCTCTCTTTTTTAATAGAAACCGATGGAATTATCTCTATTTTTCGGCAAAGTAACAATCTCTCAAAGTTGTATGTTATGCTCTACCAGTGTCATATATTTATAAGAAGAGAAGGTAGAACCCTTGTTGAGTTGTAGTGATCTATTTCAAATAGAAAAACAACTTCCTACTTAGAGTAGGAGTGGGGTGGACAGCACACCCTAGTATTCCTACTAAGGTTCCTGCCCCTTTCATGTTATATGGGGTTTTGAGCCTCTTTCTCATTAGGTCCAATTACGGCTACTTCCTAGCCCTTTTGACTTAGGACTCTGTAATGTGATCCAACCCAATTTGGTTTTTCTATTTCCCAAAATAACATTTAATATTCTATATTAAATAATTTTCTCATCCCTATTTTACCCCTAGTAAAATTTTAATGATTTTACCCCGATAAAATTTTGAGAAATATGATTAATATTTCAGAACTCAACATGTTCACTGTGGCCGAATGGTTTATTTTCATTTTCAGGCTTCAAAACAGCTAAAAAACATAAACTCATTTTTTCAATCATTTTTAAGTAACTCATATAGAATTGCAAATGGATCATTTCCATTTCCATTTTGGAAACCTATATTCATTTCCAAATGATTCCATTTCTCCATTTTGAAAAAACCTGTAATCATTCTTGAATATTTCTCATTTCTCATTTTCTATTCATTTCATTCATTTCTATTCAAACACATAATTTATTTATGATTTCAATGAGCTAGCAGAGGTGTAACACTTTATATCCAACTCGAATTACCTGATATGGATTTCGGATGTTACAAAACTTAAACACTTAGCAAAAATTTTAGAATAGTCGTAAAACCATTCTAAAACATACTTCTCATTCCTTATTATATTGTTCCTAAAACAAAATGATTAATAAAAGATAATGTTTGATAATTACATCATATTTAAAAAAAACATATGACGTTACAACTTAAAACTTTGTTAAAGGCAAACTTCTTCATGGCGTAGAGAAGTAAGCACCATATTCCTATGGTGTCCTTTGTAAGCATAATATCACAACTCAAATTGCTTGGTCCCTTCTACTATACCAATTCTTTAATCAAAATTTGCATCATAAACAGACGCTTGTAAGTTCAAATGAACTTAGTTAATTTTAACCCAAGTTACCTTTGAGTGTTTATTTTTGAATTCCTCGGCCTAAAGATTCTAGATTTCTTTTCAGTTTTTGGCAAATACTTTTTTAATATTGGGCGTATACATAAATGATAATTTCCACATTTGATCACCATATACATAATTTGCTCATTAGGCAGATTATAGATTTCACCACCTAATGCGGATCTCATTTCCTTTCTAGAAAATGAATGCATTCCCCATAAGGATATTCATACAGAATCTACCTTTGGCAGATTCTTACACAGACTGATGTTGAACACTTCACCTAGAATGGTGTACTCATAGATATAATTCTTGGCAGATACTTATACTAATTGATCTTTTAAAATGAACTTCATACGGGTCCTACCTTTGGTGGATTCTTATATTGGTTTTGATGGTTATCGTGATACTACTCAGATCATATCTTAAATCATCCCAGACCACAAACTTATTCTAATGGATGAAATATTCTAAGTCATCTCATGGAATCCAAGACAACCATGTTATATATCATGTAAACGCCCAGGTTTTGCGGACAACTTAGACTTCAGATAACCTCTATACATATTGTGAAAACACTAAGATTTGGTGGATACTATAGTATTTAGATAACTTCCATACATAGTGTAGACAAACTCAGGTCTGACAAACACTTAGACTACCCATAACTATGAATACACCAAGTTCTCTATACTAACGAGCTACTATGATAGATTCACTTTTCAAAAACATTACTGGGAACTCTTTTTAGGAAATGCCCCTAGGGCATATTCAATTTTTGCCACAAGGCTATCCAAACAGGGGTATCTTCAAACTTACCCAGATCTCTATCATAGAGCCAACTAGTGGAGAAGTCTCAAAGCTTACTCGGATCTCGCCAAAAAGGCGATTATCCAGATTTCACCTCTAGGGCATTACAGAATACGCCACAAAGGCATCATATAATTCTTCTTACCGTATTGGTTTTCCAAAAATGGTCCTAACCATGGTCTTTCCACATATCTTCACACTGGCCTATTCTTGTGTTTACTATCCACGTGGACTTCGTGTTTCCAGTTTTGACAAACTACATTCTCACCATAATGGCCTTCATTTTTACTATCTCGACAGAAGTCATCAAATACCACCGCGGGGTCTAATATCATATCATATATTTTCCTAACACTTCACCAAACCTCTGTTCTCTAACTTCTTAGTATGCATTGCTCATTTAACATGGGACACACTTACTTAAATTTCATTCATACTCCTAATAGATTCATGCTTTCTAATACCTAATTTCACATGCATGCATATCACACATCATCTTGTTCATGTAGCATATCATATACCTCATTTGTAAACATGCAGAGGCTTTAGATACTTTACATACACATACACTCATTAGTTATCCAAGAAAACATCAAAATACGAATAACCATTGTAAATTAACCGTTTCGGTAAAAGCATTTCCACCAATATCACAATCATCGGATGCAATAATTTTAGGTGGAAACGATTGCAAACCATGACTGTGCATATTAAATGCATCCCACAACATTCCTTCCATGTCATCTTCTCTAACAAACTGATGGTAAGCATTATGAGGATAAGCCGGATTAATCGTTGAAGAGGTTCTACGAGGTGTACACTCTCCATGGAAAATCCATTTTTTATACCCCCGAATAAAGCCATCAATAATTAAATGTTTGTAGACAACTTTAGGAAAATGCCAATTGATGTTGCCACACTTCTTACACGGCCAAAGAATCATATTCTCTCAGCTTGCATTTTGAAATGCAAAATTTAGAAATGTTTGTACTCCATTTCGATAGTCTTTACTTATCCTTGACAAATCCATCCAACTCTCATCCATTTCGTAGTTCTTGAAGTCTAAAGTTGATAATAAATTATGGTTACTTAAGTGTTCTAGATAGATTTAAATCATGTCATTGTACTGAAATAGATAATATATATATCAAGTATCAAGTATCAAGTATCTAATTATTTAAAATATATATATCAGTGACAATATTTTACGTTTGGATACGCCAAATTTGCTATAAAAAATTTATAAGAATAATTAAGAGTAGGGAAAAACAATAGTGTTGCCCTAATTTCTGTGTTTTTTATATATTCTGATCCAAAGTTTTATGTAAGTTATGATATAATATATTTTTTATATTCTCTAAATGTTAGAAACTGCATTTTTTTATATTCTTTAAATGTTTATGTAAATTAATACAAAATTAATTAATTATTCATAAAATTATTATGAAATATAATTATTTATTTAATTAATACAAAATTAATTAATTATTCATAAAATTATTATGAAATATGATTATTTATTTAATTATTCAAAAATTAATTAATTGTTCATAAAATTATTGTGAAATATGATATGGTTATTTATTTATTTAATAAAAAATTAATTAATTATTCATAAAATTATTATGAAATATGGTTATTTATTTAATTAGTCACAAATTAATTAATTATTCATAAAATTATTATGAAATATGATTATTTATTTAATTAATCGAAAACTAATTATTCATACAATTATTATAAAATAAGATTAATTAATTAATTGGAAATTAATTAATTATTCGTAAAATTATTATGAAATATGATGATTTATTTAATTAATAAAAATTAATTAATTAATCGTAAAATTATTATGAAATATGACCCAGCATTTTGGGTCAACCCATGTGATCTTATCATGATTTCTACAAGTAACCCACACAATTAACTTGGTTCATTATATAATAAGGCAATGGATTATCACTACCATTAGGAATATTTCAATTTTAAATATAAAACGTGTATTTAGTTAGTAGAGAAAAAAACTAGAATTTGGGAATGCTTGGATTGAGATGGGGAAAATAATATATACATTTTGGTAAGTTAAAAAGGAAAATGTGGGAGTGGTTAGTAACTAACCAAACCAAGTGATGCCTAACTTTGGATGGAAATGTCCAACAGGAAATCTTGGTCAAGGATAAGCTATTTATGTACATACAATATTGTCAACTATACTAATATTCTACTATTGGTAGCAGCATTAATTAAGAGCGTAGAACAAGCTGAAAGCAGAAAAAATCAAAGAGACAGAGAGGCGAAGGCAAATATTTGTTAGTATCAAATGAAAAGAAAGTAAGTAGTTGTAAAGAAACTATCAGCACAAAAAAAAAAAAAAAAATACTGCAGCAAGAACTACCTACCTGTGTTTCAGCAATCGACTTCCTTACAAGTTCTTTCAATAGATAGTGCACCTAAAGATCACAACACATGGCATTCAACTGTCAGAATAAGAGTCATATAGAAATTTCACTTTTAGCAAACTTAAAAAAGAACCAATAGAATTTAACCAATTCAAAAGTTTAAAAATTTATCTACTACATATAATTAAAATTAACCAATTCAAAAACAGTAATTGTAGCGACCTAAAATTTTTGGCACGGGTGCTAGTCGAAGTAATTCTTGTAAATTTGAAAACTGAATCTCGATTTTATTTGAAAAAGGAGTCGCCACCGATCTTTTTCCTAGGTGTGATCGGACACCTACGAAATTCTCTTTTTAAAAGAAAAAATTATTTTTAAACTTTTCTAAAAAAGAGGTAATTTTAGGTCCACGTAAAAATCCAGAGAAAATTCGAGTTCAGGAGTCAGTTACGCGCGAGGAAGGTATTAGCACCCTCGCTACGCCCAAAATTGGTATCTCGTTAAACGTGCGTCGTCTTCATTTTCAAAAATACGAGTTCAATTTAATATTAGTCGTGATCCGATTAAAACACGATAATTTTAAAGCACAACAACTTTTTTTTTGAAAACACAAAATTTTTTTTTAAAATACAAGAATTTTAGAAACACGAAACTTTTTTTTTGAAAACACGAAAATTTTGAACACGAGATTTTTTTCGAAAACACGAATTTTCGTTTTGAAACACGAAATTTTTTAAAACACATTTTTTTTTGAAAACATAAAATTTTTGATAAAATACGAAACATGAGGATTTTTTTGAAATCAAGAAAATTTTTGAAATACGGGAATTTTTGAAAACAAGGAAAATTTTTTGAAAACACGAAAATTTTTGAAACACAGGAAATTTTTTTGAAAACACGAAAATTTCATAAAACACTGGAAATTTTAAAAACACGAAGACTTTTGAAACACCAGAATTTTTGATAACACGAAGATTTTTTGAAACACAATTTTTTTTAAAAAAACAAAGAAATTTTGAAATACGAGAATTTTAGAAACACGAAATTTTCTTTTGAAACACGAATTTTTTATTTTTTTCTTAAAAACGCATCGTATTTAACATGAATCGATGATATTCACTCAACATAGCTATGAAATCATCGAATTAGTGTCAAATCGATTCAACTTATTTTTGAAAATGCGAATATTTTTTTTGAAACGCGAGAAAAAATTTTTGGCGATATGAAAATTTCGAAACACGGGAAATTTTTTTGAAAAGAAGAAATTTTTTTGAGTATTTTCGATTTTAAAGAAAGGGCGTATCGATTTTAACGCAAACCGATGATATTCACCCAACATAGCGATGAAATCAACGATTTTATGTTAAATCAATTCGTTGCCTTATTTATTAAAATTATTTAAAATAAAATAAAATTAAAGTTGGATTAAACTAAAAAAATATAAATACCGAAATATAAAAATATAAAAATGCATAAAATGCTAATAATATTAAAAGGAAATAACATAAAAATACGAGGGTTGAATTAAAAATGAAATAAATGAAATTACCGAAAAAAATTCGAAACACGAGCTTCGTCGAAGAACCTCTTTTTTTCTTTTTCTCTTCTTTTTTTCTTCTTTTTCTCTTTTTTTTTTTTTGCTGGGCTGTCGCTGGATTTGGGCTTACTGGGCCACGCTGCTGGGCCTGAGGGGGCAGCTGGAACAGGCCTGGCCTGCTGCTGCGCTGCTGGGCTGTGCGTGCGGGCCTGGCCTGCTGGCTGGCCTGGGGGCCTGCTGGTGGGCTGCTGCAATTGGGCCTGCACTTGGGCTGCTGGAAATGGCCTGTTGTTTTTTTGTTTTGTTTTTTTTTTGGGGCTTTGCCTCTTTTTTTTTCGGGCCTGGAGCTGTTGGGTCGGGTCGTCAGTTGGGTCGGATCTGGTTCGGGTCGGGTCAGACCCGGGTCGGATCAGATAGGCCCGATTTAAAAAATTTTATTTTTTTCTTTTTTTTCTTTCTTCTTTCTTCTTTCTTCTTTCTTCTTCTTCTTCTTTTTCTTCTTCCTTCTTCTTCTTCTTCAAAATCTAGCCTCCACCGTTGCTTGTACCGCTGTTGACTGCTGCTGCCGATGCCACAGTGCCGCCGCCGACTCCTCCTTCTTCTCCTTTCTCCTTTCTTTCTCTTTTCTTCTTTTTTCTTCCAAAAAATCTTTCTTTTTCTTTTGATTTTTTTGTGGGTGTTTCTTTGGGGTTTTCTCTTCCTCTTTCTTTAGGGGTAAAACACCCCTTTTATAATGGATTTTAGCTTCATTTTGCGAGTGGTAGGTGGCTAGTGGAGAAGGGGGCCATTCCCCGAAAATTACGGGGGGTAGGTGGCTGAAAATCACGGGATTAGGTGCGCAAATCACGCTTGGTTGCTAGAAGGACCAGATTGCAAATGCAGCAAAACTTTTGGGGCCAAGTGTAATATCGAGAAAATTTAGGGCTCAAAATGTAATTTTGAAAAGTTTATGGGTCAAAATGTAATTTCAAAAGGTTTAGTGGTAAAAATGTAATTTTTATTTTTTTATTTTTTATTTTTTTGAAAATTAAAGCCGGACAAAATTTAGTGATTACAGCTACCCCTCTTTGCTCATCGCTGTGAAACAGGGATAGGGCAAAGACTTAAAAGCACTAAATTTTGTTCGATTGCCCTATCTTTATTCTTTATTTTTTTATTAAAAAAACTGAAGTCAAAAATAGCTCGGCATACGACCCGAAGCTCAACTCACCTCTCGGAATATGAGTTGATCCTTTTTTGAAAAACAGAAATTAAAAAAACCTCAATGTGTGAGCCGAGGCTCAACTCACCTCTCGCAATATGAGTTGATCTTTTTTTGAAAAACAGAAATTGAAAAAATACCTCAGCGTGTGACTCGAGGCTCAACTCACATCTCGTAATATGAGTTGATTTTTTTGAAAAACAAAAATTGAAAAATACCTCAGCTTGTGAGCCGAGGCTCAACTCACCTCTCGCAATATGAGTTGATTTTTGGAAACAGAAATTTAAAAGAAATACCTCGGCATGTGATCCGAGGCTCAACTCACCTCTAGCAATATGAGTTGATTTTTTTTTGAAAAACAGAAATTGAAAAATACCTCAGCGTGTGACCCGAGGCTCAACTCACCTCTCGCAATATGAGTTGATTTAAAAAAAAATAGAAATTGAAAATTCCTCAGCGTGACTCGAGGCTCAACTCACCTCTCGCAATATGAGTTGATTTTTGAAAACGAAAATTTAAAAGAAATACCTCGGCATGACCCGAGGCTCAACTCACCTCTGTATTATGAGTTGATTTTTGAAAAATAGAAATTTGAAAGAAATACCTCGGCATGACCCGAGGCTCAACTCACCTCTCGTATTATGAGTTGATTTAAAAAAATCAAAAATTGAAGATTCCTCAGCGTGACCCGAGGCTCAACTCACCTCTCGCAATATGAGTTGATTTTTTGAAAACGGAAATTTAAAAGAAATACCTCGGCATGACCCGAGGCTCAACTCACCTTTGTATTATGAGTTGATTTTTGAAAAACGAAAATTTGAAAGAAATACCTCGGCATGACCCGAGGCTCAACTCACCTCTCGTATTATGAGTTGATTTAAAAAAACAAAAATTGAAAATTCTTCAGCGTGACCCGAGGCTCAACTCACCTCTCGCAATATGAGTTGATTTTTTGAAAACGAAAATTTAAAAGAAATACCTCGGCATGACCCGAGGCTCAACTCACCTCTATATTATGAGTTGATTTTTGAAAAACAGAAATTTGAAAGAAATACCTCGGCATGACCCGAGGCTCAACTCACCTCTCGTATTATGAGTTGATTTAAAAAAACAAAAATTGAAAATTCGTCAGCGTGACCCGAGGCTCAACTCACCTCTCGCAATATGAGTTGATTTTTTAAAACGAAAATTTAAAAGAAATACCTCGGCATGACCCGAGGCTCAACTCACCTCTGTATTATGAGTTGATTTTTGAAAAACGGAAATTTGAAAGAAATACCTCGGCATGACCCGATGCTCAACTCACCTCTCGTATTATTAGTTGATTTAAAAAATTGAAAATTCCTCAGCGTGACCCGAGGCTCAACTCACCTCTCGCAATATGAGTTGATTTTTGAAAACGAAAATTTAAAAGAAATACCTCGGCATGACCCGAGGCTCAACTCACCTCTGTATTATGAGTTGATTTTTGAAAAACAGAAATTTGAAAGAAATACCTCGGCATGACCCGATGCTCGACTCACCTCTCGTATTATGAGTTGATTTAAAAAACAAAAATTGAAAATTCCTCAGCGTGACCCGAGGCTCAACTCACCTCTCGCAATATGAGTTGATTTTTTGAAAACAAAAATGTAAAATAAATTCCTCGGCATGACCCGAGGCTCAACTCACCTCTGTATTATGAGTTGATTTTTGAAAAACAGAAATTTGAAAGAAATACCTCGGCATGACCCGAGGCTCGACTCACCTCTCGTATTATGAGTTGATTTAAAAAAAAAAGAAATTGAAAATTCCTCAGCGTGACCCGAGGCTCAACTCACCTCTCGCAATATGAGTTGATTTTTGAAAACAGAAATTTAAAAGAAATACCTCGGCATGACCCGAGGCTCAACTCACCTCTGTATTATGAGTTGATTTTTGAAAAACAAAAATTTGAAAGAAATACCTCGGTATGACCCGAGGCTTAACTCACCTCTGGTATTATGAGTTGATTTAAAAAAACAGAAATTGAAAATTCCTCAGCGTGACCCGAAGCTCAACTCACATTTTGCAATATGAGTTGATTTTTTTTGAAAAACAAAAATTGAAAATACCTCAGGATGACCCGAGGCTCAACTCACCTCTCGCATTATGAGTTGATTTTTGAAAAACAGGAATTTAAAAAAATACCTCAGTATGTGACCCGAGGCTCAACTCACCTCTCGCAATATGAGTTGATTTTCGAAAAAAATAGAAATTAAAAAGAAATACCTCGGCATGTGCCCGAGGCTCAACTCACATCTCGCAATATGAGTTGATTTTTGAAAAACAGGAATTTAAAAAATACCTCGGTATGTGACCCGAGGCTCAACTCACCTCTCGCAATATGAGTTGATTTTTGAAAAAAAACAGAGATTGAAAAATATTTCTTGAAAGAAACAGGGTTTCAAAAAACATCAGGTGAAACTAAAAGCCTTCTTCTTCGTTGATTCTGTGCAGCTTTCTCCTAGTATTCCTTGCTCTACTGGTATACCTGTATATGTCATGTATGATGTTATTATGATATGCACGTGTTTGTCCTAAATGCTTTCGTGTCTACATGATCATGCCATGCACCCTGGGCTGTTTGTTACGTGCCCTACTTTTGATTTTCGTGAGGCCTTCATTCATTGCCTCCATTCTTGACCTTTCTCTCCAGTTTTGTACTCATCTTCAAGTTCTGTGAGTAATACACATCTTCGTATACCATCTTCCTCCCCCTTTGTTGAACTTTGTTCTTGTTTCATGGTCCTTGTATTTATCCAACTCTCATCCAGGTAATGCTCAACATTCCTTTTGTTTAGAGTATGTCATCTTACTATTTATCATTTAAATGAATCAAACACGAGATGCATGAAAAATGACAAAGTAGGCATGAAAGAAAGACCTCACATTCATTTTTTCAAAAGCAACAAACAAAAAATTGACAAGGAAAAATTCAAATAAAAAAATCATAAAGAAAGGAAAGCGAATTCAATGGCCACAAATGCTCTAGATATCCAATGCATGAACTTTCCACGTTTCTTCATCCTGGATCTTTTCGAGCACGGCTTCTTGTGTAGAAGATTTTGAGCTTCCAAGAATGCTTCAGATATTGTAATCTTGCCATTCGACTCCTCATTCAGGTCGTCTTAGGATGCCCTTTCGGGTTTTCATCCTAATCCTTTTTTATTTATCAAGATACCTTTTTCGGGTTTTCATCTTGATTTTTTTTTTGTTTTTTTGTTTGTTTTTTTTTCAGGCATAATATTTCTTCACAGCATCTGAGTTTACTGGATTAGGTAATTCTTTCCCATCCATTTCAGTGAGAATCAGAGCCCCTCCTGAGAATGCCTTTTTTACAACGTATGGCCCTTCCCAATTTGGCGACCATTTTTCTCGAAAGTCCTTTTATATCGGGAGGATCTTTCTTAGTACCAGTTCCCCTTCGTGGAATTCTCTTGCCCGCACCTTCTTATCATGGGCCGTGATCATTCTTATCATGGGCCGTGATCATTCTTTTCTGGTACATCTGTCCATGATAAATTGCCTTCAAGCGTTTCCCTTCAATGAGGTTTAGTTGATCATATCGAGCTCGAACCCACTCTGATTCTTCTAACTTTGTCTCCATCAAGACGCGCAGGGATGGGATCTCTACTTCGATAGGCAAAACGGCCTCCATCCCGTAGACCAGAGAAAAAGGAGTTGCCCCCGTAGACGTCCGTACAGAGGTGCGATATGGGTACAAAGCGAATGGTAGCTTCTCGTGCCAGTCTTTATATGTCTCAGTCATCTTCCCAATAATCCTCTTAATGTTCTTATTAGCTGCTTCTACTGCTCCGTTCATCTTCGGACGATAGGGTGAAGAATTATGATGCTTTATCTGAAATTGCTCGCATACTTCTTTCATCATCTTGTTGTTCAAATTTAAAGCATTATCTGAAATTATTCTTTCAGGTAGACCGCATCGACGTATGATCTCCTTTTTTAAGAACCTACAGACTGCAGCCTTCGTCACATTAGCAAACGAAGTGGCTTCTACCCATTTTGTGAAGTAGTCTATAACCACAAGGATGAATCGATGTCCATTAGAAGCTTTCGGGGAAATTGGTCCTATAACATCCATGCCCTACATAGAAAAATGCCACGGAGAAGTCATGACATGGAGGGGCGATGGAGCTGCATGAATTTTATCGCCATAAATTTGACATTTGTGGCACTTTTGTGCATGGCCAATGCAATCCCTTTACATCGTCAGCCAGTAATAACCCAGTCTCATAATCTGTCTGGCCATAGTGAAACCACTGGCATGCGTTCCACAAATTCCTTCATGAACCTCTTCAAGTATCTTTCTAGCTTCAACAGCGTCCACGCATCTCAGGAGTACTTGATCTTTTCCTTTTTTGTATAGAATATCCCCGTCAAGAACAAATCCAATCGCCATTCTTCTGATTGTTCTTTTGTCATTCTTGTTTGCTTGCTCGGGGTACCTTTGATTCTTGATATACTACAGGATATCATGAAACCATGGTCATCCATCGGACTCCTCCTCAATACTAAAACAGTGTGCAGGGGTCTCATATATGCTCATCTGGATAGGCATTATTTCAGTTTCTTTGTTTGCTTTGAACATCGAAGCTAATGTGGCTAGGGCATCAGCCAATTGGTTCTCTTCCTGAGGAAAGTAGTTAAAAGTCACTTTATAGAATTCCTTGATCAGCTCTGCAACGAGATCGTGATATTTGACTAATTTTGGATCTCTTACTTCCCAATCTCCACGAATTTGGTAAATGACTAATGCTGAGTCCCCGTGTACCTCTAAAATTTTGATTTTCCTCCTGATAGCTGCACGAAGTCCCATGATGCAAGCTTCATACTCCGCTATATTATTGGTATAGAAGAAATTCAATCTTGCAGTGAGTGGGTAATGATCCCCTTCAGGTGACACTAAGACTGCTCCGATCCCCTGTCCCAATGCATTTGATGCACCATCAAAGCTCATCTTCCATGATTTCTCTTTTGAGGACTCACCCTCTTTTTCTAAAATGCACATCAAGTCTTCATCCGGGAAATCAAATCTCAAAGGCTCATATTCTTCCGTTGTTCGACTTGCCAAGAAGTCAGCTATTGCGCTTCCTTTTATCGACTTTTGGCTCACATATATGATGTCATACTCAGTCAATAGGATCTGCCATCGTGCCATTCTTCTTGAAAGTGCAGGTGACTCCATCATGTACTTTATTGGGTCCAGTTTCGAAATTAACCATGTCGTATGATAAACATGTATTGTCTGAGCCTTCGAACCGTCCACATCAACGCACAACAAAATTTTTCAATTGAAGGGTACTTTGCCTCATACTCTGTGAACTTCTTGCTGAGGTAGTAAATTGCCTTTTCTCTTTTCCCTGACTCATCATGTTGTCTCAGCACGCAACCCATTGAGTTCTCAAACACGGTCAGGTACAATATTAAGGGTTTTTCAGGGATCGGCGGTACTAGTATCGGAGGATTAGATAAATACTATTTTATCTTGTCAAATGCCACTTGGCACTCCTCGTTCCATTCTCCCGGATTATGTTTTCGAAGGAGTCGAAAAATTGGATCACACTGATTGGTAAGATGAGCAATGAATCGAGCAATGTAATTCAATCTTCCTAAAAATCCTCTGACTTCCTTTTGTGTGCGCGGGGGAGGCAGTTCCTGTATAGCTTTTATCTTATCTGGATCAACCTCGATGCCTCTCTCACTGACAATGAAACCTAGCAGCTTTCTTGAGGTAGCCCCAAACGTACATTTGGCTGGGTTAAGCTTCAGCTGGAACTTTCTTAATCTTTCAAACAGCTTCCTGAGACTCCCAACATGCTCTCTTTCTTCCCGAGATTTGACAATCATATCATCGACATAGACCTCTATTTCTTTGTGCATCATATCATGGAACAACGTCACCATAGCTCTCTGATATGTTGCCCCAGCATTCTTTAGTCCAAACGGCATTACCTTATAGCAGAAGGATCCCCATATTGTTATGAATGTAGTTTTCTCCATGTCCTCGGGAGCCATCTTTATCTGATTATATCCTGAGAAACCATCCATGAAAGAAAACAAAGAATGCTTTGCCGTATTATCCACCAAAGTATCGATGTGTGGTAAAGGAAAATTATCCTTGGGGCTTGCTTGATTCAGATTACGATAATCTACGCACAGTCGCACCTTGCCATCTTTCTTCGGCACTGAGACTATATTAGCTACCCATTCTGGATACTTGGAGACTTGTAGGAAGCCAGCATCAAATTGTTTCTTGACTTCTTCTTTTATCTTCAACAGCATTTCGGGTCTCATCCTTCTTAATTTCTGTTGAACAGGTTTGCATCCTAGTTTCAGTGGGAGTTTATGGACCACAATATCTGTGTTCAACCCGGCCATATCCTAATAAGACCAAGCAAACACATCTTTGTACTCATGGAGCAAGGCAATCAAATCCTACTTGGTGTTTTCTGAAATGGAAGTCCCAATCCTCACTTCTTGTTTCTTTTCTTCATTCCCCAGGTTCACTACCTCAACAGATTCTTGATGGGGTAGGATCTGTTTCTCCTCTTTTTTCAACTATTCTCAGTAAGTCAGAAGGCGGGATACAATTTTCAGCATCTTCCTTAGCTTCGAATTCTTCTAAACAAATAGCCTTCTCGAAATCGATTTCAGGACTTGTAACGGAATTGTTCATGCTATGGACATCTGAGCACCTGAAAGGTGAATGGGAAAGAAAATGATAGAGGAGCATCAAAGTATTGGAATCAACACACACAATGTTATGGAATGATATGAGATACATGGAGAGAAAGGATATGAAGCGAGGGGGTAATTATGAAACTAATGGAAATGAAAAGATCATGACAAAATGCATCTTCATTAATGTTCATTGAAATGATAAAGAGCAAACATAAGCTCTTACAAAAGGAATCCCATAAAAAATAAATGGAGAAGTAACATTGGGCATTACTCTGGAGAGGACTTAGGAACTACAAGAAAGTCCACAGTAGTCCAATTGTTCAAAACATATCCTAGAGGACAGGGGCATATCATTGAAACATCCTCAATTGCATCACCCTCACTGAGTTCAGCATTCATAGCTCTAGCTCTTAGACGTGTCCTGTAAGGATGACGTGATTCCAGACTTGTGTCGCAACTTTGGATTATACTGTTTTAGCCTCAGTGAATGGTTATAGTGATATGCACATGCAATGAATGGATGAATGAATGAATGACAAATGGATGCTAGTCATGCATAAATGTGCAAAAAAAATGGTGTTGATTTTAAGATAGCCCTATATTTTGGTGTTTCATTAATCAAAAGAGCCCATTACAAAATATTTTTCCATCTTGGACTGAATAGTTACACAAATTCCCAAGCCACATTGCTTTGTTTCTTCACTCATCCTAGGAACTCCGACATGCTTGATCTTTGGCTTAGAAAGAATTGCCAACTGAGAGCTTCGGCCTCATCTGATAATTGTATAATTTGCACAGCTGCCTTGCGAATTCCATTGACTAAACTTCAGCCCATGTATCAATCATCCCTGTCAACTTCATTAGCTTTTTCTTGAAGGTCATCGGTTTAGACTCCTTCACATATATCTTGTTGAGTTGCACATTGTCGATGTGAAGCAGGGCAGCATACTCTTCTATGGTAGGAGTCATATCTTCCTGATTGAAAGTGAAACACTGATCGGAATCGAACCATGGCTTAAATCAACTGCTCGTTCACATTGATTGCTATCAAGTGAGCTATATCCCCGTATTTTTCAGTGAAGATGCCTCTAGTACCTGAGTCCTACTGTTTCCAGATCCTAGTCAAGTCTTCAAGATCGTTCTGACGAATATTCGAAGTCACACGCTCGGGAAGATCAGAGATGTATCCTTCCTTTAAACTGTCCCCTTTTACTTTTTGAGTTCTCGAAGACCAGTCTTGGACTACGGCATTTTCCTCGATTACTTGTGTAATTGACTCCTCCATTAGAAACCCGTTTTTGGCAACCAATCTCTAATCAACACCTTTCTAATGAGATGTCTATGATGCATGATGAAAAATAAAATGAAGACAAATAACCTTGGTTAGTGATCTCAACATATATAAACAGAGAAAAAAAAAGAAAAATAAAAGCTATGGAAATTTAACAAATTAAGTCATTCAAACATGCAATTTGGTGGAACAGACCCACATTTTTTTTTTGCCCCAACATGCTTTACAGAAAACCTACCCCACAAACCATCAGACAAACTATCTGACCCAATTTATTAAACAGACTCCATTTATTTGCAAATAAGTGTAAATGTAAAAGAAATAAAAAGGTAAGAGGCGTTTCTCCCGTGTACTTATTTTGGTGACTATTCAACGGACGGAGGTTTCGCATGGCTTTAATTGGGTGGCTCTTACGGTTCACTATATGTGGTTTTGGTTCTAGACAGGTACTCGAATTGTCCATACTGTCACCTACTAAGGTTAGTACAGAGCCTCGGTCATCACCCATCACAAGCTCACGAGCTCAATTTGAGGGATTACATTTACTTATGCCTATGCGGAGGGACGAGTTAACTCACGAAAGCATAAGTCATATGTAACCCGGAAGTATTTCACTAGCCTGTGCGGAGGGACGAGTTAACTCACGAAGGCGTAGCGTATACTTCCACTTAAACGGACGGAGCCCGGGTAGAGAGCTCATGTTATGCAAGAATGCAAGTGCACAGTGTGTGGGGAGAAACTGACAATCCTTTTTATTTTTACTAAAAAGCAAACTAAGAAAAACTGTAAAACTTAAAGCTGAGAACAAAAACAAAAAATAAAACAGGTTAGAAAAATATTAATTTAAAAAACCGAATGCGATGCACGACTTTTCAAAATAATGAAATTCATGGATCACGATTAAAAATTAATTTGAGCAAAGAATTTTAAAAATTTTGACAATACGCGTTTAACATCAGACTCGACTCTCAAAAAGGTCCCCAGTGGAGTCGCCAACTGTAGCGACCTAAAATTTTTTGGCACGAGCGCTAGTCGAAGTAATTCTTGCAAATTTGAAAACTGAATCTCGATTTTATTTGAAAAAAGAGTCGCCACCGATCTTTTTTCTAGGTGTGATCGGACACCTACAAAATTCTCTCTTTAAAAGAAAAATATATTTTTAAACTTTTCTAAAAAAGAGGTAATTTTAGGTCCACGTAAAAATCCAGAGAAAATTCGAGTTCGGGAGTCAGTTACGCGCAAGGAAGGTATTAGCACCCTCGCGACGCCCAAAATTGGTATCTTGTTAAACGCGCGTTGTCTTCATTTTCAAAAATATGAGTTCAATTTAATATTAGTCGTGATCCGATTAAAACACGATAATTTTAAAGCACAACAACTTTTTTTTTTGAAAACACAAAATTTTTTTTTAAATACAAGAATTTTAGAAACATGAAACTTTTTTTTTTGAAAACACGAAAATTTTGAACACGAGATTTTTTTCGAAAACACGAATTTTCGTTTTGAAACACGAAATTTTTTAAAACACATTTTTTTGAAAACATAAAATTTTTGATAAAATACGAAACACGAGGATTTTTTTGAAATCAAGAAAATTTTCGAAATACGAGAATTTTTGAAAACAAGGAAAATTTTTTTAAAAACACGAAAATTTTTGAAACACAGGAAATTTTTTTGAAAACACGAAAATTTCATAAAAAACTGGAAATTTTAAAAACACGAAGACTTTTGAAACACCAGAATTTTTGATAACACGAAGATTTTTTGAAACACAATTTTTTAAAAAAAAAACAAAGAAATTTTGAAATATGAGAATTTTAGAAACAAGAAATTTTTTTTGAAGCACGAATTTTTTATTTTTTCTTAAAAACGCATCGTATTTAACACGAATCGATGATATTCACTCAACATAGCTATGAAATCATCGAATTAGTGTCAAATCGATTAAACTTATTTTTGAAAAGGTGAATATTTTTTTTTGAAACGCGAGAAAATTTTTTTGGCGATATGAAAATTTCGAAACACGGGAAATTTTTTTGAAAAGATGAAATTTTTTTTGAGTATTTTCGATTTTAAAGAAAGGGCGTATCGATTTTAACGCAAACCGATGATATTCACCCAACATAGCAATGAAATCAACGATTTTATGTTAAATCAATTCGTTGCCTTATTTATTAAAATTATTTAAAATAAAATAAAATTAAAGTTGGATTAAACTAAAAAAATATAAATACCGAAATATAAAAATATAAAAATGCATAAAATGCTAATAATATTAAAAGGAAATAACATAAAAATACGAGGGTTGAATTAAAAATGAAATAAACAAAATTATCAAAAAATTCGAAACACGAGCTTCGTCGAAGAACCTCTTTTTTCTTTTTTCTCTTTTTCTTTTTTTTTCTTTTTCTCTTTTTTTTTGCTGGGCTGTCTGCTGGATTTGGGCTTGCTGGGCCGCGCTGCTGGGCCTGAGGGGGCAACTGGAACAGGCCTGGCCTGCTGCTGCGCTGCTGGGCTGTGCGTGCGGGCCTGCCTGTTGGCTGGCCTGGGGCCTGCTGGTGGGCTGCTGCAATTGGGTCTGCACTTGGGCTGCTGGAAATGGCCTGTTGTTTTTTTTTGTTTTGTTTTTTTTGTTGGGCTTTGCCTCTTTTTTTTTCGGGCCTGGAGCTGCTGGGTCGGATCCGGTTCGGGTCGGGTCAGACCCGGGTCGGATCGGATCTGCCCGATTTAAAAAATTTTATTTATTTTTTCTTTCTTCTTCCCCTTTTCTTCTTTTTTTCTTCTTTCTTCTTTCTTCTTCTTCCTTCTTCTTCTTCTTCAAAATCTAGCCTCCACCGTTGCTTGCGCCGCCGTCGACTGCTGCCGCCGATGCCACGGTGCCGCCGCCGACTCCTCCTTTTTCTCCTTTCTCCTTTCTTTCTCTTTTCTTCTTTTTTCTTCCAAAAAAGCTTTCTTTTTTTTTATTTTTTGGGTGTTTCTTTGGGGTTTTCTCTTCCTTTTTCTTTAGGGGTAAAACACCCCTTTTATAGTGGATTTTAGCTTCATTTTGCAAGTGGAGGTGGCTAGTGGAGAAGGGGGCCATTCCCCGTAAATCACGGGGGGTAGGTGACCGAAAATCAAGGGATTAGGTGCGCAAATCACGCTTGGTTGCCAGAAGGACCAGACTGCAAATATAGCAAAACTTTTGGGGCCAAGTGTAATATCGAGAAAATTTAGGGCTCAAAATGTAATTTCAAAAAGTTTATGGGTCAAAATGTAATTTCAAAAAGTTTAGGGGTAAAAATGTATTTTTTATTTTTTTATTTTTTATTTTTTTGAAAATTAAAGCCGGACAAAATTTAGTGATTACAGTAATAAATAAGGATTTAGATTTCTTAAGCATCATTTCAAGTTTCAATCTTGTAAAACAATGTTGAAAGAATTTTTTGAAAAGAAATCTGACCTAATTCAGTTTCACATATAATAAAAAATTTTAAGATAAAAAAATTCCAATTAGCTATGAACGTATAAGAACTAAATTCACAACTTACACAGAACTAATAATAAAATTTTAACCTACAAACAATGATTTCATACTCAATTCACGGCTCTAAAATATGAACAATTCTTAAATGAATACAACTGTAAAACAATTGGCCTTGGTTACAACATTTTGGTCTTCCCCAAACATTTCAAGAACCTTGTCTATATATGGTTTTCTAACAGTAATTAATTAACATAAAGTTGTAAGGTTTTTTTTTTTTGTAAACACAAATCGAGCAGTAATTAGAAGCCTAATTGTGAAGCAAAAAAGATACACCTACAAGCCCAAGCTAAAAGAAGAGAAAAGAAAGGCTGAATATGAGAGAAAACATATGTTTTTCAAACAAAACCAGAAGAAGAAAAACCTGAAGAGAAAGAAGAGCTACTCTCCATTGGTGTTGAAGGGACCGTTTAATGCAAATCAGTTTCTAATTACTACCCCATAGCAGGTAATGCAGCTTTGAACATTGTGTATATAGTACTAACTTTGGTTCAATTCTATTTCACGCTTTTTACTAACATAAACTTTCTTATTTAATATATTCATGTTTTCATAAACTATTTCATAAACAGAATAACAGACTGATAACTGTTGTTATACGCAAATTTAGCTAACAGTAGGTGATCCTCTCAACTACCCCTAAAGTCAATCACACAGCTCCTAAGCATATCTTCTAAAATTTGAATAACTCGCTCAGATTATCCATCAGGTTGAGAATGGTATGCAGTATTGAAATCTAGTCTTGTACCTAAAGCCTTGTACAATTTCTTCCAGAACCTGGAGGTGAAACATGGATCCTTCTTACAATCTCAGACACGCATAGTTTAACTAACTTTTGTAGCAAATAATCGGTTCTGATTGCTACACATAACACTTACTGAAAAAGGTACAAATTTAATTTAATTTAATATATTACATTACAATTTATATATGTATCAACATAAATAAACATATAACATTAATCTATTGCTAATCTAACAAAAATAATCAATTTTACAGTAATCAAAATTTCACGATTGGTAGTAGTAAAAATAAATAAAATAAGAAGGATTCATATATACTATAAATTTTATTAACAATTATTTAATTATACATTAAATTATATATAAAATAGTATAATATTCAATAATAAAAAGTAGCCAGGTACATATTTTAGTTCAATAAAAACATCAATGTTAACGGTAATTAAAATAAATAAAAACAATTAATATTTTTAATAAAAAAGATAAAATAGTTTATTTAATAATTGTTAGTTATATTTTAGAAGATTTATGCCATAACTAAATAGGCAAGAAGAATGAATAAGTTTATATTTTATCAACAATAATTTATTTTATCAATGTAAATATAAAAAAACTAAATATTTAATTTAATAAAATTAAATGAGCAATAAAGGAATTTTACTTTAACAAGGACATTGACTTTAATGGTATTAAAAATAATTATTACTTTATTCTAATAAAGAAAACAATGAATAATATAAATTTATGAACAATAATTTCTTTTGTCAATTTAAATATAAAAAATAACAAAGTATGGTCTTTATTTGTCATCCACTAAGGGTGGGTTTGGATGTGCGATTGAGTGCGGTGCGGTGCGTTTAGCCTACTTTTTGTCTCACGCTATAGTGTTGCTACAGTATCTAATCTCACCACTACCGCTATTTTTACACTAACCGCCGGTAAACGTGCCTTTGGTTTTTTTTCATCCAAATTGTTTTTTGCTTTCAAATCCTCAAATCTGTGTTTGTGAACATTTCCACTAATTGTTTTCAGTTTACATTTTCTTGTATTCTTGTATTCTGAAAATCAAACTTTCTTCTTACCTTGATTTCCACTTCGCAAAAGAAACAGCGTAGAGGATAGTTCAGTGAAGGTAAGTTTTGAGGAACTGCTCTCATTATATTATGGGCTCATGAAACTTCATCTTCCTTGCTCTATATTTTCATATTTTTCTTGAATGCCATTTAGTTTGTGTTGGTGTTTGCATTTGAGTGGATCTCCGTTTATTTATTGGCCTTCTTATTTTTCTATTACGTACACTAAATAAACTCCTTTTATCTTTTACAGCTACAATCTACTAGTTATTTCTCAGAAGCTGTATTTACTTTCTGGTATTTACAGAGAGAAAGAGAGAGGTAAGTTCAAGAGTAATTTCTAGCTTCTTCAATAATAATATCTTTACTTTATAAGAATAATTACAACTTCTTAATTGGTAGCTTTCATTCAATTTTTTACTACTCGAAATCCACTAGAAATACTGATTTTATTTGTCTTTATGTTAATCTTCTTACTAATAACCATAGTTTTTGTTCAACCTTGTCAGACTATCAAGAAAAATAACCGAATATGTTGCCCCTACTGCTGTCAAAATTTTGACAAACCAGGCAAAGGAATACGCATCACCTTATCTCCGTTAAGTTTTCTGCTATAGAGAGATTGTTGAAGATTTCACCAATCAACAAAACACACTTAAATTGAAGAAACATATGGTGAAAACTCGTGTCGATGAGGCTAAAAGGCAACTTGAGAACATCTATGAGGACGTTGAGGACTGGCTTAAAAGGGCTAAGAAAGAACTAAAAGAAACCCAAAACTTGTGTTAAACTTTAGCTTGCAATGCAACATGGAACCAGCAGCAAGCTCACAACAAGACCAACAACAGCAAAGCAGCTTGAAGTGCAGCATTGGAGCTGAACCGAATGCAACAGTAGCTTGGTCCATTTTGTTTCAATGTAATTTTGTTTAGTTTACTTGTGACTTATGCAAGTAAGTTGGTAGGATTGATCTTTGATGTAATGGCTGATATATCAGCTCATTTTGTGTGTAATTTAAGTTATCAATTAGTCATGTATTAGTGGGGGCAGTTAAGCCATTAGGTAGCTGTCAAGTTAAACTTGTAACTTATGTATTTTTCAAATTTTGAATGAAAATTAGTGTGGTTCTTCAGTTACATTTTTTGCTGCTGTTCTTTCTTTCTTTTGCTTTGATTTCATTGCTTTTGTTTTGCTGTTTTGCTTTTGTTTAATTCCAATGTTCCAACAAATGGTAATCAGAGCCTGTCATCTTTGAGGGCCTCTGTTGCTGGTTGTGTTTTTAGTAAAAACAAAGCTTGGAGAAAAGAGAAATCGAAGTCTTTGAACTTGTTTCAGCAGGATGAGTTTCACACCACCTCTACCACCTGTGTTCATTGGAGAGAACTACCACATTTGGGCAGTTAAGATGAAAACATGCCTTCAGGCGCATGATTTGGAGAATGTGATTGAAAATGACATCAAACCACCTCCATTGAGGGCCAATCCCACCATTGCTCAGATGAGGCAACATAGTGAAGAGTGCTCCAAGAAGCATAAAGTAATGTCCTGCTTGCAGAATAGGGTATCAGATGTAATCTTCACCAGGATAATGGCCTGTGACTCACCTAAACAGGCATGGGAGAAGCTAAAGGAGGAGTTCATGGGGTCAGACAAAACAAGGCAGCAGCAAGTGATCAATCTGAGGAGAGACTTTGAGAATTTGAAGATGAAAGAGTTTGAGACCATTAAGCAGTACTCAGACAGAATCATGGCCACTGTCAATAGCATAAGGCTAATTGGAGAGGACTTCAGTGAGAGCAGAGTTGTTGAAAAAGTCATCACCACTCTCCCTGAAAAATTCAAGTAAAAAATTTCATCACTTGAGGACTCGAGAGATTTGTCAGCTATTTCACTGCCTGAACTAATAAACTCTTTGTATGCACTTGAGAAAAGGAGAGCAAATAGGCAGGAAGAACATCCTGAAGGTGTTTTCTAGGTAAAAGCCAATGAAGGCTTAGGTTCTAATCAGAAAATGAAGAAGCCTTGGTCCAACAAAAAGGAGAAACCAATGAGAGATGAAGGCAAGAGAGTGTTTCCACCATGCATTCACTACAAGAAGACCACACATTCAGAAAGATACTATTGGTATAGGCCTGACATTCAATGCAGAAGCTGTAAATAGTTTGGTCATGTTGAGAAAGTGTGCAAAAGTAAAGGAAAGGAAGCTGCTCAGCAACAAGCTCGAGCTGTTGAGGGCCTACAAGCTCAGGAGGAGCATGTTTTTACAGCCTCCTTTTTTGCTAGCACAAACAAAGTCGGAAGTGATTGGTTAGTGGACAGTGGCTGCTCACACCACATGGCAGCTGATGAGAAGCTGTTTAAAGACCTTGGCAAAACTTTTGCTTCAAAAATTAGGATTGGAGATGGGAACCTGATTGAAGCCAAAGGAAAAGGCAATGTGATGATCAGCACTTGTTCAGGTAACAAAGTCTCTGATGTGCTTTTTGTGCCTGACATAGACCAGAACCTGCTTAGTGTTGGTCAGTTAGTGGAAAAAGGATACACTTTGATCTTTAGAAATGGTTCTTGCATTGTTGAAGACTCATTTGGTCATGAGTTAGTTACAGTAGCTATGATTGATAGATGTTTCATGCTTGATGTGAGTCAAATTGAGAGAAAGGCTTACACTAGTCTTGCTGATAGCACTGGTCTTTGGCATAGGAGACTAGGACATGCCAACTTCAGATCACTTGATCGGTTGCACAGGCTGAACTTGGTTGATGACATGTCTAAGGTTGAAGTCAGTGATACTATGTGTGAAGTTTGTCAGCTTGGTAAGCAAGCTAGATTGACTTTTCCATCAAACAATGCATGGAGAGCTCGAGAGAAGCTTGAAATGGTACATTCTGATGTTTGTGGACTAATGAAGACCCCTTCACTGAATGGAAGTAAGTACTTTGTGTTGTTTATAGATGATCTAACCAGATTTTGTTGGGTTTACTTCTTGAAACAGAAGTCAGAAGTGTTTGAAGCTTTTGGAAAATTCAAAGCTTTAGTTGAGAATCAAGCAGGCTGCAGGATTAAGGCTTTGAGGACAGATAATGGCACTGAATACTTATCTGACAGATTTTAGAAGCTATGTGAGTAGGCTGGGATCCATCATCAGTTAACTACAGTGTATACTCCTCAACAAAATGGGGTATGTGAGAGGAAGAACAGGACAGTGATGAACATGGCCAGATGTTTGCTATTTCAAAGCAAACTTCCAAGTACATTTTGGGCTGAGGGTGTCAATACCTCAGTGTATTTGCTCAACAAGTTGCCAACTAGAGCTGTCAAGGACAAGACTCCTTTTGAAGCATGGCATGGACTCAAGCTAGTGGTATCACACTTAAAAGTGTTTGCTTGTGTCTGTTATGCCCACATTCCAGTAGAAAAGAGGACTAAGCTCGAAAATAGGGCTATTTCAGGGATCTTTGTTGGCTATAGCAGTACTAAGAAGGGCTATAGGCTGTTTGATCCCTCAACAAAAAAATAATTTGGTAAGCAGAGATGTAAGATTTGATGAAGAAAAGGTTTGGAGCTGGAATGATGTTGAAACAGGCTTAATTGAAGAGGATCAGCTAGACATTGTTGTTGAACCTGCAGAAGAATAATCAAATGATGAGGCTGTTGATGATACTCCTATGAGAGGCACCAGAACTATTGATGACATCTACTAAAGAAGCAATATGGTAATAGTTGAACCATCTGACTTTGAGGAAGCTAATAAGGACAAGCACTGGACGAAAGCCATGGAAGTATAATTGGAGATGATTCACAAAAATAACACTTGGGAATTGGTGAGCAGACCTGATCACAAGAAGGTCATTGGTGTCAAATGGGTGTTTAGAGACAAGTACAATGCTGATGGCTCATTGAACAAGCACAAAGCAAGACTTGTGGTGAAAAGCTATAGTCAGCAATATGGGATCGATTTCATGGAGACATTTGCTCCAGTAGCAAGGCTGGACAGAATCAAACTTTTGTTTGCTTTGGCTGCTCAAAAACGATGGAAGATTCACCAATTGGATGTCAAGTCAGCATTTCTGAATGGCTTTCTCAAGGAGGAAATTTTCATTGAGCAACCTGATGGATTTAAAATTGTAGGATAAGAAGATAAGGTTTACAGACTAAGAAAGGATCTTTATGGCCTGAAGCAGGCACCAAGGGCCTGATATGACAGGGTTGACACTTACCTGTCTAGGCTTGGGTTCGAGAAAAGTGTTAGTGAAGCTACACTATATGTGAAGAGGTCAAAAGGTAAGACTTTGCTGATTGTTTCTCTTTATGTGGATGATTTACTTGTGACTAGAAGTAAAGATGAATTGATTGTTAAATTAAAGCTCAAATGCAAAAGGTGTTTGAAATGACTGACTTGGGGATCATGACTTACTTCCTTGGTATGGAAGTGCATCAGTTTGATCAAGGCATATTCATCAGCCAACATGCTTTTGCCTTGAATATTCTCAATAAATTCTGTATGCAGAACTGCAAAACAGTCAGCACACTTGTGGCTCAAGGGGAGAAGCTGATCAGTAGTGGAGATCAGGAAAGGTTGATGAGAAGTAATATCGAAGTCTGGTAGGCTACCTGCTCTATTTAACAGCAACCAGACCTGATATCATGTTTGGTGTTAGTCTTTTATCAAGGTTTATGCATTGCTGTGATGTGGTTCATTTCAAAGCAGCAAAAAGGATCCTTAGATATGTTAAAGGAACCTTAGATTATGGAGTTAAGTTTGAGAAAGCAAGGGAGCTCAAGCTAGCAGAATATCCAGATAGTGATTGGGCTGGTTCTGTTGATGACATGAAAAGTACCTCTGGTTACTTTTTTAAGCTTGGGTCAAGTGTATTTTGCTAGAGTTCAAAGAAGCAACAAACTGTTGCTCAGTCCATAGCTGAAGCAGAGTACATTACAGCTACAACAACTGTTAATCAAGCCATTTTGCTTAGGAAGCTCCTACATGATCTCAATGAAGATCAAGCTGAGCCAACTGAGATCAGGGTAGACAATCAATTTGTAGTTACCATGGCTAAGAATCTGATTTTTCATGCTAAGACCAAACACTTTAAGATCAAATTTCATTTTGTTCGAGAGGCTGAACAATCAAAGGAAGTCAGCCTTGTTCATTGTAACTCAGAAGGTCAATTGGCTGATTTACTGACCAAGCCATTGGGAGCTACTAGATTTGAAATTTTGAGAAGGGCAATTGGTGTTTGTTGCATACAGTCCAACGAGGAGTGTTAAACTTTGGCCTGCAATGCAACATGGAACCAACAACAAGCTCACAACAAGACCAGCAACAATAAAGCAGCTTGAAGTGCAGCATTGGAGCTGAACCGAATGCAACAGTAGCTTGGTCCATTTTGTTTCAATGTAATTTTGTTTAGTTTACTTGTGACTTATGCAAGTAAGTTGGTAGGATTGATCTTTGATGTAATGACTGATATGTTAGCTCATTTTGTGTGTAATTTAAGTTATTAATTAGTCATGTATTAGTGGGGGCAGTTAAGCTATTAGGTAACTGTACTGTCAAGTTAAACTTGTAACTTATGTATTTTTCAATTTTTGAATGAAAATTAGTGTGGTTCTTCAGTTACATTTTTTGCTGCTGTTCTTTCTTTCTTTTGCTTCGATTTCATTGCTTTTGTTTTGCTGTTTTGCTTTTGTTTAATGCCAATGTTCCAACAACTTGAAACATGAAATAGATCGCGTCAAGTGTTTCAAATGGTGAAACTGGCAGAGAACACTTCTATTATCTCTAAACTTTTAGAGACTTCTAACTTTGCACAAGTGAGCTATCATTCTTCTCTTCAAGGAATAAAGTTTATCACACCCACGGATTGCGTAGGCCCTGCATCTTCAAAATCAGCTTTAATCGGGATCATGGAGGCTATAAATGATAACGGTGTCAACATGATTGGACTATACGAAATGCTAGGAGTCGGGAAAACAACTTTAGCCAAAGAAGTTGGGAAGCATGCTCGAGAACAAAAGCTCTATGATAAAATTGTGATGTTTACTGTGTCCCAAAATCCAAACATCAACAAAACTCAAGATAAAGTTACAGATTTTTTTGGTTTAAAATTTGAAACAAGTAGCCAAGAAGGAAAAGCAGAAGCGCTTTTCAGGAGTATGCAAAGCGTGAACAAAATCCTAGTAATTGTCGACGACCTCTGGGAAGAATTCAAATTGGAGAGTATCGGAATTCCATTCGGTGATGGACACAAGGGTTGTAAAATTCTTCTGACTACATGTCATCAACAAGTCTGCATTAAAATAAACTGTCAGAAGGTGATTCAACTTGGCATCTTATCCGAAGACGAAGCATGGGTTTTGTTTCGAGAAAGAACTGGTTTAGATGATTACTGTTCCTCCTTGAATGATGTAGCCAAAGAGGTTGATGGTGAATGTAAGGGATTGCCTCCTGTACTTGATACTGTGGCAAGAGCTTTAAAAGATGAGAGTTTAGATGCGTGGAGAGCCTTAAAGCAGAGATTTAAGGACTCAAGGCATTTGGTTAATAAAGAAGTTCTCGGAGATGTCTTCAACGCTTATTTGAAGGAAGGCAATAACCAAATAACGGAAAATGACATCCAAAGTGTTTCTTACTGTGCTCCCTTTTTCCTGAGTATGAAGAAATCCGTATTGACATCCAAATTGGAGTAGGATTGTTCCCTAATGTTTACTCGATTGAAGATAAAAGTAAAGAAATTGGTATGGCACTAAAAAAACTCCAAAAATCTAGCTTATTATTGGAAACTTATGACGCAAAAACGTACGATAAGAATGCATGGTGTGGTTCGAGATTTTGCTCATCGGCTAACATCAACAGGAGAAAATAGGTTTATGGTAAAAGATGAGGTGAAAGAACGGCCTCATCTGGATGAAAGTTTTGGATGTTATACTGCAATCGCTTTATGGAATTGTAGTAGTAACATAAAAAATATTCCCGATGACTTTGTTTTTAACGGGGGAGTGGGATGATTTACTAGTGGTTTCCGAAACATTTTTTGGAGAAATGAAAGCACTCCAAGTTCTACTAGTCAGAAATGTTAGTTTCTCACCGACGGGATTCCATTCCTTACCAAATCTTAAAACTTTGTGTTGTATTAATTGCGAGCTGAAAAACTTCTCATCATCAATGACAAATATGAGAAGCCTTGAGATCCTTACATTGTTTGGCACTAAGATTGATGAGATAAGTGAAGAATTAGTGAAATTGTCTACATTGAAATTGTTATATGTTGAAGTTGAAAAGGAAGAAAAAATCAATTCCCCCCCCCCCCCCAATTTCCTATCAAGGTAATAGTGCATCAAATTTAATTTTCTTTTTTATCATATTCATATTTTGTTTGACACCATTTATTTTCCTATCATTTTCTTTAATAGGTAATTTTTATTTTGGAATACTAGTTTTATCACATGTTCCACTTGGAGATACCACAATATATAGTTCAAATAGTCAACGTAATAAATATTAAAAAACAACTTAATAAATTAATTAAGGCATAATGAAAATTTAGTCTTTAACGTTTACATCATTTATTAATTTAGCCCTTATTTTTTTAGCTAAATTTGGTTATGCACTTTTTAAAAAGAGTCGAATTTGAACATTAACCTTTTAAAAATTATTGAATTTTTTTATAACGGAAATACCAACTAAAATGTAAAGTTTCTAAACATGGATGCTGCATGGTAATCCATGTTTACTTATGCTATTCAAAAAAAAAAGTATTTGTTATAGTTTTTGAATTTCAAATTTTTTATTTTTTAATTTTTTGTATAAATTTTAAATTATTTCTTTAGTTGACATGTAAAATATATAATGTAATGTTTGCATGAAAAATACATGTATTAACATGTGGATAATTACCATGCCAATAAATTTTTTATTAATAATAATTAAGTAAATATGAAATATTCAATAAAAAATTAATAAAAATGAAACCTTCAATTCAATGTAACTATAAAAATTTAATATACAAAATTAATCAAAGTTTAATTTAAATATGAAAAATTGTCAATATTTAATTTAATAAAAGAAATAAATTAATGAATTTCAGTTTAATAAGAACTTAATCTTGTTTAAATGAAATTTTTCATTTTTCAATTTCAATCATTGCACCCAACTTTTTATTATAAATAATTGAAATGACATTTATATTATTTTTTTCCCTGAACTTTGTTTTTTTTCATTAGAGATAAATTATATGATATTTGCACCCAATATTTAACTTTTTTTTTTTCAAAAGTATGTGATTTAATCATTCCACATAAAAAATAAAAATGTTTTCTTTTAAATACAAAATAATTTACTTTCAGGAGTTTTTTTTTTTCTAAACCTCGTAATTTGTGTTCATTACTTGACAATTAATGTTGCTTCTTTTTATGAATATAATAAGTTGACTTCATTGCAAGAATTAGATGTGATCAGCAAAAACAATATCAACTTATTGAAGCTAAATTCAGTGTCTTGTTTAACAGCACTATCACTGGCGCTTTCTACTAATCAAATTTCTCAAGAATATTGTGTGTTCCCTAAACTACAAAGGTACAATATAGTTGTAAGTGACCATTTTAACTATCGGAGGTTGTTTAGAACATTGACAATTGGAAACTTCTCATCCTCATTGAGTGCATTTAACACTTTATTTTGCAATGTGGAGAAAAAGTTGAACTTGAACAATGTTAGTGGACAAAAGAACATTGTGTCAAGTAAAATGGGAGTAAATGAGTTGACTTCTCTGCAGCTTAATTATTATAAGGATATGGAATTCTTGATTGATATGACAAGAGATCAGGAGTCAATTGTTGCATTCTCTAATTTGGTGGAATTAAATATAGAAAGAATGGTTTCTTTGAAAGGGCTGTGCTATGGTCTTCCTCCGACTAGGTTCTTGCAAAATCTTAAGCAAGTAAGCATCAAACATTGTGAGGAGTTACAAGTGATATTTCAAATGGATAAACTTTCTGAAAAGGTGAAATGTCAGACACCATTGTGCTCAAGTTTAACAATATTGGAACTATATTCACTGCCAAAATTGGAAAGGGTATGGAAATTAGAGCCATCACATCATGCAATTGCAAGCCTCCCAAGACTAAAGGTTTTAAGAACTGTGCATTGCAATAAACTGAAAACAATCTTCTCACCTTGCTTGGCTCTAAGTATGCTGCATCTACAAGGACTCAATATAAGGCACTGCGATGGATTAGAGCAAGTCATTGACTTTGGCAAAGAAGAAGAGATTATTGAGGTAGGAATACCGATTCTCTCCAATTTTGTTAATCTTCTTTATTGTTTTAGCTTTATGATAGCATTCATTTATGGATGAGACAAATTGCAAGAAAACCAAAACCCAATATGAAGTGAAGTGCTTTGTTCAGTATTTATTGAGTTTAGATTAGTTTTTATTTTTATATTATTTATGTGTATCCAATTTGCTAGTGTAGTGAGCACTAAAGAAATTAACTTTTGTTACTCAACAAATACACCAATGCAAAATAAAAATATATTTTCCTCTCAATTACTACCTACAACTAATTATACACTCACAATTCACTCTTTGCTTATTTTCACACACCTTTGATTTGTTTCATACTCTTTCTTTTTCTTCTTATCCACACACTCACTTATACATATTACAAATACATGAAACCTGTTTATAGGCTTATAAACCACATCTTGAATTGTTGTGTTTCTCATTTTGATTTTGATTTTATTATTTATGGAAAAGCCTTCAATTTAATTACATGTCACTTGTCTTCCACCCTTAAATTTCTAACTTATAAAGTTAGTTTCATATTGTTGAAAAATATGAAACTAACATTTTTTGTGCAATAGTAGCACCAAATTGATATGAAAATGATTTTCATATTTATTATATTGACAATTTATTGAATGACTTTAATGGGTAATGATTGAGTTCATGGTTGATATCTAGCCCATTATAGAAGATCATATCATTAGGGAGATTATTTTTTAGAGATTGAATTGATTCAAAATTAACCAAGACAATCCTTGGATCGTAGAGTTTAATGATGTTCATGTTGGTTCAACTCAATTATACACTATAGTAGAACATGTCCTGAATAAGTTATGCTCTTACCAAAAGTTGTATAAATGTAGAATATCCTAAAAATAGAAAATACAAGAGTTGCCAGGTTCGGAAGATAGGGAATAATGAGCTTCTTTTTTATGACATGTTCTTTGACTTCAACATAAGTAAGTGTAGCTTGCAAATAATGCACCAGACAAGTGTTAAAATTGCTTGCTGCTTTTAATGCAATTCACCACTAGGAATGTTCACAGTTCGGTTAAAATCGATTTAACCGATCAAATCAATCTAATTAGGTTAATTAGTCATTGGATTAAAACCATAAACAAGTTCAAATGGGGAATAGGCAGTTGTAGAGTGAATAGATCGGTTATATGCAAACTCTCCAAATGAAAAATATTCTTCCCAATTTTTAAGGTTCTTACCCACAACAGCTTGTAGTAAAGCACTTAAGACTTGATTGACTACCTCAGTTTGTCCATAGTTTTGGGGTTGACATGTAGTAGAATATAATAATTTAGTACCAAGCTTACCCCCACATTACTTTCCAAAAGTGGCTTAGGAACTTTATGTCTATGTCAGATACAATGGTACGAGGTATTCCATGTAGGCACACCACCTCCCAAAAGAATAAGTTAGCCACATGTGTAGCGTCATCCGTTTTGTGACAAGGAATGTAGTGAGCCATCTTTGAAAACTTGTCAACAATAACAAAGATACTATCTCGACCTTTTTTAGTTCGTATCAAACCAAGAATGAAATCCATGAATAAGTCTACCCATGGCAAAAGAAGAATCGGCAAAGGAGTATAAAGTCCATGAGGCATTATCTTAGATTTTGCTTGTTTACAAGTAATACAATTAGAACATACCTTTTCAACGTCCTTTTTCATGTGCAGCCAATAAAATGTTCATGTAAAATATCTAGTGTCTTGACGACACCAAAGTTTCCTATTAGGCCTCCACTATGTGCCTCACAAATTACGAAGCAACTTGACAAACTTCGTTTGGGGTGTTCCTATTTCCAAAAACCACAAAATTTAAACTGGAGCCTCCTCAAATAATGTAGATCTGATCTAGAAAGTTTTAGTACAAAATTCAACCCACAAAATATTTTTTTATTTTTTATATTTTTTGATCACTTTTTTGTGGGAAATATTTTTTTTATACTCTAAAATAGTATGTAAAATTTTAGATTGCTTGAAAATCGTTTATCCACTGAAAAATACTTTTTTCCAAAAACAGTCGGGGTAAAAAAATTATTTTCAGGCTGTTTCTAGCAATCAGTTTATAAAAAAAAGAACACCTAAAACGCCCAAATTTGATACCAAATGATAAAGAATGAAATGGATGAATGCGGAAGCAGATCGTAAAGTTTGTCAAAGTCACGGATTTGACTTAGGGCTCTAGACGTTCGGAAAGAAACTTGGATTTTAACACAAACTTGAAATGAAATTGAATCCAAGTCAAATAAAAAAATTAAAATAAATAACTAAAATAAAATAATAAATCGAAGATTAGAATAAGAAGGAGGCGAATAAAGAAGATAAACGGAAAGATAGAACATGGCATGTAGAAGTCCTAAGAAGCTTTGAAAATACGAAGAATCCACAACCCCCTTCAAGCAGCTCTAATTTCCCCTGCAAGATAAAAATATTGGCAAGAAAAAGTTTGCAAATGATCCCTACAGTCTAAAAAGATTGTTAAAACTTTTTTAAAAGAAACTCAAGAGAAATTCTTGAAAAGAAAAAACCCAGAGAGAATTTATTAACTCAAAGAGAAATAGAATAGTAATGAATTGTATCAATTGTGTACAATGCACAGGCCTATATATAGGCCAGCTAAATAAATTTAAATAAAACTCTTAAGTATACTAGAACTCTAATTTAACCTAAATAATAAGTAGTTTTAAACTAAACTTTCTTGTTAACGTAAAATTCCTAAAGAACTTAAAATACTTAATAATTATAAAAAATTTAGAATAAAATAATAAAATAATAAAATAATAAGAGCTGATAAATAAAATATTGGACTCATATATAATAAAAATTAAGCCTAAAACTCGAACCCAATATGAAACGTCTAGGCTTGTGAGACCAATTGAGGTTCTTGAAGTGAAATGGTTAAGCTTGCTAGCATTTTCCACATGGGCTTGTCATCATAGATTGAGAGTTTAGGCCCACGAACAGAATTAGTCCATTAATCTAATTCATCATCACTCCAGGATCCATCGTCTTGAAACTTTAACTCTTCTTTTTGAATTGTTTTCGTGATAAAGTCTTGAACAAATAAGTTGAGTTTTAATTTTATCTTTTTAGATTTGGATCTCGTAATTGGGCCTTGAGAGAAACTAAGCTCAACTCTATTATAGCCTTTGAATTGGGCTGAGTTGCTCGTATCAATATAAATTTCGATAATTCAGTTAATGTATTTGAAAAAAATTCGATTCAATTAACGTTAAAAAATTTTACATTTTGAATAATTCGATTCGGTTAATCATTTTACCATTCCTATTCACCACTATTCTATGGCACATGCATATGCAAAATATAGTTTGCTCATTACTTGTTCATAGCTTCCTTGCTCATTACATGCAAATGCAAAGATTGATCGACGAACAACGTGCCATAATTTAAAACAAATTTAAAAATCTTTAACAGATTTTAATAATGTATTTTTAAAAATAATTATTTAAAATGTTAAATAAATTTATAATTTATAACTAAAATATTTAAATTTTTTTGTCTGATCAGGATTAAACAACTATAATTTTTATTCTTAATTATAAATTTCTTCCAAAAATAATTATAGAAATTAAAATTAGTGTTAAAGTGTTGTTAGTTGTTTAGCAATAGATTTAAAATATTTTAAAACAAATAGTAAAAATTAAAAATAATTTGAATAAAATTCATGGGGACATTCCATTTCCCACATTCAAGTCTTTACATATGTTTCAACCCACGTAAGTATTTCCATAAAATATTTTATTCCTTAGCAATTTAAGAAAAAAAACCCAATGTAGTAACCAAAACCGAAATACTCATAGTTTAGTAACTAATAGTTAATAATGTATGGTAAAATAAATTAATTACAAAAATAATATGGAAAATAAATTAATTACAAAAATAAGACATTTGCTATGATGTTCTGCTGAGTCGTATGGCATATTGACAACACCATACTAAAATGTGATGACCAAAATATTCAAAGACTTGATATGTAAATTACTTATTTTGATTGGCTGTTGAAAATAAACTCTAAAGATGTTGTGTGACAGTGTGGTGGCACAAAATCTTAAATAGAGTTAATTTCTTTATAAACTCTCATTGTTTATTATTTTGTTTTTATCTCCCTTCAACATCAAAATTATAAAGTTTTCCTACCTATTAATTCAGTTCAAATTATATCTAGCATAACCGTTAACACTGTTGATAGTAATTTTCTTTGGCTCATATATATATATATATATATATAATAAAATTTTTCTAAAATTTTTATAATTATAATTTTATACGCTACCGTAAATTAAATTGATAATAAGAATAATTATAATGCCATCTGTAATGGCAGACAGCAAAGAAAAAGGCTAAAAGAAAAAGTAATAAAAAAAAGGATTTCTTTCTGCCTTTGTGGAACCTACCACTGACTTCATAATTTGCCTGTTCTTATCTTCACTTTCTTCTTCTTCACTGCTTTTAATTTGTTTCGATATCCAAGGTCTATCACAAATTTTGAAGCATCCAGTCAAGGTAATTTTCTTTCATTTGCTTAATTCATGACATGCTTTTCTTTGCTTTTGATTATCTGCTACTGTTATAGCAGCTAGCTTTGTAAGATTGTCAAGGAACTCAACTTCACTGCTTCCTTTTCAGTTCTAATCTCTCAACACTTTCAGCCACTAAGTCAGGTAATAAGATCTGAAGCTATGATTTCCTCTACTGATTATCAACAGTTTTAGATTTTAAGACAAGATGATCAGCAGACATAGTCTACTCTAGATTGAAATTAATACAGAAAGAGCTACCCAGAAGCAATATAATGTTGAAATCTCATACTGTTTACATTTTATCTCTTAATATTCTGTAATGCACTGTTGCACACTTGAATCTAGCATTTATATACATCGAGAGCTTAATTCTGGTGACCAGAATTTCATCATGTTTCTGTCTGCCACCCATCCATAGCTCCATCTAATAAACGCCATTGTTTGAAACTTGCATTCATGCTTACACTGACATATTAATACTTCATAAAATATCCAATTCATTCACAGATTTTCATTCTCTGCTACTGTTATATATGATTGCATTGCAGGGACATAGTAATGGAGTACGTAGAGCCTGTTGTCGGCATTGCAAATTGTCTCGGAACTCCTGTTTGTAAATATTTGCAATATCACAGAAAGCTGAACGATTATGTGAGAAACTTCAAGAGGATCAGAGATGAATTGAATTGCAAAATGGAAGATATAGAGCTGCAATTGAAAGCAGAGCTTCTTCGTCCTCTGGGGAAGATACCAAAGAAGGGAGTTGAAAATTGGTTGAAAGATGTGAAAGAGATGATTAGGGAAGCACAAGTTGTTGAAAACAAAGTCAGGAACGGGAGATATCTCTGTCGTGCTTGCAACGGCAAGCTGGTTGAAGAAAAGACTCGAGAAATGGAGGGATTTCTTGATAAAGCTCCTAATGCCTCTGAAGGTCTTGCCATGGATGGTCCAAGTGCTGGGTTGCCGCTGCCAACATCAGAACTAGTTGGAGAGGAAGCTGTCAGAAAAGAGATTTGGGCATATTTGATGCAGGAGGAGGTGAGCAAGATGGGGGTTTGGGGGATGGGCGGTGTGGGTAAAACCACTATCATGAAGCACATCCACAATGATCTTTTAAAGCAACAAAGATTCAAAAGGGTAATCTGGGTTACCATATCAAAGGAGTTCAATGTAATAAAGGTACAAGATGATATTGCAGCTGCTTTGAAGTTGAAGGAAGATTGGCCCACAGAAGGAGACAAGCTCAGACGAGCAGCAATCTTGTCAGAAATGCTGAAGAACGCAGGAAAGCATGTTCTAATCCTAGATGATGTGTGGGATAAAGTCTCTCTAGAGGAAGTTGGGATCCCCGAGCCTAGTGGCAGCAATGGCTGCAAGTTGGTCTTGACAACCCGTTTGGAGCATGTCTGTAAGTATATGGGTTGTAAGGTGATAAAAGTGAAGCCCCTGTTAGAAGAAGAGGCATTGATACTATTCTTGAATAAAGTTGGACCTAACATAGTTCAAAGTCCAACTATAATGCCTACTTTGAAGCTTGTTGTCAAGGAATGTGCAGGTCTACCTCTTACAATTGTTGTGGTAGCTGGTACCATGAAAGGAGAAGATAACCCTCTTATTTGGAAAAATGCACTCGGGGAATTGAAAGAGAGAATAGCGAAAGTGGAAGGAGTGGAAGCTGAGGTAATCGAGCGCTTGAAATTTAGCTTTGATCACTTAAAGGACAAGCAAGTGAAACATTGTGTTTTGTATTGCGCATTATATCCTGAAGATTTTGAATTTTCGAAGGATGAGCTAATTGAGTGCTGGATTGAAGAGGGGTTCATAGATGATATGGGTACAAGACAAGAAATGAAAGACAAGGGCCATGTTATTTTGAAGAAGTTAGGAGATAACTGCTTGTTGGAAAATATTACTAATGTATTTGGTCAACCTCACATAAAGATGCATGATGCAGTGAGAGACATGGCACTGTCAATCATAAGTATGAATCCTCGATATATAGTACAAGCAGGCTTGCAATGGAGTCCAGGTATTGAGAAAGTGTCGCTTATGTATAACTCCATAACGGAATTTCCCGCAGATGTGCTGCCCACAAAATGTCAACTGCTCACAACCTTGTTATTGCGGGGGAACCCTGTAAAGAAGATCCCATATTCTTTATTTATGAACATGCCTTGTCTTAGTGTTCTCAATTTGTCCTTTACAAAGATCTTGAGTTTACCAAATTCCATCTCTGAACTAAAGAACCTCACAACATTGTTGCTTCGTGGCTGTCAAGAATTAAGAGATCTGCCATGTCTTTCAATGCTTCAAGAATTGAAGAAGTTGGATCTTTCTGGGACTAAAATTGAGGAAGTCCCTAAAGGAATGGATATGCTGATAAAGCTAAGATATCTTGATCTTGAAGTGTTCACTCTGAAAGAGATACCCGCTGGACTTTTACCAAAACTCGTTCACCTTCAGCACTTGGGTTTTCATGAGGTCAATTTAAAAACAAGTCTAAAAGCAGAGGAGATGGAACCATTGAAGAAGTTGGAGTTCTTTACCGGACTTTTCGAAGACATTTATGAAATCAATAAGTTCATCTCCTCAATGCAACAAAGTAAGAAAAATCTCATCAAGTACTCTTTACAGACGGGCTTAGCTATTTTCCCTCATAGAAGAGATAAAAGAGTAACAATTGGAGGAGTCCATAATTGGGAAGGTGAGTTAATTATCCACCCAATTGAAATTCAAGAGTTGAATATTGTAAAGTGCGACTATTTGAGAAACTTAGTCGATGATAATTCTTCCTTCAAAAATGCGATTGACTTGAGGATTTATGATTGTAAAGGGATAGAGTGTGTTGTTTCCTTGTCCTCTTTTGCCTCTTCTTCCGCTCATCCATTTCAGAGCCTCGAGGTGTTAGAACTTTCTGCTCTGCCAAAGTTGAATGCCCTTATTATGATAGATGCAGGAATTGGTTCAGCAACAACATCAACATTGGCTCCGTCTACCACCTTTTCCCATCTTAAGAAAATTACGATATACAGCTGCTCAAGTATGAAGACGTTGCTTCCACATTGGTTGCTTCCAAACCTCCAAAACCTGGAAAAAATATCAGTGTCACATTGTGATGAGGTAGTAGAAATATTGGGAGCAGCAACATCAGAAGTTGAAGAAAAAGGGAGTGATGCATTAATCAAATTCCATCTTCCCAAATTGAGAGAATTGAGACTACGTAAGTTACCAAATTTGAAGATCATTTGCGGCAAAAGTGGAGTGATGGTTTGTGATTCTCTCCAACTTATCCATATTATTAGATGTGATAAACTGAAGAGAATTCCTCCATTTGTTCCCCTTGTTGGCAATGGCCAGCCATTTGCATATGCTCCACCTTCTCTTACCATCAGGTCAAGCACAGAATGGTGGGAATCGTTAGAGTGGGATGACCATCCAAACTTTAAAAATGTTCTTCAACCCCATTGAAGGATGAAAGGTATGAACCATTTATGGTTTAGTTTATTTTTTTAGTTTGATAAATCTAATTTCTCCATATTAATAAAATTGGAAGTATAATTGTGATGATGTTGAAGAGAAAGATAAAAGGGTTGGTGGGAAAGAAGTAGGGGGGGAGGATAGTGCAAAAGAGAGGAGAAAAGGAATGATGGAAGGAAGAGGTTAAGAGCATAAATAAGAAATCAAACTGCCTCCACTTTTTAAACATTTTCCCTCTCTTACCATTGCTTGAAACTTGCATTCATGTTTTCCTTTTCATGCTTACACCGACATATCAATACTTCATAAAATATCCAATTCATTCACAGGTTTTCATTCTCTGCTACTGTTATATAAGATTGCATTGCAGGGATATAGCAATGGAGTACGTAGAGATCAACAGTTATAGATTTTAAGATCTGAAGCAATGATTTCCTCTACTGATTATCAACAGTTACAATTGAGCACCAAGATCACTGTAATACTTGTTAGTGTTGTTCAGAATGAATGGAAAGGACATTTCCATGGATATTAGACCTCATATCTATCTTTCAAATTTTGAGAGCAGATTAAAGGTTTTATTATCAAGTATAAAAGTCAGTATAAAATACCCAAAATGCCAACTAATAATGGCAGACAGCGAAGCTAAAAGCTAAAAGAAAAGATGGGATTTCTTACTAATAATTCTGCCTTTGTGGAACCCACCACAAAAGTGAATGCCTCATAATTTTGCCTATTTTTTTCTTCACTTGCTTCCTTTTTTGGCTTTTGTACCCACAACATTCTTTCTTCTACACTGTTTTTATCAAACATGGTAATTTCTTTCACTCCTAAATATTAAGTATAAAAATACAAATTTAAAGGATGGAGCATCAAATTCACTAATTTTCATAACTAATCATCTAAAAACATGTTAAGAATAGGATTAAAATGTTACTTTTGTAGCTTATCATACCCCTAAACCACAACTAAAAAGTTTAATCTGATATGGTGGCATCCACCATTAATAATTGACTCCCAATTTTGGTTCTTTTTGTCTTGTTTTCTCTTTGCACTCGTAGTTTTAGATCGTCAGAGTCTTCTGGTGGACCCTAGAGCTTAAAGCAGGCTAAAGATGGTGGAATCTAAGGTAGTGTGAAACAAACCTGGTCTTGACCTATAACATTAATATTGCTTTAGCTTAAATGAAAATGAAAATATTTTGTATGCATGATATCTCTAGTTTAAATCTTATTATCGATAATTTTTTATTGATTTATGAAAAGATGAAAATACCTTTGTAATTATATATCTTATTTTACAAATAAAATGTTTTTTTTAGCAATTTTCTTACTGTGTTCCGACTAATTGATGGTTGACACTATGTTACAATTTAAGGTAAATTACACCATTAGCCATTCAACCATGAGTAAGTTTTCGTTTTGATCATTTAACTGGAAAAAATTATAATTTAGTCACTAATATTTTTGAAATTGTTTTTTATCACCTAACTGTTAAGTGGCACTTGTTTTAATTGATATAATAATAATTTTAGTCCTCTTTTTTTATATTTTCTATCAATTTGACTCTGATTTTGTACAAAATTAAAAAAAAAAGCTCAAAATTTTAAAAATAGAAAAATGTTTATAAAAATTCTAGAAAAATGAAATCTTAAATATGTTGTTGAATAACTAAATTGTATGAGAAATAAAGCAAATTACCATTCAATAAAATCCGATAACAAATTAAAAACAGAACAAAACCAAAAAAAAAGCTTCCTCAATGTTTCTCGAAACCAAATTAGTAATATTATCAAGCTGAGTTTCATGCCCTTGAAGAACATCTAGAACTGACATTACCAAGGCTTATGAAATTGACCCTAATGCCATTTTTTAGTCAAAAGAATACAAGATATAAAACAAAATTTCCTTTTTCAAACTTAATTCAATTTTTCATTACATTTAAATTATTTTTCAAAACTCAAATTATAAAAATAAATTATATTTAGAAAAAAAATTTATAACGTAAAAGCTATGTTAAGAAACAGAGAACAAATAATTTTGCTTAAGGTTTTTTCTACCTTTTTTACTAAGGAATGTGTATTGGATATTTCGATACAGATAATATAGAGAAATTTTGTACAGCTTAAAAACAATTATCTCTCATTTTCTCTCACTTTATTTATTTTTGAAATTTTTATCTACTTTTATTTAATTTTTTATTTTATAATGTTCTAAAATTTTAAAAATAATTTTAATTTTTTACCATTTTATATATTATCAAGATCAAATTGACTGAAAGTATAAAATTTGAGGATTAAAATTGTTATTATAGCAATTAAAAAAGTGTCACTTAACATTTGAGTAACAAAAAAACAATTTCAAAAACATTAGTGATGAAATTGTAACTTTTTTAATTAAGTGACCAAAACAAAAATACCCATAGTTTAGTGACTAATAGTGTAGGCTTTTTTTTTGGTAAAATGAAAAATTGACCATGATTTTGTATTAAAAAAAACTCAAAATTATTTATAAGATAGAAAAATGTAGATTATTCAACATAGGGATTTTTTACCCAAATCATATAAAAAATAATTAATTATGAAAATGGTATGGAAAATAGCTTAATTACAAAAATAAGGCATTTGGTACAATGTTCTGCTGGTGTGGCCTGACATATTGGTAACACTAGATTTAAATGTGATGACTTAAAATATTCAAGGACTTGATATGTAAATTTTTCATTTTAGTTGGCTGTTGAAAATAAGCTATAAGAGTGTTGTGTGACAGTGTAACGGCACAAAATCTTAAATAGAGTTAATTTCTTTGTAAACCGTCATTATTTATTATTTTGTTTTTATTCTCCTTCAACACCAAAATCAGAAAGGCTTCTTACCAATTAATCCAGGTCAAATAATGTCTGGCATAACAGTTATCACTATTAATAGTTATTTTCTTTGGTTCATATTATAATTTATATATAGTAAATATTTTTTAAAGTTTTTATAATTATAATTTTATATGGTGCCCGTAAATTAAATTGATAATAAGAATATCTGTAATGGCAGACAGCAAAGAAAAAAGCTAAAAGAAAAAGTAATAAAAATAGGATTTCTTGCTAAAAATTCTGCCTTTGTGGATCCTAGCAGAGACTTCATAATTTCCCTGTTTTCATCTTCACTTTCTTCTTATTTCTTCTTCACTGCTTTTAATTTGTTTCGATGTCCAAGGTCTATCCCAAATTTTCAAGCATCCAGTCAACGTAATTTTCTTTCATTTGCTTAATTCATGACATTCTTTTCTTTGCTTTTGATTATCTGCTACTGTTATAGCAGCTAGCTTTGTAAGATTGTCAAGGACGTGAACTTCGCTGCTTCATTTTCAGTTCTCATCTCTCAACACTTTTCAGCCACTAAATCAGGTAATAGGATCTGAAGCAATGATTTCCTCTACTGATTATCAACAGTTTAAGATTTTAAGACAAGATGATCAGCAGACATAATCTACTCTAGATTGAAATTAATTCAGAAAGAGCTACCCAGAAGCAATATAATGTTGAAATCTCATACTGTTAACATTTTAACTCTTCATATTCGGTAATGAACTGGTGCACACTTGATTCTAGCATTTTATATACATCGAGAGCTTAATTCTGGTGACCAGAATTTCATCATGTTTCTGTCTGCCACCCATCCATAGCTCCATCTAATAGACGCCATTGCTTGAAACTTGCATTCATGTTTTCCTTTTCATGCTTACACTGACATATCAATACTTCATAAAATATCCAATTCATTCACAGATTTTCATTCTCTGCTACTGTTATATATGATTGCATTGCAAGGACATAGCAATGGAATACGTAGAGCCTGTTGTCTGCACTGCAACTTGTCTCGGAGCTCCTGTTTGTAAATATTTGCAATATCACAGAAAGCTGAACGATTATGTGAGAAACTTCAAGAGGATCAGAGATGAATTGAATTGCAAAATGGAAGATATAGAGCTGCAATTGAAAGCAGAGCTTCTTTCTCCTGGGGGGAAGATACCAAAGCAGGGAGTTGAAAATTGGTTGAAAGATGCGAAAGAGATGATTGCGGAAGCACAGGATGTGGAAAATAAAGTCAGAAACGGGAGATATCTCTGTCGTGCTTGCAACGGCAAGCTGGTTGATGAAAAGACTCGAGAAATGAAGGGATTTCTTGATAAAGCTCCTAATGCCTCTGAAGGTCTTGCCATTGATGGTCCAAGTGCTGGGTTGCCGCTGCCAACATCAGAACTAGTTGGAGAGGAAGCTGTCAGAAATGAGATTTGGGCATGTTTGATGCAGGAGGAGGTGAGCAAGATTGGGGTTTGGGGGATGGGCGGTGTAGGTAAAACCACTATCATGAAGCACATCCACAATGATCTTTTAAAGCAACAAAGATTCGAAAGGGTAATCTGGGTTACCATATCAAAGGAGTTCAATGAAATGAAGGTACAAGATGATATTGCAGCTGCTTTGAAGTTAAAGGAAGATTGGCCCAGAGAAGGAGACAAGCTCAGACGAGCTGCAATCTTGTCAGAAATGCTGAAGAAAGTAGGAAAGCATGTTCTAATCCTAGATGATGTGTGGGATGAAGTCTCTCTAGAAGAAGTTGGGATCCCTGAGCCGAGTGACAGCAATGGCTGCAAGTTGGTGTTGACAGCCCGTTCGGAGCATGTCTTTAAGTATATGAGTTGCACGGTGATAAAAGTGAAGCCCCTTTCAGCACAACAGGCATTGACACTATTCTTGAGTAAAGTTGGCCCTAACATAGTGCAAAATCAAACTTTAATGCCAATTTTGAGGCTCGTTGTCGAAGAATGTGCGGGTCTACCTCTTACAATTGTCGTCATAGCTGGTACATTGAGAGGAGAAGATGACCCTCTTATTTGGAAAAACACACTCAGGGAATTGAAAGAGAGAATAGGGAAAGTGAAAGAAGGGGAAGATAAAGTGATCGAGAGTTTGAAAGTTAGCTTCAATCACTTAAAAGACGAGAAAATGAAGCATTGTTTCTTACATTGCGCATTATATCCCGAAGATTTTGGAATTGAAAAGCATGGGCTAATTGATAGCTGGGTTGAAGAGGGATTCATAGATGACATGAGTACAAGACAAGAAACGAAAGATAAGGGCCATGTTATTTTGAAGAAATTAGAAGATAATTGCTTGTTGGAAAATGTCTCGAGTGTAACAGTGAAAATGCATGATGCAGTGAGAGACATGGCATTGTCGATAACAAGAATGAATCCTCGATATATGATACAAGCAGGTTTTCAATTAGAAGAGTTACCAGAAAAGGAGCAATGGAGTCCGGATATTGAGAAAGTGTCACTTATGTATAACTCCATATCAGAAATTTCCATAGATGTGCTGCCCACAAAATGTCAACTGCTCACAACCTTGTTATTGCAGGAGAATCCAATAAAGAAGATCTCAAGTTCTTTCTTCACAAACATGCCTTGTCTTAGTGTTCTCAATTTGTCCTCTACGAAGATAAAAAGTTTACCAAATTCCATCTCTGAACTAAAGAACCTCACAACATTGTTGCTTTGTGGTTGTGAAGAATTAAGAGATCTGCCATGTCTTTCGATGCTTCAAGAATTGAAGAAGTTGGATCTTTCTGCGACTAAAATTGAGGAAGTCCCTGAAGGAATGGATATGCTGATAAAGCTAAGATATCTTGATCTTAGAGTGCGCACTCTGAAAGAGATACCCGCTGGACTTTTACCAAAATTCGTTCACCTTCAGCACTTGGGTTTTCATGAGAACAATGAAAAAACAAGTCTAAAAGCAGAGGAGATGGAACCATTGAAGAAGTTGGAGTGCTTAACCGGACATTTCGAAGACATCAGTGAATTCAATAAGTTCATCTCCTCAATGCAACAAAGTAAGAAAAATCTCATCAAGTACTTTTTACAGGTGGGCTCATATAATGTGTGTATTGGAAGGGAGAAAACAGTAACAATTGGAGGAGTCCAGAATTGGGAAGGTGAGTTAATTATGCACCCAATTGAAATTCGAGATTTGACTATTATAAGGTGCGACTATATCAGAAACTTAGTCGATGATGATTCTTCCTTCAAAAATGCGATTGACTTGAGGGTTTGTAGGATTCGAGGGTGTGAAGGGATAGAGTGTGTTGTTTCCCTGTCCTCTTTTGCCTCTTCTTTCGCTCATCCATTTCAGAGCCTCGAGGTGTTGCATCTTCAATCTCTACCAAAGTTGAGTGCCCTTATTATGAATGATGCAGGAACTGGTTCAGCAACAATATCAACATTGGCTCCGTCTGCCACCTTCTCCCATCTCAAGGAAATTATGATAGTGAACTGCTCAAGTATGAAGACGCTGCTTCCACATTGGTTGCTTCCAAACCTCCAAAACCTGGAAGAAATAGATGTGGATGCTTGTAGTCAGCTAGTAGAAATATTGGGAGCAGCAACATCAGAAGTTGAAGAAAAAGGGAGTGATGCATTAATCAAATTCCATCTTCCCAAACTGAGAGTGCTGTCATTCTGGGAATTACCAAATTTGAAAAGCATATGCAGCAAAAGTGGAGTGATGGTTTGTGATTCTCTCCAACTTATCCAAGTTGCTGGAGACTGTTATAAACTGAAGAGAATTCCTCCATTTGTTCCTCTTGTTGGCAATGGGCAGCCATTTGCATATGTTCCACCTTCTCTTACCATCTTCTCAAGCACAGCATGGTGGGAATCGTTGGATTGGGATGACCATCCAAACTTTAAAAATGTTCTTCGCTTCAACCCCCGTGGAGGATAAGAGGTATGAACCATTTATGGTTTAGTTTATTTTTTTATTTTGATAAATCTAATTTCTCCATATTAATAAAATTTGAAGTATATTTGTGAAGATGTTGAAGAGAAAGATAAAAGGGTTGGTGGGAAAGAAGTGGGGGGAGGAAAGTGCACAAGAGAGGAGAAAAGGAATGATGGAAGGAAGAGGTTAAAAGCATGGAGACTGAGAGGCAAAGGTAAATAAGAAATCAAACTGCCTCCACTTTTTAAGCATTTTCCCTCTCTTGCCATTCCTTCTATTCTCGTATATATTCTTCTCTAGTATATATAATATATATATACACTTCCCAAAATAACCTTCTAAATATTTATTATTAAAATATTTATATTAATCAAAATGATTTAAGGTGAGACAAAACTATGATCATAGTTTTATTTCCAATAAAACTTAGGAAAGTATTGAAAAAAGACATAATATTTTTTAATTTCCATGTAAAATTTCTGGAAACATTAAGATTTAAAAAATAATAATATAGTTAGAAATTAATACCAAGAGAGCTACCCAGAAGCAATATAATGTTGAAATCCCAAACTGTTGAACATTTTACCTCTTAATATTCTGTTGCACACTTGAATCCAGCATTTTCTATACATTGAGAGGTTAATTCTGGATATACAAATTTCATCATGTTTCTGTCTGCCACCCATCCATGGCTCCATCTAATAAACGCCATTGCTTGAAACTTGCATTCATGCTTACACTGACATATCAAAAAGCCAATTCATTCACAGATTTTCATTCTCTGCTACTGTTATATATGATTGCATTGCAGGGACATAGCAATGGAGTATGTAGAGCCTGTTGTCGACATTGCAAATTGTCTCGGAACTCCTGTTTGTAAATATTTGCAATATCACAGAAAGCTGAACGATTATGTGATTAACTTCAAGAGGATCAGAGATGAATTGAATTGCAAAATGGAAGATGTAGAGCTGCAATTGAAAGCAGAGCTTCTTCGTCCTCTGGGGAAGATACCGAAGAAGGGAGTTGAAAATTGGTTGAAAGATGTGAAAAAGATGATTAGGGAAGCACAAGTTGTTGAAAACAAAGTCAGTAACGGAAGATATCTCTGTCGTGCTTGCAACGGGAAGCTGGTTGATGAAAAGACTCAAGAAATGAAGGAATTTCTTGATAACGCTCCTAATGCCTCTGAAGGTCTTGCCATGGATGGTCCAAGTGCTGGGTTGCCGCTGCCAACATCAGAACTAGTTGGAGAAGAAGCTGTCAGAAATGAGATTTGGGCATGTTTGATGCAGGAGGAGGTGAGCAAGATTGGGGTTTGCGGGATGGGCATAAAAAATTATTAAAATAGATCATTGCTAATTTTCTCTTTTCTTAATCGGTAAGTTTCTCTCTTCAAATCCTTTTATTTCTTTATTGAATCCATCGCATATCATTTGCAAACCGATTTCTGTACAGTTTGTTTGTTCAATTTTTCTTTTTCCAGTTTTCTTTCTTGATTTAGGTGGAAGATTCTTTTGTTGCATTTGAAGAGTTTCTAAAAATTTTAGGGTTATCCTAAATCTAACTTTCTCGACACCACGTGCACGTATAAATTCCTTTCGTGGAGATTATTTATCATGTTTGTGTGTTTCGTCTTTTGAGGTTGAGCTGTTTTTATTTTCAAAAATAAATATTTATTTTCTTTTGCATTTATTTCTAAGATCACCATAAATTGTTTAGGGTTGTGTATTTTGGGGACTTTGGGTTTTGGGTGGTTTAATTTGGGGATTTTGGGTAAGGGTTTTGATTTTGGGAATTTTTGTTTAGGGTTTTTAATTTTGGAGATTTTGGGGATTTCTTACACCGCCCTCCTCATTACCTTCAAAGCCAAGAAATCTACATCTAGGTTCACGCGAAAAGTCGCCAGAACTCATGTTTAAAACCTCGGGTCACTTCTGCCATGCGGATTGCATCGAACTGATCGACGACTCTATCAAATAGCTCCAAAAATCTATACGTAAATTTTTTTCATATCAGATGCTCCAACTTTGTGCTTATGAGTGATCTTCAAACCTAGGTTAATGCTGCTCTGACGAATGAAGATACTTGCATGGATGGATTCTTAAGCAGGGCTATGAATGGGTATGCAAAGATGATGGTGAGGAACGAATTATTAATATCACATATTTGACGAGCAATGTTTTGGCTCTCATCAATAACTATGCTTCATCTCAGATCCTTCATTGATTTTCTTGAGAAAATTTTGATGGCAAGGAAAGCATTGTGTTTCATGGATTTATGTTCAATATGGGATTTTATGGTTTTCGAACAGGGCATAAGTTTTTAAGGTACTGTAGATTGTGTTCTCAACTCTATGTTTGTGGTTCTTGATTTTTGCAATTGTATCAATTTGAATATGAAATTTGTGTTTGTGTATGTTTAGGGGTTTTTATTTATTTTTTAATAATTTTAAAATCATTTGTTGACGTGGTATATAAAAGAAAATAATGTTATGTTAGTATTTAAATTTATTTGGACCGTCATATTAGAGGTTAATGTTGACCATTAGACAACTAACGGCCACATCAGTCTCTATGTTAAAAACAAACCAATTTATTAAGAATTTAAATTTTGCACTATAAAATTAATTTTTAAAATTAACTATTCAATTTGTAATTGATTTTATTAAATTAAAATATTCACTAATATTTTAAAATGTTCTCCATGTTAATTAAAAAAATTTAAGAATTCAGTTAAATGGTAATCAATTTATATTAAAATATCAGTTTTATTGGTTGTATTATTTCATTAATGTGCTTATAATATTAATCAACTTCAAAATCAAAAGAGGATTAATTCACGAGAAGATATGGCTCATACTGTAAACGATAAATAAGATATTATAAATTAATATGATTAAAATTTAAATAATATAGAAAGAGTAGCAAAATAAATTGAAAACATTTGATATGATCTAAATGAACTATAATAAAAGGATTATATATTTTGAAATGGTGATTTGAGAGACAACTAATCAATCCTACTATTTTGTCTTTTATAAATAATTTGTGATCAAAGATCCATCAAAGATGACTCTTATATGTTTTAATATATATATATATATATATATATCTATATCTATTCCTATCAAGCAAATTGACAGCTAAAGGGTGCAAATTTGACTTTGCTAAATTCTCTAGCAGCAAAGAGGCAAGATATGTTGCAAACAGGACAAAAACCAATATCAACATGGTGATTCCAAAATTCAAAAGACACTAAACCCCTACTTTTGTATGATAGAGAAAATATGGTGTACAAATTTACAGTCATGGAATGTATTAGGTGCATGGATATGCTGATAAAGCTAAAATATCTTGATGTTCAAGTGTTCACTCTGAAAGAGATACCCGCTGGACTTTTACCAAAACTCGTTCACGTTCATCTTAAGGAAATTAGGATATACAAATACTCAAGTATGAAGACGTTGCTTCCACATTGGTTGCTTCCAAACCTCCAAAACCTGGAAAAAATACACGTGGAGGCTTGTAGTCAGCTAGTAGAAATATTGGGAGCAGCAAAAGGGAGTGATGCATTAATCAAATTCAATTTCCCCAAATTGAGAAAGTTGGAATTGTGGAGATTACCAAATTTGAAGAGCATATGCAGCAAAAGTGGAGTGATGGTTTGTGATTCTCTCCAACTTATCCATATTATTAGATGTGATAAACTGAAGAGAATTCCTCCATTTGTTCCCCTTGTTGGCAATGGGCAGCCATTTGCATAATGCATATGTTCTGTTCCGTTCTATATCTGATTATAGTTTGATATTTTCCAATTGTTCCAGTACTTATTTTTATTTGTGAAGGTTTCTTAAGATTTTAGTGCAACCTTGATTTTTATTTTTATTTATTTCCTTTCCCTTAAAGAGAAAAAAAAGATCTTCAAGTTTTTTTCTTTTTTCTTCTTCATTTTGAAGTTTGAAAATAGATTTAAAATAATGGTCATAATTTGGGGGTGGTTGATGTAATTAACTCATTTCTAATGGTGCTAATAATTAAGTCTGGTATAGGACAAAGTGAAAAAGTGGAAAGCACAGTGAAAATATGACCGAAAGACTTTTCTAAGTCGTCTCCTATCACCATTAGCAACATCAATAATTTAGATCCCGATATTGAGGTAATCTCATAACACAAATCCTTTGCTACTAAACCAAGAAAACCCAATTGTCTTAAGAGTTCGTATTTGTGAAGGTTTCTTAACATTTTAGTGCAACCTTGATTTTTATTTTTATTTATTTCCTTTCCCTTAAAGAGAAGAAAAGACCTTCAAGTTTTTTTTTCTTTTTTCTTCTTCAGTTTTGCTTACTTTCTTTTGCTCCCAAAGACCAAAAAAATATCCCTTCAAATCCCATTTGATGGTTTTGAAGTAGCAAGGATCTTCTCAGCACTTAGTCTAGTTTGATTTTGAAGTTCCCAAGTGAGATAAATGTATTTATGTATGCTTAATTTCTTTATTTGTGATTTTTTTATATATAAATTCGTCATATATTTCTTCATCTAATATTATATTTTTATGTTTTTCTTGAACTAAATCAGAGCAAAATAGACTGTTTGGATTTGCTTTTTTTCACACTCAATTTCTTGGAATCATTACTTCATTTTGAAGGGGTAAGTGGGTATGTTTATTATATTTCCATCATTATATGCATAATATTAATTGGGTGATAAAAAAAAATTGAAAATATCTATGATTAAATTTCATTTATAATAGAGTCACTATCATTAAAATTATTTTTTAATTTTTATTTAGTGAATATTTAATTTACCGTCAATGCACAAATTTTATACACTATAGATGAATAATTACATCACATATTATTATCAAAGAAAACAAACACAGCTAATCACCATTCTTAAGTACCGCTTTGAGCTTTTAGCCAATTCAATCTTGGAACTTTTGTATGTTTTCTTTTAGAAAATGGAAATTTTGAAGGAACTTTCGAAAAGCCTATTCTTATTTATTATTAGTTTTGTGGAAAAGAACTTGCTGTATAATAGAAACATCGGAAATACATTTGTCTTTAGATTTAGCAAAAATGAACAATGGAAACACTTTTTCATTTCTGATAGCAAATGAAAATTCAAGAAAATAGATATTTTAAATGTAGTAAAAATCAAACAAATAACTCAAACAACCCTTCAATGTTTACATATTTTTTTAGTTAAAAACCAATAAATTGACTCTTTATATTTATAAGTTTGCACTTTAAAGATAAAGAGATGCTTGCAATTAAAAGATCTAATTCAAGATCCACAAATGTCATACATAAGCCTCCAAAGTTTAAGGGAAGTAGAATTTAAAAAATGTGATAATTTAAAGTATCCCTTCCCATTGTCTGTTGCTAATACCCTTGAGTAATTGCATACTTTGAAGATAAAGAGTTACTTGCATCTAGAAAATATAATCCAAGATCCATAAGTGTCGTGCATATGAAGTTTTAGGGAAGTAGAAGTTTAAAAAATGTGAAAATTTAAAGTATCTCTTCCTACTATCTGTTGCTAATTGTAACATCCCTAACCTATATCCGTCGTTGAAATAGGGTTTCAGAGCATTATCGAGTAACCGTAATCTAAATCATTCATTTTCAAACATTTCAAAAATCATATTATAATTCATCATTAACATGCATAGAGTCCCTTATTCAAGACTTGGAGGGCATAAAATTACTTTAGAATCGATTTGGGACTAAATCGGAAACATTTGAAAACTTTAGGAGAAAGAAAAATTTTAACTGCGGGGTTCACACAGCCGTGTGGCCAGGCCATATGACTCACACAGCCAAGTCATGCGCCTGTGTGTTTGGCCGTGTGGGCATTCGAAGTAGGGACACACGATTGTGTCCCAGCCCATGTCCCTGCCCGTGTAACTCACTGACTTGGGTCACACGTCCAAGCCACACGCCCCTATGCCAGGCCGTGTACCCTTCAAAAATGGCCTTACACGCCCGTTTCTAGCCATGTGTCTCACACGGCCAAGTCACACGCCCGTGTGTCTGGCCATGTTGACTTAAATTGTATCTTAAACAACAAGTCTACCATTTCCTACTTGCTTGGGCATTAAGTAACTCAAAAACCATTCGTTTAACCTATTCAAAACACGATCAAGCACACCTAAAACATGCTAAAACAATCATCCTAGGTGCCTAACCAATGTACCCACATTGGTACCACATTTATATAATCAAAATAAATCATCAATGCATCATTCAAATCAAGTTTATAAACATGCCAAAATCCATCACTTTGGCCTAGCTCATATCTACCTAAAACATCAACTTTAATTCATATACACATAACAAGTATTGGTTCAATTGAACATACCATATTAAAGCTTCAAACACAAACACATATTTACATATGTACCAAACCAACATAGCACTTATAACCTCATTTACAATTCATCCACAAAATAACTATCAACTAGACATCATAGGTACATGCCAACACAAAAGATGAACATCACCACATTTGAGATTAGGATCGTTGCTGGATGCCATATTGACGATCAAAAGAGAAGTACCTAACCTGAGCACGGAAAACAAAATCGTACGCTGAGTAAAACTCAGTGATGTTTCTATAATCCGAGCAATTAAAGACGTAAAGATACATGAATGCTCAATTTGAAATGCATAATCATATTTCTAACTACCAAGCAATTGTAAATTAATCAACATCACAATTTCATGCATAATACCACATTATATCATGATTTGCTCACTTCATTAATATTTTTCCATTAATTGGTTTAACATATAACTCAATTAACAATGACATATTTCAACTATATTCAATCAATGAGTACATTACTCATTTATCTCATTTATAATCACAACTTTTTCACCTTTCATATATCAATTGACTTTTCCATTTCCAATTCGCATATTATGTCTTTTCAATATCGATCATAGAACTTGTTATTTAATTATCCCTATTAACACGAATCGAACTCGGATGGATACACGGATCCAACCAACATACTAGTTTGGCACCCAATGCATCATCGGATAAACCTGAAGTAATAGCTGCGCCCAGCACTATATAAATTGACACCCAGTGTCTCATCGATTAAACTGAAGTAAATTGGCACCCAGTGCCTCATCAACTCGAAGTCGAAGAAATCTTTGAACTCTTCCTATCCTATGGCATGCTATCTATATCTGACTCAGCCCGATACAATTAATAAGGTTTCATTTCACATCTCAAATACAACCATTATCCAATATCAAGTTTTCATATAATCATATTATCACATATACAGGTGAATTAAATTCAATCTATAATAATCAATACATTCATAATGTATAAACCAGTTCAATCCATTTCAATCAACTATAATTTCAATTCAATATCAAAGTGTCAAAATATTCACCTCAACCACTTACCATATGCATTAAATCAAAATACAGCAATTAATAGCTAGGTTCAGATTATAGAAATACAAATTGTGGATTCCGAGCTATTAGACGTCGATTTTATCCTTCCTCTTTTTAGTCGAGGATTCCAATACGATGTTAGCTACAGAATTAAAACAACTAAAATTTATCAATACTACAAAATTCAATTTCATATTAATTATTTCAATTTTTACTCAATATTTTCCTAAATTCTAATTTAGTCCCTAAATCGAGACTAATTTTTATTTTTTACATTTAATTCTATATTTTCATACAAATTTAAGTTAAAAATACTTAAACTCCCTATTTTCAATTAAATCCCTAAATTTCAAAATTTTCCCAATTTAGTCCCTATTACTCAAAATTTACAATTTGTTCTACAATTTAGTCTTTTTCAATTTCTAGCTTAAAAATCTATCAAATTAATCTCTAATACTAAAACTATTTAACAATAACATTTAAAATCCTAATCAATACTAAAATTACAACATGGGTCGAGTAGCCCTAGGTATCGAGATTCTAAAAACATAAAAATCACAAAAAAAAGGGACTAAATTATATCACTATGGATGAATAATTATATCACTTATTATCATTGAATAAAACAAAACATAGCTAATAACCATTGTTAAGTACCAGTTTCAGCTTTTATTAGTTCTCAATTCTTTCTTTTTTTTTTTTTTGTTGAAGATAATCGAATCAATAATTTCAACATTAGAAATTTTGTATTTTAAAAAAAAAAAATTCTAAAAGGCTAAATTACAACTATATGCTGATTTTGTTTTTGAAAATTTACGTTGTTTTCTTGAAAATTTATCAATTTATATTGTTTTTCACAAATAGAAAGGAAAACGTGTCTTATAGGACGTGTTTTCTCTGGTTTTCTAGAGAAAACATGAGATGCGTTTTATCCTTTTTCCTAAAAACGCGCTCTGTAGGATGCATTTTCAGATAGTCTAAAATTGTTTTTTTTTCTTGCGGTTTGAAATTAGAAATTTGTAGATTTAGCTTTTCCCGTGTTCAAGATAAAAATTGTCATAGTTTTAATGTATATTTGAATTTACGGTAGTGTCATGGAGTTAGGTGACTTATGAATTTCATCTGGCATGTGAGCATGGAGCCATCAACCGAGAAGCTGGATTGCATTGCAACTCAAGGTCCCAGTCGACAATGGTTCTGTAGTCTCCGATTGAAGTGTAACTAGGTCTTTCAATTTTACAAAGGTTATGTTATCAATAAATGGAGCATAAATGGGGCCCCAGTTGATAGTGGTTATGCGAGCATGACAATTAGTTTCTCATCATCAGGGGAGGATGTTATTTGCCACAGAAACAAAAGTATAAGGAAGAAAAATGCAATGGCGTTTTAGTATAATCAAGTAATTCGGTAGAAATGGATAAAATGCTACTACATTTTTCTTCCTTATACTTTTGTTTCTGTGGTGTATAGCTTCCTCCATTGATGATGAAAAAAAAATCCTTATCATGCCTGTAAAAGCACCGCCAACTAGGGCCAAATTTATGTTCTATCCCTTGGTAGTATAACCTTTGTAAACTTGAAACCTTAGTTATATTTCAACCCGAGACAGTATAATTACCATCAACTTGAATCTCGAGTCGCATTGTGATCTTGACTGCTCAGGTGATGATTCAATGCTCACATGGCAAGTGAAGTTTGTTGGAATAAAAGGTAAATAAGAGATCAAAGTGCCTCCACTTTGTAAACATTGTCCCTCTCTTACCATTCCTTCTATTCTCTTTTTCTTATAATGTAAAAGCTGAAGAGGTAAAAAAACAAATAAATTTGCTTAATATATTTTCTATGTTTGTTTTGAAAGAATGAGTATTGAATATGGATAAAATAGAGAAATTTGGTAGGGTTTAAAAATAAAATATAATTTAAATATCAATTGATAAATTAAGTCTATTCAAAATAATGGTATTGAAAATTTAAAGTAAAAAATATCATTATTTCTTCTTTCAACAATCATTCTATTCTAAAAATAAAAATAAAATAAATAAACAAAAAAATGAAACCAATAACCCCAAATAAAGTATTAATGATATTTTTAAATAAAATAACTTCAAAAAGTAAGACTTGATGAAACACTATTTATAATTTAATTAGTTAAATTTTTTTATTAATTTTTTTATTACGTTGTGTATTTAATTTTTTATATTTTATTTTTTAGTTTTTTAAATTTTAAAATTTTATGTGGTAATAATTAAATTTATTAAGTTAAATTATACTATTTGTAAAAGGGATAATGCACTATTTGCCCTCAAAAGTTATACTCTATTATCACTTTGATACTTAAAAAGAATTTTTTGTACCAATTTTCTACACTGAATTTCTAATTATGAATCACTTTGCCTCACTTGTTAACTGTGTTAAAAAAAGATGATGTGGCGAGCTCTCAGCATATCCCGTGGTTCACATCCTTATTTTCTTACAATAAGGAGATAAAAGGTTAAAAATTAAAGAAAATGAAATATTAAAGGTCAAAGGAGACAAAAAGTGAACGGTGAAAGGTTAAACATCCACTTAATAGCATTAATAATAAATATTTTAAATGTAGTAAAAATCATAAAAATAATTAAAACACCGCTCCAAATGAACCAAATCCACTCAACCTATTACTGAAACTTCAAGGAAAATGTGAGAGCATAGATTAATTATTTTTTAATAAGTTAATTGCACCAAATATTTAAATTATTACCCGCATTCTAAATTAATTCATTAAATTTTAAATCATTTTAGTTACCTTTCTAAACTAAAGAGAATATATCAATTAAGTTTTTCTGTTTTTAAAACCATTAATTTAATGATAAAAGGACATCTTCAGTCACTCTCAATTTTAAAATTGAGTAAATTAGCCACTTTTAAAAAATTTGGAACAATTTAATCTCTGTCAATTTTTAAAGTGAGCAACAAAGGACAATTAATCACAACCTTCATGTCTTTCATCAATTGTGCATAATTTTGATTGGTACAATAACACATTTAGCCCTTGATGTTTACATATTTTGTTAGTTTGGTCTTGATTCTAAAAAAAATCAATAAATTCAGTCTCAACATTTACACATTTACAAAAATATGGCGGGCTAAATTTGTTATCATATCAATTAAATTTATGTAAAATTGATGAAAACATTAATATTGTGATTAATTGCTCACTTTCGAAATTGGTAGGGATTAAATTGCTTCAATTTGTTTAGAGGGACCAAGTTGCCGAATATCAAAATTGAAAGGAACTAGAGAGGTTGTTTTACCTAGTTTAATAATTAAATGACATGTTAAATCTTATGTGACATAATTTAAAATGAAAAATTGAAAAAAAAAAGGAAGATTGTAAAAATAGTTTTTTTAAAAATCATGGTTTCGAAGTTTTTACAAAATTTGTATTGTTCATTTTTTTAAAAAATTTCAGTTTTATTTAATTTTAGTTTCTTTAAAATTTTCATTTTAAAATTAGCTATATAAAATTTAACGTGTCATTTACTGATTTTAATAATAAAATGACATGATTAATATAACATCAATAGTTTAGAAATGTAATTAGATCAGTTTGAAGTTTGAAAATAGATTTAAAATAATTGTCATAATCTTCTCTCTTCAATTCTTTCAGTTTTGCTGCATCGACTTCCTTGTTCTTTTGCAATTTTCCGGATACCAAAATTTCCTCTGCTACAACACTAATATCTGACAAAGGATTCGACTCCATTGCTATAGTCTCGGCATCTTTTGGGGCCTTTTTGGCTAGTTTAGTATCTGTTTGGGGACCTGATTTGGCCTCTTCCTTTGGTTGTCTTACACTAGGTCTCAGAATTGTTTCGGTTTCAGAATCCACTGGTTTCTCGGGTACAACCAGTGGTTTCTCATCAGGATTCCTTATCCGACCATCCCAACTCAATAGCCGACTGTCCAGGGATGGCAGAATTCTTTTCTCATAATCATCCCTGAAGGCTTTATTGCCATTCCAGAGAGCCATAAACTTCTCAACCTAAAAGGAATATAAAAGATAAGTGAGCGGCTAATTATAAAGCAAATGAGATACATTGGAAGTAACATTAACAAGCAGTCTCAACAAACCTCCACAATTGATAACTCCTCAAGAGCCTTTATATCTTTCTGTGCAGCAAGCAGTTTGGCATTGTGTACAATGGTACGGCTCTGGTAAAAGTGAGAATTCTGAAATTTTGAGAAAGAAAGTAATTAAAACGATTCATTAGTAACATCGTGCACAGGAATATTAGAAGTAGACATAATATGTATCATTTAATATCTTAAGTGACACTAGTTATTCATGCATAAATGAAAATGTTCCGATGAAAATGTTCCGACATGGTCAAGTATATATACGAAACAGTTATCTTAAGAGTTGAAGCAAAGAAAAGGCGATACCCCCTGATCACTTCGTTTCCTCAGCTCCTGAATGTTTTCAAAAGCTTTGTCCCTCTTCAGGGTCACAGCTTTCAGCTCATTTTGTAAAGACTCGATTTTAGTCTCAGTTTCATCCAATTTATCTTTAATTTGCTTTTTTTTGGACCAGACTGCATGCTGCTCCTTCCTTACTCCATTCAAATCGACACCCATAAGCTACAATAAACAAATATAGCTTTTTTTTTTTTTTAGTGTAACACAATGGTGCTCTATATTCACATATAAAAAGAGGAGCAAACTCTGATGGATATAGACAGAAAATAGAATTATCTTACTTTAACTTGATCTTGAATGTCTTCTTTCTGGCCTAATGAATCTTGAATCTTTGATCTCATTGCAGCATTAGCAATAACTTTCTCGCGGGTTCCCTCCAGGTGTTTGATTTCTTTAAGGATTCGCTTCTCCTCACTCAACGAGATGCTTTCATGCTGAATGCGGTATTGCAAGCTATGGATCTGCAATTCATAAATTCCATTGAAGTGACTAAAGGAGAAAAAGAAAAGCATTAACTGCGGTAGAAAACGATGAGTAAATCTAAATGCAGTCAAAGTTTATAGAAGTATCATACAATAAAATCGAGCTCTTCCTCAGATGCACATAAACTAAGTCGATTATCAACATCTTTATTATTACGAAGCTTGCCTAAAGCCTGCTGCAGTGGTTCTATTTCCTTTTTTTTTCTCATCTAAAATCGTCTTAAATTGCTCAAAATCAACATTCAGCGCTCTCACTTGCGAAAGCATCTCTGATCGCTCTGCCTGCATTAGCATAAAGATGATCACAATTTAGCCAACAGTGCCATTATTTTTTACTTCTTTCACATTTTTTCTCAAATTCTGAAGGCAAGCACAACAATAACGAATCATTATACCAATAGCATATCTGTAAGTGTCACTACATTTCAAGGACATAAATTTCAAACATTCAAATAAATGCTTCCGGGTTTAATTCCCCTACATTCATCATATTACAATAAGCACACCGTAATGAAATAATGATAGGGCTAATAATTATCTTAAAAGTATGACAATTAATGGCTACCATGCTATACATCTAATTGAAATTAATAACTTTTCACTCACCCTTTTTGCTTTTAATTCATCGGTAAGCTTAAACCTGGCTTTATTCCACTTTTGTATCTCTTTATCAGCCTGATCAAGTTTGGCTTTCATAGCCGGATCTTCGTAGAAGCGATACCTAATAAAATGAAAAGAGTGGTTCTGCTTAGGTGCAGGCCACTCGATGACCGCATCCTTCGGAAAGTCGGGATCGGATGCACCATTCTCTTCTTCCTTATCAGGTTCCTCACTATGTGAATCAACTTCAATGGGGTTATTATAAAGTGGATCCTTATCCAGTTTCCCATTTTCATGAAGAAATGATTTGTCTACTTCAGTCACTTTTTCAATAGACAATTGTGCCAGGTCTGAATCAACAACCTCAACACCCATTAAACACAAAATTGAGCTACCTGAAAACATCCAAAAACAAAGATTATGATACCATATAACAACAAATATAAATATAAATTATTATTTCATTCATAAAATAAAAAATTTAAAACCAGACACCTGATAGACATGAATAAAGCAATATATATTAAATAAATAAATTTTAAAGAACAGTGTAGCCAATACAATTTGAAATGGTGCAATCTAAAGTCATTCCTTTAGCTAGTTTTCTCATTAATCAGATCAAAAGAGTGAACAAACAGTAGAATTGAAAAAATATATGTATATATTCTAAATAAATGATAAACTATAATGGAGAAAAACAATAATCAGATAAAATCTAGATCAAAAACTAAATTATAAGAACATTAGCTCATGCTGTAACAAAAGATCAAGCCTTTATCCGTCAAGAAAATTAACATGCAAAATCATATGACACTAATGGAAAAGAAGGAAAAAAAAAAAAAAACCCAGAAATTTACAAACATGAGATAAAATGAAAAACAAAAAAAAAAAAACCCAGAAATAAAAACACGAGAAATAATTATGTAATTTGTAAGGCCAGAAAGTTTGCATTTTTAAAATGAAAACGTCAAAATAGGATGTTTTTGTTGTCGAGAGAGGCATAGATACAAAGGTTATGAGGTTCTTGATAAAAAAAAAAAACTTCAACTTTTTTTATTTTACATTGGCGTAATGCCCAAATTTTATAAATTCTAGTTGTTAAACATGTCAAGTAATTTGATTTGTTATGGTGGTTAAGTGCCTTGAATGTTTGCTTTAGGTCTTGGGTTCAAATTTATTTTGTTAAATTTTCCCTATTTATGGTATTATGTTCAACTTGAGCCTTAAGGCTTCTCTTATTTTCAATGATGAATTTACTGATTCAGTGGTAAGATTTTAGCTTATCACCAATTAAAATTTATAAAATCTAGTAAGTGAAATTTAGATTAACATAAATATTTTTATTTATTTATTTTAATTTAATTTTACTAAATCTCTATTTTCACTCATTGTTTCAACCGTTCACACTCTCACCCCCACTTCGTACGCTACTTTCTTTTGTTTCCCTATTCTGCTGTTTTATCTTCTTTTCTCTTCCTTCTTTCTCCTCTTTGATTGCTCCTGAATACTACCGTTTATTTTGTGAGTTCTGTCACTTGGATCGTATTCTATTTGCAGTGTAAGTTTCATTTGGTTACTTTTGTTCTCTTCCCATTAATAGTTTAGTTTTATTTCGTTTCTTGAACAAGCTGAGTTTGTGTTGGTATTTTCTATTCGTTATCATGATTAGTATTTTTGTGGTTCTCGATTAGGCAAAAGGTGTGAGGATCCTAACCCTCTAGCAAAGTAGTCACAATTTTCAATGTTGTTTTGGAGAACTAAGTATTCGAATTCTATTTTAGGGGCTAAAATTTTGATTCAACAATGTTATTTTGGATAAGTATTGTTAGTTAATCTGTGTGGTTTGATGAACGTTTATAGGATTCGTGAGTTCCAATTGAGCGGTTGATCAACTCAGCAATAGGTGTATGAAATTAACCTGATAACTCAATCGAAACTCGAGAAAATTAAGGGCCACACGATTATGTGGGTATTTTGGCCAATTTTAAGCCCCAATTAGGGGCCGATTAAAGGACTCAAATATTGGGTCCATAGCCACATATAAGCCCCAAAAAATGCAAGTTTTAGTATGTATATATACATGGCTAAGCTTAGGAGGTATGTTAAGTAGGTTGTATATAAATCATATGCTATGTTATGTTCCTTATAAAAATATGTGTATGCATGTCATATGACTTATGATATATGTATTTATGATATTATAGTTATGATTATGCATATGTTTTGGGATGGGTTATGATATGATGGAGGAAGTGTTATATGATAGTTTTTATCGCAATTATGGTGGCTAGACTATAAAATTTCTATCTAACAGCTCAGTTGCATATTTATGAGTGACATACCGCCACATATTGGTGTGATTGAATGGACGGACTCTTGTAGTCCTAATTGGTGATATTGCTTGGACGGAGATGGTATGTAGCAATTGGGGGTATGATATGATATGATATGGGATATGGTATAATAAGATAAGATATGAAACATGATATAACATGATATGAAAACTGATATGATATAAGATATGCTTCGATATGCTATGATACATTCTGATTTATATATATACTACAATGTGTGGGTCAAATTACATATTGGATGTTAAGCTCACACGTTTGTTTATTTTGTTTCAGGTGATCTTTAGACCTAAGATTGGAAGATGACTCTGGAGCTCGTATTTCACTCTTTCGGGTTAAGTATGCATTGGACTCTCTTTTGTTTATATGGACCTTTTGAGCGTTGGATATTTTAAATTTATTTGGGACGCTAAAAATTATTTTGGCATTTATTTTTCAAAAGTTTTAACTTTTACTTATACTTAAATCAAGACAACTAAAAATAAACCATAGTTATAAGGTAAATTTGCTATAATGCATTCTGCTGCAAGTTTTAAGGTCAATTTGCTATAATGTTGTCCACTGCAAGTTTTATTGAAATTAGCTAAGATGTTTTATCTCACAAACAGAGTAAGTAAATTAAATACATTTTGGTAAAATTAACAAATATGACTTTCTTCAATGTACTCACGGGTTTTCAAAAATGGTACATCTTCAACGGGTTAATCAAACTTGTTTTCTTTTGAGTTAAATAGTTTTTGCCAAAATGAAGTAATATTGTTTTCACACGCAATGTAATATTCACAATCTGACTGTAACATCTAGGACATGTTTGGGATGTTAGAATTAGAGTTTTAAAAAATAATTATTTTTTTCTTTTAGAAGTTAATGTCATTGTAGGGTTTGATGGGTTATCTTCAACTTTAACAGTTAGGCTTCCAAAGTCGATGATCCTATTTAAATATATAAAAAAATCTTTATATTTAAAAGGTGTTCTTATAAGGAAACAAAGATGTTATATATGATTGTTGTCATGACATATAAGCATTTAATTAATATTTTAAAGTTTTAAAAAATAATAATAAATAATAATAATAATTGTAAATTTTAAAAAATAAGTTATATATTTTTAAAACCTTAAAAATTTTTTAAAAGCTAATGTATCATCCATAACAAATTATACATCATTAACACATATTGGGGCATGGGAAAGCTTTTAAAAAATTGAACTCAAAGAGTGCTGGTTCATCAAGGCATGGTAAGTAAGTGATAGTTGAAGCAATTTGTGTCATGATTGCCTGTATTTCTTTCATAATTTCTTTATCACTCTGTACCCCTGACACACGGCAAAATCTCCTACATTTCAAATTAACTGATGTGAAGTAAAACATTAAAGCAGAAGAGGATCAACTATTACCCTCACTATTTGTTTCAATGCTAAAATTCCACCTCTCCTCTCCAACACCTCATTGGTAGCCTTAATCATCATAACCAACACAACCCTAAACTTGAGTTGTCATATTCAAATATTTATTTGCACCCTAAGCAATAGTTTTAGAACAATTAAATTTGCATAAAATAACAAGTTTTTTACTTGACGTTAAGACTGAGTTATTATTCATTGACACTGCTTTAGAACACTTATAGTAATAGTTTTAGTCTTTCAACTTCATCAATTAATCTTTTAAAGTTATGTGTTGCGATTGCAGTCATAGCCAGCTAAAATTTTAATTACGGTAAGTGCATTTATTAATTAAAGGTATAGTTACGGTGAACAAAGATATCGTTCCCACGAAGACTAAAAATACTAGTAATTATCGTCTTTCTATTATTTAACTAACAAATTGGAGTGATTGATTAAAGCTAAAATTAACTAAAGAACACAACAAAGAGTATATCATAACAATAAACTATTAACAACCAATAAGTGAGACAATACCTAGGAAAGAATCCACCTAAACTTCATCTGTCATGATCAATCTAAATCACACAATTTCTTCACTTTGTATCTTAATACAGAGAAATCCCTAAATTATGCTAATATCTCTCTTCAAGACTAAGAGCTACTGATTCTAGATTGATTAATTGAAATTTCTTTCTAATTAAAACCCCTATTATTGCATTAACTCGATCTATAGATCCTTCTATTAGATTTGACTCTAATACAATAGATTTATGTCATCTTATCTAAGATTGCATGCAATTCCACTCAATTATACTACATCTACTCTTAAACAATGTCTATTCCTCCTCTGATTTAAGCACATAAAACATGGATAAATAGTCTAGAAATATTAAACCATGAATTAAGCACACATAATTTAAGACAAGATTTAAGTATTTGTTGCATAAAAATAGAAATAAAATAATAGAATTCATCCTAAGGTTTATCTCCTTAGGTATTTGGAAAAAATTAGTTCATATAGTAAATAAAAATATCTCAAAGATAGTATAACCATAAGGAATAAAGAAAATCATAATAAACTTTAAAGAAATCACAAGGAGAACTTCAATTTTGATGGAAATATGCTTCAAAGTCAGCTTCAATGGAATTTTTCGAGTTTTTTTTCTTCAATATTATATGACAACTCACTTCCCTCTTCTTATATTTTTCATACATGTCTTAGAATACATGAAAAACTTAAAAATTATGATTTTCTGCGTGTCTAGAGTGCAATTTGCTCTTTCCACACGGTTTGACACATTGTTGTGTGGCAACTCGTATGGCTCACTCGATCATGTGGAATGACCCAACCCGTGTGGCTCCTGAAACTTGTTCTAATTTTCTAATTTTTGCTCTTTTTATTCTCAAATGCTCTCCTAAGTATAGAAACATGAATTTAACGGATTGGAAGCATAAAATTCACCATTAACATCGAATAATCACCCAAAAATGCATTAAGAATGAGATGAAAACATGTTACTTTTAGAATCTATCATGTATATATATATACATGTCTTCTTAGATCATTTGCTATTTTATATATATATATATATATATATATATATATATATATATACTAGAACAAACTCCGATGAGGAAAATTTTGAACATACGAATGAAACTCGCATAGAAAATGAAGCCGATATATATATCAAATCATATTTTTAAAGTTATATCTGCTCTCACCTATATTCGGTGGTCAAAAGAATTTCAAGCAAATTAACCTTGAGAATACAATGAAGCCTATGACTATTTATAGGAATTTTTATGTCTTTCATAGAGACATCTTTCAATAGTTATTTTTTTAATAATATCTTTAAAAAGACATATAATTATTCATCTAATATTATAATTATTCAAAAAAATAATTCTTTTTCAAAAATTAAGTGATATAATTATTGACCAATGACCAAAAGATTTAACTTTTGATTAATTACAACAAATTTTTATAATTCAATATATTGAATTTACAAAATTAATGGAAGAAAATAATTAATGGATTTTAAGATTTAAGGTTAATAGTTTGGAATTTATCCCAAGTCAACTTAAGGTTCAACTCTTATCTAATTGCGTTGAAAAAAAAAAGCCAAAAGAAAAATTCCTATCTAATTTCAGCAATTAAAAAAAACTTTAAATTAAACTTAAATTTTTAAGATTCTAATCATATAAAAAAATTAAATTGAAATTTTTTAAAAGAATATATTAAATAAATAAATTATAATTAAATAAGAAATAAATATTTTTTACTCTTCTAAAAAAATCTTTTCTTATTTTCACTCTTCTAATTTAAAAAAGGGTAAACTACTAAAATAGTCCCTTTTGTTTGACTCAGGTTACATTTTAGTCACTTATGTTTGAAATGTTACGTTTTAGTCACTTATGTTATCGTGTTGTAACATTTTAGTCACTGAGTCGTTAATTGTCAACAATGGTGTAACGGTAAGTTGATGTGGCACATTAAATCATCATTTCAAATGAAAATTTTAGGTTAAATTCTACAATTGGTTCCTATATTTTTTCATTTTCAACAATTTAAAAATTTTCTTTTATGTTCTTCTAACTTTTTTTTTCCATTCTCTTATGCTTCTCCCTCTATTTTCCTCCCTTCTTCATTTCTTCTAACATAGTTTTTCTATGCTTTCCATTTGTAACTAGTCCACAAGCTCGCCTCACTCGAAAAAATTAAATTGTTCAAAAAAATAAAACATAGAAAAACTACGTTAAAAGAAATGGAGAAGGGAGGAAAACAAAGGGAGAAGCATAAGAGAATGGAAAAGAAAGAAAGTTAAAAAAACATAAAAGAAAAAAATTAAATTGCTCCAAACGAAAAAATATGAGGACCGATTGTATAAATTAACCTAGAATTTTTGTTTGAAATGATGATTTAACGTGCCATATCAGTTTACTGTTACACCGTTAACAGAAACTAATGGCTCAGTGACTAAAATGTTACAACGTGATAACATAAGTGACTAAAACGTAACATTTCAAATATAAGTGATTAAAATGTAACCTGAGCCAAACAAAAGTGACTATTTTAGTAGTTTACCCTTAAAAAAAAAATATCACTCTTCTTCCTCCTTGGGTTTATCTACTACGGGTAGAAGAGAAAGGCGAAATGGGATAGAACCCAGATCGTGTCGGGTTGACATAGGAAATGGGTTGTATGAAGATCAAGGTTTTTAGGGTTTTTGCATTGGAGAAGAAAAAAGGTGGAGAAAAAAAGACAAAAAAAAAAAAAAGGTGAATTTTTTTTTTTCTGAAAAACTGAAATCAGAAAGGAAGGGCTTTGCTTTCTAGGAGATAGTGTATTTTAATGGAATATTATGTATTTATTATATTGCTCTTTAATTGCTGGGCTGCAATTGCATGCATGCATGGACGATGTATGTGAGTTGTGTATCTTTTTTTGCAGGATTTTCTATATTGTTTTCCTCCTCCATCTATCTTTTTTTTTTTCATTTTAATTGATTCAATGGGTTTTGTTGATTCAATTAGAATCATTTGATTTTTAATTTGCTGATTCAATGGGTTTATTGATTCAATGAGTAGTATCACTTGATTTATTTGCTTAGTGATTCTTCTCTCATTTTGACCCAACAAAAATTGTCTTCGTGGATGAAAAAAATGGGATAACTTTGCTCGCATTAGGGTTTGACAGGACGAAATTTCAAGTTTAATAGGAGCCAAAAATATTATGGAAGAATTAAAATTAAAAAAAAAACTTGAGATTATTTTGAATTATCTGAAGAACCATGGGGAGAGATTGAAAAGTAGAAAAGGAGTTTCATGGATGTGATGACTAGAATTGAATGTGTGAAAGTTACAGCTCAAAATATTTAAACCTCGCCATGCTAGGTCTGGCTAGACAGTCCAAACCCAATTAATGACTGTAGGACATTCCCACTATAAATTATCCAACTACACTTCGTGTAAAAAGACGAAACACAAAAAAGCTAAAAGATAGGAATTCTTCCTAGTAATTTTGCCTTTGTGGAACCTACCTCGGAATTTTGCCTGTTTTTATCTGAACTTTCTTCTTCGTTTTGGCTATTGTACCCACAACATTCTTTCTTCTTCACTGTTTTTAATTTCTTTTGATTTCCAAGGTCTATCACAAAATTTCAAGCAACCAGTCAAGGAAATTTTCTTTCATTTGCTTAATCCATAACATGCTTTTCTTTGCTTAATTCATGACTTTGCAATGATTGTTTCTGATTATCTGCTACTCTTAGCAGCTAGCTTTGTAAGACAGTCAACTTCACTGCTTCATTTTCAGTTCTATTCTCTCAACACTTTTCAGCCACTAAGTCAGGTAATAAGATCTGAAGCTATGATTTCCTCCACTGATTATCAACAGTTTTAGATTTTAAGACAAGTTGATCAGCAGACATAATCTACTCTACATTGAAATTAATACAGAAAGAGCTACCCGGAAGCACTATAATGTTGAAATCTCATACTTAACATTTTAACTCTTAATATTCTGTAATGAACTGTTGCACACTTCAATCTAGCATTTTATTTACATTAAGAGCTTAATTCTTGTGACCAGAATTTCATCATGTTTCTGCCTGCCACCCATCCATAGCTCCATCTAATAAACGCCATTGCTTGAAACTTGCAATCATGTTTTCCTTTCATGCTTACACTGACATATCAATACTTCATAAAATATCCAATTCATTCACAGATTTTCATTCTCTGCTACTGTTATCTATGATTGCATTGCAGGGACATAGCAATGGAGTACGTAGAGCCTGTTGTTGGCATTGCAATTTGTCTCGGCACTCCTGTTTGTAAATATTTGCAATATCACAGAAAGCTGAACGACTATGTGAGAAACTTCAAGAGGATCAGAGATGAGTTGAATTGCAAAATGGAAGATATAGAGCTGCAATTGAAAGCAGAGCTTCTTCGTCCTCTGGGGAAGATACCAAAGAAGGGAGTTGAAAATTGGTTGAAAGATGTGAAAGAGGTGATTCGGGAAGCACTAGTTGTTGAAAACAAAGTCAGTAATGGGAGATATCTCTGTCGTGCTTGCAACGGGAAGCTGGTTGATGTAAAGACTCGAGAAATGATGGAATTTCTTGATAAAGCTCCTAAAGCCTCTGAAGGTCTTGTAATGGATGGTCCAAGTGGTGGGTTGCCGCTGCCAACATCAGAACAAGTTGGAGAGGAAGCTGTCATAATATGGGTTGTGGAAGCGATAAAACAGTAACAATTGGAGGAGTCCAGAATTGGGAAGGTGAGTTAATTATGCACCCAATTGAAATTCAAGAGTTGAACATTTGGGGGTGTGAAGGGATAGAGTGTGTTGTTTCCCTGTCCTCTTTTGCCTCTTCTTCCGCTCATCCATTTCAGAGCCTCGAGGTGTTGGATCTTCAATTTCTGCCAAAGTTGAGTGCCCTTATTATGAAAGAAGAAGGAATTGATTCAGCAACAGCATCAACATTGGCTCCGTCTACTACCTTTTCCCATCTTAAGGAAATTACGATATTCCGCTGCTCAGGTATGAAGACGTTGCTTCCACATTGGTTGCGTCCAAACCTCCAAAACCTGAAAGAAATTTGGGTATCAGAATGTGATGAGATGGTAGAAATATTGGGAGCAGCAACATCAGAAGTTGAAGAAAAAGGGAGTGATGCATTAATCAAATTCCATCTTCCCAAATTGAGAAAGTTGGAATTGTGGAGATTACCAAATTTGAAGAGCATATGCAGCAAAAGTGGAGTGATGGTTTGCGATTCTCTCCAACTTATCCAAGTTGCTGGAGACTGTTATAAACTGAAGAGAATTCCTCCATTTGTTGCCCTTGTTGGCAATGGGCAGCCATTTGCATATGCTCCACCTTCTCTTACCATCAGGTCAGAGACAGAATGGTGGGAATCGTTGGAGTGGGATGACCATCCAAACTTTAAAAATGTTCTTCAACCCATTTGGAAGCTTTTAAGGTATGAACCATTTATAGCTTAGTTTATTTTATAATCTAATTTCTCCATTTTAATACCATTTCATGTTATATTTTATTTTTGTTATAAGATGATGTGGCCTCCATTGGTGCCAAAGAAGTAGAAGAGAGTAGCAGGGCGGAGGATGGTGCAAAAAAGGTGGGAATAAAAGGAATGATGGAGCATTGAGGAATTGAGCAGCCACCATAATAATTGACTCCTTTTCCATTTTAATATGACGTAGAATCAAATATTATTATGTTCTATTATTTAAAAAATCTTTATATGTTCTTAAACAGAGATGTTGCTTTTAAAATTATTTGTCTGTAAAATTATTAAACTTATTATTCTTCTATCAATCATTTATCCATCTTCCCAAATTGAGACTGCTGACATTGTGGCGATTACCAAATTTGAAGAGCATATGCAGCAAAAGTGGAGTGATGGTTTGTGATTCTCTCCAACTTATCCATGTTTTTGGAGGTTGTAATAAACTGAAGAGAATTCCTCCATTTGTTCCCCTTGTTGGCAATGGGCAGCCATTTGCATATGCTCCACCTTCTCTTACCATCAGGTCATGGAAAGAATGGTGGGAATCGTTGGAGTGGGATGACCATCCAAACTTTAAAAATGTTCTTCAACCCCTTAGGAAGGATGAAAGGTATGAACCATTTATAGTTTAGTTTATTTTTTTATTTTCATAAATCTAATTTCCCCTAGTGATTATCAACTGTTTTAGATTTTAGGACTGGATGATCAGCAGACATAATCTACTTTAGATAGAAATTAATACAAGAAGATGATTTATGTAGGGAGATGATCGAGTCTGCAGACCCTGCTTCCACATTGTTTACTTCCAAACCTCTAATACTTTGGTGAAATATTGGGAGCAGAAAAATCAGAAGTTGAAGAAAAAGGAAGTGATGCATTAATCAAACTCCATCTTCCCAAATTGAGAGAGTTGTCATTCTGGGAATCACCAAATTTGAAGAGCATATGCAGCAAAAGTGGAGTGATGGTTTGTGATTCTCTCGAGTTTATCAATGTTGATGAGTGTGATAAACTGAAGAGAATTCCTCCATTTTTTTTTCCCCTTGTTGGCAATGGGCAGCCATTTGCATATGCTCCACCTTCTCTTACCATCAGGTCAAGCACAGAATGGTTGGAGTGGGATGACCATCCAAACTTTAAAAATGTTCTTCAACCCCTTTGGAAGCTTTTAAGGTATATGAACCATTTATAGTTTAGTTTATTTTATTTATTTTATAAATCTTCATGTTATATTTTATTTTTGTTTGAAGATGATGTGGCCTCCATTGGTGCCAAAGAAGTAGAAGAGAGTAGCAGGGCGGAGGATGGTGCAAAAAAGGTGGGAATAAAAGGAATGATGGAGCATTGAGGAATTGAGCAGCCACCATAATAATTGACTCCGTTTCCATTTTAATATGACGTAGAATCAAATATTATTATGTTCTATTATTTAAAAAATCTGTATATGTTCTTAAACAGAGATGTTGCTTTTAAAATTATTTGTCTTTAAAATTATTAAACTTATTATTCTTCTATCAATCATTTATGCTTTTTTTACTAATGATTCTAATAAAAGTTTTAACATTCAAAAGCGTATAAGTTGAAATAATTTTTTTCAAGATCTTCAAAATCTTCAAAGCATGGCCTAATTTTAGACTAATATAACATACACGAGCCAATTAATTGTGGAGCTTAAACTAAAGCTTAAACATAAGTCTAAATTTCAAATTGAATTGATGTAACTCGTTAATTGGATTTTAATATTTTTTTATAAAATAACAAATATTATTTTGAGAATCACATTTCATCACAATGGTGTACAAAGAGTGTTGATTGTGTTTTGACTATCATACAAATTAAAGTAGAAATACAACCGGACAAACTTCTAAGTGGATACTATTGAGAAACTGTAGGTGAAGTTAGAGCGAAAAGCACAAGCCGTCATGTAAGGACCTACGGCTATCGTTGGATCTTCCATGGCGACTGGGGAGATGATGAATTTTTCTGACAAGGAACTTCGATCCAATGTCTGGAGTCTATTTCCACTTATCATTATTGGATAGCTCAGATTTTTAATCTAGAATCTTCTTGGTTAAAACATAGTCAATAGCTAAACAAGGTGAAAGAGAAGCAACAAGGAAGCTAAAATGGTAACAAGCTTGGGAAAGGATTGAGTAGAAACTGACTTCTTCATGGACTCAGTTCAGGATCCAGGGAAGGGAAAAATATTTATCTTTATGAAAAAAACCAATGGAACCCAAAATTTCTTAGCTAGAAAAGATCAAATAGAGGAGCTTTGAAATAAATTTACCTTTTGAGGCTTTGCAACAAGAAAGTATTTTGGACTAATAGAGAGTTCCTAATTTTAGTCAAAATTAAAAAAGAAATGTCATGTCAACAATCAATTAATGGGCTAACGAAAATTTAAACACTAATAACTAATTCAAATAATTATTTAAATTATAGTGACTAAATTAATAAAAAAATTACAGTGTATAAAATATTTTAGAATAACTTACTATATAGTTTATCATTATTTATTTACTCATCGATGTGACGTTAAAAGCCAAATGGGCTTGGGTCCAACAAATGATTTTGGTGATGTGTGAGGTTTTTTATTTTTAATTTTTGGGTAAATTTCATCACAAATTATCCAACTATTACTTTTTTTTTTTTCATCCAACTATCAACTTTTTTAATGTGGTCACTCAACTATTGTTCTTTCTTTTTTGTCATCCGACTTTCTTTTTTAATTTGATCACCCAACTGAACAATATTATTTTTTTGGTCTATTTCCGTTAAATGACGTTAAATTTATAATGGAAGGATGACATGGCAATTACAAAATTAATATAATAAAAAAAATTTATTTTTAACTTTTATATATTCTATGAATTTAGTCATAATTTAAAAAAAAAAAAAAAACCTTATCAAATTTTGCCTACCTCTTCCGCTTCTCCACGATCACTACTATCGTTTCCTCCATATCCTCCTCCACCCTTCTCCAAACAAAAAAAAAAAAAAATCTCTTTTTTCTTATTTGAACCTAATTTATCGTTAAATAGTAGCAGATATATTCTGTTTGTATGATTTCTGGGTTGACATATTCTTTTCAGCTAAATGCTAATAATAACAATAATATGATGAAACAGTGGAGTAATTTCTGATGTGATGGCCTTCATTTCACTCACTACCTGCATGTTTATTGTTCATGCACTGATTAAACAAGATTTTAAAAAGGCTAAAAGCATGAGCATGCAACACTGAATTGTCAAATACTCAATGGTATAAGATTGAAATGGTGTTATTTTGCAGGGAGAATGGGTGATCTGCAGAATAATACATACACAAAACAGGTGAGAAGAAAAATGGGGTAGCTGCTGCGCAAGGACAAGGCTCTCTCTTGGAACTTTCTTCAATATCTTCAACACCAAAGCAACAACTTGCTTTCGTCCACTGCTTGCAACTCAGTTGTTAGAATCTCAAGCTCAAACTTCAATGCAGGCTGCCCCTAACTCTTTTATGGAAAATGACCTGGAAAAGCCTAATAAACCCAGTTGTGCATCCAACTAATGGGTTCCAACCCTCCTTTTCAGCCACTTCCACCTAGCACACTTGATTATATAAATTTGGAAATTTAGTTTTTTAAAATTATGATTAAATTGATAAAATATGTCAAAGTTGAGAGATAAATTTATTGTTATATTGATTTTTTAACTGCCATTAGAGTTTTGAGGCACTTAACGAAATTGGATGAAAAAAAAACAATCTCAAATAGTTGAGACTTGAGTGACCAAATTAAAAATAAATTAATAGTTGGTGACCAAAAAGAAAAGGGACAATAATTAGATGACCTGTGATGTAGTTTACCCAAATCTTTTTAAAAGCGTATTAAAAATACAGTGGAATGGTCCAAATAGAGTGGCAATGGGTGGCTCCCCAATTGCTAACATGGAATGTTGCACTAAAGTTGATCCCACGGTCACATCAAAATAATGTTGATCATGTTTTGGGATTGTTAACAGACACTGCACAAGATTAAATTTTATGAATAACTAAAAGTTAAATAAATCAATATGTTTAATATAAAAATTATAAAATCATTAAAGAATCTAATAATAAATTAAAAAAAAAAGTAAGATCATTACATGCTTCGTCAATGTTTCTCAAAATCAAATTAATAATATTATTAAGTTGAGTTTCATGTCCTTAAAGAACATCTAGAATTGATATCGCAGAGGCTTATAAAATTGACTTTGATGCCATTTTTTTTAGCCAAAAGCTATTCCGTTTCAAACTCAATTCAATTTTTCATTACATTTAAATTATTTTTTGAAACTCAAATTGTAAAAAGAAATCATATTCAGAATTTTATCTTTTCTTGTAAGGTAAAAATTATGTCAAGAAACAGAAGAGGTAAAATACAGAGAACAAATAAATCAGCTTAATGTTTGTTTTCTATGTTTGTTTTTAAAGAAACGAGTATTGGATATTTCGATATACATAATATAGAGAATTTCTGTGGGGTTTAAAAACAATTATCCCTCATTTTCTCATACTTTATTTATTTTTGAAATTTTTATAAACTTTTATTTAATTTTATAATGTTCTAAAATTTTAAAAATAATTTATTTTTTTATCATTTTATATATTATCAAGATTAAATCGAGTAAAAATATAAAACTTAAAAAAGACTAAAATAACAACTATATTAATTAAAAGAATACCACTTAACAATGGAGTATGTAAGAAATTGTCCAAGAGTTAAGTCCAAAATGTAATATCAACAACACAAGTTATTTACTACAACACCAATAACTATATATATATATATTTATACCTAATACATGTCATTTACTAGTATATTAGACATTCTTATACCCTGCTTTCCCATACATTCCCATTATGATGATGATGATGATGATGATGATGATGATGATGTTACAATTGAGCACCAAGATGACTGCAAAACTTGTTAGTATTGTCCAGGATGAATGGAAAGGACATTTCCATGGATTTTAGACCTCATATCTATCTTTCAAATTTTGAGAGCAGATTCAAGGTTTTATCAAGTAGAAATGTCAGTATCAAATACCCAAAATGCCAACTTATAATGGCAGACAGCAAAGCAAAAAGCTAAAAGAAAATATGGGATTTCTTACTAATAATCCTGCCTTTCTGGAACCCACCACAGAAGTGAATGCCTCATTATTTTGCCCCTTTTTATCTTCACTTTCTTCCTTGTTTTGCTATTGTACCCACAACATTCTTTCTTCTGCACTGTTTTTATCAAGCATCCAGTCAAGGTAATATCCAGTCAAGGTAATTTTCTTTCATTTGCTTAATCCATGACATGCTTTTCATTGCTTACTTCATGACTATGCAATGATTGTTTTTTATTATCTGCTTCAGTTATAGCAGTTTGCTTTGTAAGATAGTCAAGGGAGTGAACTTCACTGCTTCATTTTCAGTTCTAATCTCTCAACACTTTTCAACCAGTAGGTCAGGCAATTTCTGCTTCCCATTCTTTCATCCTTAAATATGCAATTCAGCTCATTTGAAAATTTGTTTGCTTATTCTCAACTCATGACATGATTTCCTTTGCTTTTACATAACAAGAAAGATGAATAATCGTAATAAGATCTGAAGCTATGATTTCCTCTGCTGATTATCAACAGTTTTAGATTTCATGACTGGATAATCAGCAGACATAATCTCCTATAGTTAGAAATTAATACCAAAAGAGCTACCCAGAAGCAATATAATGTTGAAATCCCAAACTGTTGAACATTTTACCTCTTAATATTCTGTTGCACACTTGAATCTAGCATTTTCTATACATTGAGAGGTTAATTCTGGATATACAAATTTCATCATGTTTCTGTCTGCCACCCATCCATAGCTCCATCTAATAAACGCCATTGCTTGAAACTTGCATTCATGCTTACACTGACATATCAAAAAGCCAATACATTCACAGATTTTCATTATCTGCTACTGTTATATATGATTGCGTTGCAGGGACATAGCAATGGAGTACGTAGAGCCTGTTCTTGGCATTGCAAATTGTCTTGGAACTCCGGCTTGTAAATACTTGCAATATCACAGAAAGCTCAATGATTATGTGAGAAACTTCAAGAGGATGAGAGATGAGTTGAATTGCAAAATGGAAGATATAGAGCTGCAATTGAAAGCAGAGCTTCTTCGTCCTCTGGGGAAGATACCGAAGAAGGGAGTTGAAAATTGGTTGAAAGCTGTGAAAGAGATGATTAGGGAGGCACAAGTTGTTGAAAACAAAGTCAGTAACGGGAGATATCTCTGTCGTGCTTGGAACGGGAAACTGGTTGATGAAAAGACTCGAGAAATGAAGGGATTTCTTGATAACGCTCCTAATGCCTCTGAAGGTCTTGCCATGGATGGTCCAAGAGCTGGGTTGCCACTACCAACGTCAGAACTAGTTGGAGAAGAAGCTGTCAGAAATGAGATTTGGGCATCTTTGATGCAGGAGGAGGTGAGCAAGATTGGGGTTTGGGGGATGGGCGGTGTGGGTAAAACCACTATCATGAAGCACATCCACAATGATCTTTGGAAAGAACAAAGATTCGAAAGGGTAATCTGGGTTACCATATCAAAGGAGTTCAATGTAATGAAGGTACAAGATAATATTGCAAGTGCGTTGGAGTCGAAGGAATATTTAGACAAAAAAGAGGACAAGCTCAGACGAGCTGCAATCTTGTCAGAAATGCTGAAGAACGCAGGAAACATGTTCTAATCCTAGATGATGTGTGGGATAAAGTTTCTCTAGAGGAAGTTGGGATCCTTGAGCCGAGTGGCGGCAATGGCTGCAAGTTGGTGTTGACAACCCGTTCGGAGCATGTCTGTAAGTATATGGGTTGTAAGGTGATAAAAGTGAAGCCCCTTTTAGAAGAAGAGGCATTGATACTATTCTTGAATAAAGTTGGACCTAACATAGTTCAAAGTCCAACTATAATGCCAACTCTGAAGCTTGTTGTCAAGGAATGTGCGGGTCTACCTCTTACAATTGTTGTGGTAGCTGGTACCATGAAAGGAGAATATAACCCTCGTATTTGGAAAAATGTACTCAAAGATTTGAAAGAGAGAATAGGGAAAGTGGAAGGAGTGGAAGCTGAGGTAATCGAGCGCTTGAAATTTAGTTTTGATCACTTGAAAGATGAGAAAGTAAAAGATTGCTTCTTGTATTGTGCATTATATCCTGAAGATTATGAAATTCGTAAGGTTGAACTAATCGATTGTTGGATTGCTGAGATATTCATAGACGAGATGGACACAAGACAAGAAATCGAAGATAAAGGCGTACTATTTTGAAAAGGTTGGAAGATAACTGCTTGTTGGAAAATAATACCACTCTATTTGGTTTACATGCTATAAAGATGCATGATGCAGTGAGAGACATGCCATTGTCGATCACAAGAATGAATCCTCGATATATGATACAAGCAGGTTTGCAATTAGAAGAGATACCAGAAAAGGAGCAATGGAGTCCGGATATTGAGAAAGTGTCACTTATGTATAACTCCATATCAGAAATTTCCATAGATGTGCTGCCCACAAAATGTCAACTGCTCACAACCTTGTTATTGCAGCATAACCCTATAAAGAAGATCCCATATTCTTTCTTCATAAACATGCCTTGTCTTAGTGTTCTCAATTTGTCCTCTACGCAAATCGAGAGTTTACCAAATTCCATCTCTGAGCTAAAGAGCCTCACAACATTGTTGCTTTGTGGTTGTGAAGAATTAAGAGATCTACCATGTCTTTCGATGCTTCAAGAATTGAAGAAGTTGGATCTAAGTTGGACTAAAATTGAGGAAGTACCTGAAGGCATGGATATGTTGATAAAGCTAAGATATCTTGATCTTCAAGTGTTCACTCTGAAAGAGATACCCGCTGGACTTTTACCAAAACTCGTTCACCTTCAGCACTTGAGTTTTGCTGGGAACAATGAAAAAATAAGTCTAAAAGCAGAGGAGATGGAACCATTGAAGAAGTTGGAGTGCTTAACCGGACATTTCGAAGGCATCAGTGAATTCAATAAGTTCATCTCCTCAATGCAACAAAGGAAGAAAAATCTCATCAAGTACCATTTACAGGTGGGCTCATATCTCATTCCTGTGTGTGTGACTCCTGAAATAGATAAAATAGTAGCAATTGGAGGAGTCGACAATTGGGAAGGTGAGTTAATTATGCACCCAATCGAAATTCAAGAGTTGCATATTATTGAGTGCGACTATTTGAGAAGCTTAGTCGATGACAATTCTTCCTTCAAAAATGCGATTGACTTGAGGGTTTGTAGGATTTGGGGGTGTGAAGGGATAGAGTGTGTTGTTTCCCTGTCCTCTTTTGCCTCTTCTTCCGCTCATCCATTTCAGAGCCTCGAGGTGTTGGATCTTCAATTGCTGCCAAAGTTGAGTGCCCTTATTATGAAAGATGAAGGAATTGGTTCAGCAACAACATCAACATTGGCTCCGTCTACCACCTTTTCCCATCTTAAGGAAATTACGATGTACAGGTGCTCAAGTATAAAGACGTTGCTTCCACATTGGTTGCTTCCAAACCTCCAAAACCTGGAAAAAATACACGTGGAGGCTTGTAGTCAGCTAGTAGAAATATTGGGAGCAGCAACATCAGAAGTTGAAGAAAAAGGGAGTGATGCATTAATCAAATTCCATCTTCCCAAATTGGGAGAACTGGAATTGTGGTTTTTACCAAATTTGAAGAACATTTGCAGCAAAAGTGGAGTGATGGTTTGTGATTCTCTCCAACTTATCCAAGTGTTTGGAGATTGTGATAAACTGAAGAGAATTCCTACATTTGTTCCCCTTGTTGGCAATGGGCAGCCATTTGCATATGCTCCACCTTCTCTTACTATCAGGTCAAGCGCAGAATGGTGGGAATCGTTGGAGTGGGATGACCATCCAAACTTTAAAATGTTCTTCGCTTCAACCCCGTTGGAAGCTTTTAAGGTATCAACCATTTATAGTTTAGTTTATATTTTCTTATTTTATAAACCTAATTTCTACGTTTTAATACAATTTCAGGGATAGTGCAAAAGAGAGGAGAAAAGGAATGATGGAAGGAAGAGGTTAAGAGCATAAATAAATAAGAAATCAAACTGCCTCCACTTTTTAAACAGTTTCCCACCATTCCTTCTATTCTCTTATTGTTATCTAATATATATATATATATATATACTTCCCAAAATAATCTTCTAAATTTTCATATTTATAATTAAAACATTTAAGTTATAAACTTATTTTGATATTATTATGATCTTTTATCACATTTAACATTAATCTATTATTTCGTAAATTTTATATATTAATAAATATTCGCTTCAAATTTTAAAGTTAAAAAAATATGGTATAGAAGTTGGCTGTAGACCCCTCCATGTCTTGAGACGGTACAACTCGAATTCAATTTAAATAATAAAAACAATTTTAAATTTAAATTTATATATAAAAATACTTTATTATTTTTGAACAGTAAAATGAGTTATTTTTTGAATTCACTGAGGTATCCAAATTTAGGTTCATTCTCTCTTATTTTTTCTTGAAGGTGGAACATGGAAGAGACTAAAAGAATTGGAATCTGAGGCAACATGAAATGTTGCATTAATGTAAATCATAAGACTGCTATTAGCTCTAATTTAGATACATATGACTTATAAACATTATATTTTAGAATCATAGTAGAGAACAATAGTGCCAACAATAATGGAAGACAGCAAAGGAAAAAACTAATAATAAGAAAAGATGGAATTTACTTTACCTTTGCGGAACTTAAAAACGAAAGTTGCCCCGAACACTATAAAAATTGACCCATAATATTGTTTGTTTTCTTTGATTATTGTTCCCATAACTGACTATTACTGTGTGGTGATAAAAATGAATTTATGAGAAATTTAAAAAAGGTTTCAATATGTGTATCAATATCACTATCTCAAAGTTCTATTCGCCTCCACCTATCTATTGCTGTGCAAAACAGTTACTCACAAATTGACCTTGAGGATAAAATGAAACCTAATGATTGTCAACTTTTTGCACTGACAAAAATAATTCACTGAGCATTGAATGGAGCATAGCAAGAATACCAATTTCTATAAAGAACTTCTATAGTAATTTTTCATAAAATAATTTAGGAATATTAGAAGATGGAGAATAGAATTCGATAACAAATTAAAAAGAGAACAAAACCAAAAAAAAAAAAGAGTTAGATCATTACATGGTTCCTCAATATTTCTCGAAACCGAATCACTACTATTATCAAGTTGACTTTCATGGTCTTAAACGACATCTAGAATTGGTATTATAGAGGCTTATTAAATTGACCCTAATGTCATTTTTTTTTTATTTAGAAGAATACAAAATATACCACAAATTTTTTTTCAAACTCAATTCAAAATTTCATTACCTATAAATTATTTTTCAAAACCCAAATTGTAAAAATAAATTATATTTGAAATTTTATCTTTTCTTACAATGTAAAAGTTATGTCAAGAAACAGAAGAGGTAAAAAACAAAGATCAAATAATTTTGCTTAATGTTTTTCTTTTCTATGTTTTTTTAAAAAAATGAGTATTGAATATTTTGATATAGATAATATAGAGAAATTTTGGAGAGTTTAAAAATTGGGGACTAATGTAACGAAGCCATTTTCTCAACTGTACACCAAACAACTCAAATCCATACTTTTTGAGTTGAAATTGAATTAACTTTAAGGGATAATTATAACTATCTTATATTCTGGAGAGATAATGAATACCGTATTGTAAGATTTTAGCGTGGGTTCATTTATCATGTTTCTTGATCGAAATGATAACTGGTCTAAAGCTAAACAGAGATTAGTTGAACATGAAATTAATTATACTTGATTGGATTATGAGTGTGAATTTTAATGAAAGATAATAGGTGAAGAAAGGAGAGAACTAAAAGGGAAATTGCACCAAAATATAAAAATAGAAAAACAATGGCAGGTTGCTTCAAATGCAATAGACGCAAGAATGTAATAAATTGTCTTTTAAATTCAAAGTGTGTATTCATGCAACAATTAAAAACCTTTATATACTGATCTAGAGAACCAATTTCACATGATTTTACTCTTAGAATCATGCTTAACAAGCAACCACTAAATCAAAATTTTCTAAATATAGAATTTGTCAAAGTAAAAAATCTAATTTTTTTATCAGCCCAAAAATAATTTTGCAACTTTCAATTCAACCCCCCCAACTTGTTTTTGTTCCAATTTAACTCGATATGTTTGTTTTTGAACTTTGGCACTCCAATTGTGTCCATGATAAAATTCAGGCAATAAATCATAAGTTTAGTAGAATTCTATTAAAAAGTTTACCAAAATTGGGTATATTAAATATATAAAATTAACTTGCTATCATATTTGGAACTAATTAATAATAACATATGAAATATGCATTATATTAAAATAAAAATTAGAATAAATTGTGAGTAAAACGAAATCTAAACAAAAAAACACATCAGATTAAAATACTAAATGAATACAATTGTTTATCATTGTTTTGTCTTCAATCCTGAGTTGGTGTTGTGTTTATTTGTGACACTAAATCAATAACATTTTTTAATAATTAAAAATTAGAATACATATATACTTATTAAAGTTTAAAGTGAAAAGTAAAAAGTAAAAATTGCTTTTGTTCAAAAGTAAATGAAAAATATTTATATGCATGGTGTCCTTGGTTCAAATCTTGTACTGGATAAATTTTTATTGATTTATAAATATATGAAAAGACGAAAACACCTTCATAATCATATATCTTACTTTGCAAATAAAATCTTGAATATATTGTTGAATGGCTAAATTGTATGAGAAATAAAAGCAATTATCATTCAGTAGAATCCACTATCAATTTAAAAACAAAACAAAACCAAATTAGTACTATTATCAAGTTGAGTTTCACGTCTTTGAGGCACATCTAGAACTGATATAACAGAAGCTTATGAAATTGAGCTTGATGCCATTTTTTAGTATCAAGAATACAAAATATACCACCAAATTTTATTACATTTAAATTATTTTTCAAAACTCAAATTATAAAAATAAATTATATTTAGAATTTTATCTTTTCTTATAATGTAGACGTTATGTTAAGGAACATAAGAGGTAAAAAAACAGAAAACAAATGATTTTGCTTAATGTTTTTTTTTTCTATATTTCTTTTGAAGAATGGATATTAGATATTTCGATATAGATAATAAAGAGAAATTTTAGAGGGTTTAAAAATAATTATCCCTCATTTTATTAATTTTTGAAATGTTTATTTACTGTTATTTAATTTTTAATTTTATAATATTCTGAAATTTTAAAACAATTTCAAATTTGGGTACAATGATAATTTGAATTTCGGCTATTTCTAAAAACAGTGAACACCCAGTCAATAAACCACAAATTGGATTTAAAAGTGTAATTTATGAAGGAATTTATAAGTACTTGAATAGATTTATTCACATTATTCACGTCTTACAAACATCATATGTAAGAACAACTATATTTTTTTGCTGGATGCCGACTAGTATATTTAATTTCAAGTTGTAACATGTAATTAGGCATTCTTATACCATACTTTCCCAATATTATGTTGCTGCTGCTGCTGATGTTGTTACAATTGAGCACCAAGATGACTGCAAAACTTGTTAGTAATGTCCAGAATGAATGGAAAGGACATGGCAGATTAGTGAATTATTACAGATTTAAAGAAGAATCAAATTGTAAATCAGCTGATAGATACAACTGCTGAGAATCAAATACCCAAAATGCCAACTATAATGGCAGAAGCAAAGGAAAAGTAAAAAAAGATGGGATTCCTTACTTAATACTTTTGCCTTTCTACCCACAACATTCTTTCTTCTTTCACAAAATTTCAACCTACTTTTCTTTCATTTGCTTCTTTCATTACATGCTTTTCTTTGCTTAATTGTTCTGCCTTTCTACCCACACCATTCTTTCTTCTTCACTGTTTTTATTTTGTTTTCATCTCCAAGGTCTATCACCAAATTTCAAGCATCCCGTCAAAGGTAATTTTCTTTCATTTGCTTCATTCATGACATGCTTTTCTTTGCTTCATTCATGACTTTGCAATGATTGTTTTTTATTATCTGCTAGCTTTGTAAGCTAGTCAAGGAAGTCAACTTCACTGCTTCATTTTCAGTTCTAATCTCTCAACACATTTCAGTTCTAATAGTCTAAAAATATTAAACTATGAATTAAGCATACATAATTGAGAACAAGATCTAAGTATTTATTACATAAAAATAGAAATCAAATAATAGAATCCATCCTAAGCTTTATCTCCTTAGGTATTTGGAAAATTAGTACATATAGTAAATAAAAACATCCCAAAAATAGTATAATTACAAGAAATAAAGAAACTCATAATGAACTTCAAAAAAATCAAAAGGAGAACTTCAATCTTGATGGAAATCTACTTCAAAGTCAGCTTTAATAGTATTTTTTGAGTTGTTTTCTTCAATAGTATATGACAACTCTCTCCCCTCTTATCTTTGTCATATATATCTTAGAATGCTCGAAAAACCTAAAAATTATGATTTTCTGAGTGTTTAGAGTGCAATTTGTGATTTCCACATGGTTTGGCACATGGTCATGGGATAGCTTGTGTGTCTCACTAAGCCGTGTGTCCAGACCGTGTGCAATGGCCCAACCCGTGTGTCTCCTGAAACTTGCTCTAGTTTTCGATTTTCGTTCCTTTTACTCCCAAATGTTCTCCTAAGTATAGAAACATGAATTTAAAATATTAGGAGCATAAAATTTACCATTAACATATTTTCTCTGTATATTTAGCATATATTCAAACTTCGAGGCTCTGCTTTGCAGTTTAGGTTCAAAAATATGAACCCATGTTTTCAAAGGTCTAATTTTTCCATGAACTGCTGGAAATGAAAAGAAAAACAAATATCTATAAAAATGAAAAAGAAAAATGAAAATATAGTTTAATGAGACTTACATAAGTGCCGGGATTGAGAAAATGATTGTCTAAAGGGAAGCAAAATTTTGGCCGTCCAAGGCATCTTATTCAGTTCACCGATGCAAGTTTCTCCGCTTAGTCGCTGCTGCTTTGAAAATGACGAAGGACTAATTAGTTTAACAATAGTACCAGTACGATGTCGAAGCTACAGTTGGAGTTCGATTTCAATTGGGTTTGGTTTCTTAGCTGGAGTTCTATTTAAACTTGGGTTTTGTTTTTGGTTAAATTACCCTATTAGTTACTAAATTATAGGTTGCTTTTGTTTTGTTCACTTAACTAAAAAAAAGTTACAATTTGACTATTAAAGTATTCAAATATTTTTATTTAAGTCACTAAAACAAGATATTTTTAAATAAGAAATAAATATTTTTATAGAGAAATTTTATATATAAAAAAATAAAATACTTCAATTTAAAAGGACATTTTGTTTAATCACTTTAATAGCTTTTGGAGTGATAAAAAGTCTAATTTTACTTTGCACCTAAAATGATTTTTTTGGTAATTTTCTTACCGAGTTGGGAATCAATTGATGGTTGACACAAACTCAATAAAAGGCTTTAACACAGTATAGATAAAAAAAAAATTTTAAACTAAAATTTTAAAAGAATTTAGGGTAAACTACACCAGTCATTCAACTATAGGTAAGTTTTCGTTTTAATCACTTAACTAAAAAAAATTACAATTTGATCACTAATGCTTTCGAAATTGTTTTTCTTTTTGTCACCCAATTGTTAAGTCATTCTTGTTTTAGTTGGTATAATAACAGTTTTAGTCCTCTGTTTTTATATTTTCTGTCAATTTGACTCTGATTTTGTATAAAATTATAATAAAACTCACAATTATTTATAAATAGAAAATTGTATATAAAAATTCTAGAAAAATAAATTCTTGAATATGTTGTTTTATAACTAAATTGTAAGAGAAATAAAAAAAAATCATCATTCAATAACATCCGATAACAAATTAAAATCAAAACAAAACAAACAAAACAAAAAAGTTAGATTATTATATGTTTCCTGAATATTTCTCGAAACCAAATTAGTAGTATTATCAAGTTGAGTTTCATGCCCTTGAAGAACATCTAGAACTGATATTACAAATACTTCTGAAATTGACCTTGATGCCATATTTTTAGTTAAAAGAATACAAATATACCATGATTTTTTCTTTTTCAAAGTCAATTCAAAATTTCATTACATTTTTTTTTTCAAAACCCAAATTGTAAAATGAAAATATATTCAGAAAATGTATCTTTCTTATAATGTAAAAGCTATGTCAAGTAATTGATGAGGTAAAAAAGCATAGAACAAATAAATTTGCTTCATAGTTTTTCTATGTTTGTTTTCAAAATAATGAGTATTGAATATTTCAATCTAGATAATATAGAAAATTTTTGTAGGGTTTAAAAATAATTATCCTTAATTTTCTCACTTTATTATTTTTTAATTTTATAATGTTCTAAAATTTAAAAATAATTTCAACTTTTTATCATTTTATATATTATCAAAATGAAATTCACCGAAAATATAAAAAATTAGGACTAAAATTTTTATTAAATCATTTAAAAAGTTCCACTTAACAGCTGAGTGACAAAAAAAATAATATTTCAAAAATATTAGTTGTGAAATTGTAACTTTTTTAATTGAGTGATTAAAACAAAAATTAGCAATAGTTTAGTGACTAATAATGTAACTTTTTTTGGGACAATGATAATTCGAAATTTGGCTATTCCTAAAAAGGGTGAACATCTGATCATATTATTCACATATTACAAACATCCTTATGTAAGCAATTCTCCCGAATTAAAATCAAATTTTAATATCAACAACTTCAACAACTCATAAATAGGAAGATAATACGTTTCAGTACACTTGAAACCACATCCTTCTACATTGACAACAATTACTATGACAATAAAGCTAGACTCAATTCACAATACCTATATATTTTTGTAATACCTAATTAAAGCCATTACCAGTATATTAGACATTCTTATACCCTTGTTTCCCTTACTTTCCATTATTATCGTGATGATGATGATGATGATGTTACAATTGAGCACTAAGATCACTGTAATACTTGTTTTAATTGGTATAATAATAATTTTAGTCCTCTTTTTTATATATTTTCTAATCAATTTGACTCTAATTTGTAAAATTATTAAAAAAATTTAAAATTTAAAAATAAAAAAAATGTTTTAAAAAATTCTACAAAAATAAAATCTTGAATATGTTGTTGAATAACTAACTTGCACAAGAAATAAAGCAAAATTATCATTCAATAAAATCCGATAACAAATTAAAAACAGAACAAAACCAAAAAAGCTTCCTCAATGTTTCTTGAAACCAAATTAGTAATATTATCAAGTTGAGTTTCATGCCCTTGAAGAACATATAGAACTCATATTATAGAGGCTTATGAAATTGACCCTAATGCCATTTTTTTAGTCAAGATATATAACAAAATTTCCTTTTTCAAACTTAATTCAATTTTTCATTGCATTTAAATTATTTTCAAAACTCAAATTAAAAACAAATTATATTAGAGAACAAATTTATAACGTAAAAGCTATGTCAAGGAACAGAGAACAAATAATTTTACTTAATGTTTTTTCTACGTTTTTTACTAAAGAATGTGTATTGGATAATTCGATACAAATAATATAGAGAAATTTTGTAGGGCCCAAAAACAATTATCTCTCATTTTCTCACTTTATTATTTTTGAAATTTTATCTACTTTTATTTAATTTTTATTTTATAATATTCTAGAATTTTAAAAATATTTTAATTTTTTACGATTTTATATATTTTCAAGATCAAATTGACTGAAAGTATAAATTTGAGGATTAAAATTGTTATTATATTAATTAAAGAAGTGTCACTTAACATTTGAGTGACCAAAAAAAAAAACAATTTCAAAAACATTAGTGATGAAATTGTAACTTTTTTAATAAGTGACCAAAACAAAAATACCTATAGTTTAGTGACTAATAGTGTAGCTTTTTTTGGTAAAATGAAAATTTGACCCTGATTTTGTATAAAAAAACTCAAAATATTTATAAAATAGAAAAATGTATATTATTCAACATAGGGATTTTTACCCAAATCATATAAAATATTTAATTATGAAAATGGTATAGAAAATAAATTAATTACAAAAATAAGGCATTTGGTACAATGTTCTGCTGGTGTTGACTGACATATTGGTAGCACTAGATTAAAATGTGATGACTTAAAATATTCAAGGACTTGATGTAACGTCCCAAAATTTTAATTTTATCTTTAAAATATCTTTTATTAAAAAAATCACATTTTTTACATTTAATATATTTTTAATTTTCAAAATACACGATGACAAAAATCAGAAGATAATGAAGCAACTAAGCAAGCAAATAAGTTAACTCATATATAAAATATTAATAAATAATTATGAGGGGATAAAAATTAATAACAAATTTGATTACAGTGAGTAACAGTGGCTATAAGGATTCAAAGTTATTTTTTAATTTAACTAGAACTCTTAAAACCCAATTTGCATCATTATGATGGATTAAAGGAAGTAGGGAAGCAACAATAGAAAAATATTGAAAAGGAAAAAACACTTCGAAGATGAACTTGTTCCCATGCAATAGTCAGGAATTCTTGGCGATATCGAGCCAGAACAACCTGTTCTTCTTAGATGCCCTAATTCAAGGCCAAAGAATTTCCTATCGCTACCATATAAATATTCATTTCAACTTGGGGATAAATAAAGTATTTTGTTTTTTTTTCCTCTCTCAAAGATTTTATAAATGGACTTTCTAGAGACCCTCAATGACCAATCTTGGCATGAATTGCTAAGGATCCAATAAGTCCAACATTGATCTCTTTAGACGTGTCAATTGGGTAAATGTGTCCATAGTGACTAAGATGGATATTTCGTATATGAAAATTAGCAGTTCGCCCAGTTAATCTTCTGAGATCCGAATAACTCAATTTTCTCCCATGTACTATTGTGTCAATGGATGAGTTAGATCCAAAACTTGAGACAAGTGTAATCTAAAAAACAATTCATAAGTGGCTGTTAATGGAATGAAAGTTACCGAATTCTCAGGAGTTGGTATCAATTTATTTCAGAACGAATGGAAAGGACATTTCCATGGTTTTAGACCTCATATATCTATCTTCCAAATCTTGAGAGCAGATTAAAGGTTTTAGTATCAAGTAGAAAAGTCAGTATGAAATGCCCAAAAAGCCAACAAAAAATGGCAGACAGCAAAGCAAAAAGCTAAAAGAAAAGATGGGATTTCTTACTAAATAATTCTGCCTTTGTGGAACCCACCACAGAATTGAATGCCTCATTATTTTGCCTGTTTTGTCTTCTCCTTCTTCTTCTTTTTGGCTATTGTACCCGCAACATTCATTATTCTTCACTGTTTCTATCAAGCATCCAGTCAAGAAAATTTCCTTTGATTTGCTTAATCCATGACATGCTTTTCATTGCTTAATTCGTGACTATGCAATGATTGTTTTTATTATCTGCTTCAGTTATAGTCAAGGGAGTCAGCTTCACTGCTTCATTTGCAGTTCTAATCTCTCAAGACTTTTCAGCCACTAAGTCAGGTAATTTGTGCTTCCCATCTTTGATCCTTAAAGATGCAATTCAGCTCATTGGAAAATTTGTTTGCTTATTATCAACTCATGACATGATTTCCTTGCTTTTACATAACAAGAAAGATGAATAATTGTAATAAGATCTGAAGCAATGATTATCAAAAGTTTTAGATTTCAAGTCTGGATGATCAGCAGACGTAATCTACTTTAGATAGAAATTAATAGCAAAAGAGCTACCCAGAAGCAATATGATGTTGAAATCTCAAACTGTTGAACATTTTACCTCTTAATATTCTGTTGCACACTTGAATCTAGCATTTTCTATACATTGAGAGATTAATTCTGTATATACAAATTTCATCATGTTTCTGTCTGCCACCCATCCATGGCTCCATCTAATAAACGCCATGCTTGAAACTTGCATTCATGCTTACACTGACATATCAAAAAGCCAATACATTCACAGATTTTCATTCTCTGCTACTGTTATATATGATTGCGTTGCATGGACATAGCAATCGAGTACGTAGAGCCTGTTCTTGGCATTATTATGTTTCCGTTTCTTGAAACCAAATTAATGATGATATCAAATGAGTTTTATGCCCTTAAAAAACATCTAGAATTGATATTACAAAGACTTATGAAATTGACTTTGATGCCTTTTTAGTCAAAAAGAAAATAAAATAATTATTTTCAAAATCCAAATTATTGAAATTTTTTATAACATAAAAGTTATGTCAAGAAATAGAAGAATAAGAAGCAGAGAACAAATAATTTTCCTTTATGTTTTTTCCATTTTTTTGAAAGATGAATATTAGATATTTGATATAAATATATAGAGAAATTCCTTTTCAAACTTAATCAATTTTTCATTACATTTAAATTATTTTTCAAAACTCAAATTATAAAAATAAAATTATATTTAGAAAAAAATTTATAACATAAAAGCTATGTCAAGAGGCAGAGAACAAATAATTTTACTTAATGTTTTTTCTACATTTTTACTAAAGAATGTGTATTGGATATTTCGATACAAATAATATAGAGAAATTTGTAGGGCCCAAAAACAATTATCTCTCATTTTCTCACTTTATTTATTTTTGAAATTTTTATCTACTTTTATTTAATTTTTTTATTTATAATGTTCTAAAATTTTAAAAATAATTTTAATTTTTTACCATTTATATATTTTCAAGATCAAATTGACTGTAAGTATAAAATTTGAGGATTTAAATTGTTTATTATATCAATTAAAAAAGTGTCACTAACATTTGAGTGACAAAAAAAAAATAATTTCAAAACATTAGTGATGAAATTGTACTTTTTTTAATTAAGTAACCAAAACAAAAATACTCATAGTTTAGTGACTAATAGTGTAGCCTTTTTTTGTAAAATGAAAATTTGACCCTGATTTTGTATAAAAAAAAACTCAAATTTATTTATAAAATAGAAAAATGTATATTATTCACTATAGGGATTTTTTACCTAAATCATAAAAAAATGATTAATTATGAAAATGGTATGGATGGAAAAAATTAATTACAAAACAAAAAAAAGGCATTGGTACAATGTTTGCTGGTGTGCCTTACATATTGGTAGCACTAGATTAAAATGTGATGACCTAAAATATTCAAGGACTTGATGTAACTCCCAAAATTTTAATTTGGGTATTTGATTGTATAACACAAATATTTGTCAGCTTTAGTGGGTTATGTGTTCTAAAAGTGTTAAGAGGTCCTAAGTTCAAGTCAAATTTGGGCAATTTTAATATGTAAATTTCAAAAATATTCAAAGATTGATATGTATAAATCTTGTTTGATTGGCTGTTGAAAATAAGCTCTAAGAATGTTGTGTGACAGTGTGGCGGCACAAAATCTTAAATAGGATTAATTTCTTTATAAACTATCATTGTTTATTATTTGT